>CM054120.1:102875451-103466554 GCA_028673005.1 Tanypteryx hageni | reverse complement strand
TGGTGGGATAGAGGGATGGAAGGAGATAGGAATGTAGGGAGATAAGGATGGAGGGAGAGATGGATGGAAGGAGAGGAATGGGGAGAAAGAGGGATGGAGAGAGAGGGATTTAGAGAGAGGGATGTAGAGAGAGGGATGGAGGGAGAGGGATGGAGGTAGAGGGATGGAGGGAGAGGGATGGAGGGGGAGGGATAGAGGGAGAGGGATGGAGGGAGAGGGATGGAGGGAGAGGGATGGAAGGAGAGGGATGGAGGGAGAGGGATGGAGGGAGAGAAAGATGTAGGGAGAGAGGAATAGAGGGTATAAAAGATGGAGGCAGAGAGGGATGGAGGGTGAGAAGGGTGGAGGGAGAGAAAGATGTAGGGTGAGAGGGGTCGAGATAGTGATGGAGGGAAGAGAAGATTGAGGGAGAGATGGAGGGGGGGGAGTGATGGATAGAGGGAAAGATGGAGGGAGGGTGAGACAGAAAATGGAAGAGAGTGATGGAGGGAGAGAGGGATGGAGGGAGAGAGGGATGGAGGCAGAGAGGGATGGAGGGAGAGATGGGTGAAGGGAGAGAGGGATGGAGGGGAATGGGATAGAGGGAGAGGGGGATGGAGGGAGAGGGGATGGAGGGAGAGACAGATGGAGGGAGAGGAATGGAGGGAGAGAGGGATTGAGGGAGAAAGTGATGGAGGGAAAGAGACGGAGGGATAGTGGAATGGAGGGAGATAGGGATGAAGGGAGTGACGGATGAATGGAGAGAGGGATGTAGAGAGATAGAGATGGAGGGAGAGATGGATGGATGGAGAGGAATGGAGAGAGAGAGGGATGGAGGGAGACAGTTATGGAGGGAAAGAGGGATGGAGGGAGAGAAAGATGGAAAGAGAGAGGGATGGAGGGAGAGATGGATAGAGGGATGAAGGGAAAAGGATGGAGGGAAATGAATGGAGGGAGAGAGTGATGAAATGCTTGAGGGATGGAGGAAGACAGGGATGGAGGAAGACAGGGATGGAGGAAGACAGGGATGGAGGAAGACAGGGATGGAGGAAGACAGGGATGGAGGAGAGTTGGATGGAGGAGAGTGGGATGGAGGGAGAGAGGGATGGAGGGAGAGACGGATGGAGGGAGGGAATGGAGGGAGAGATGGATAGACGGATGGAGGGAAAGGGATGGAGGGAGAGTGATGGAGGTCTAGTGGGATGGAGGAAGACGGGGATGGAGGAGAGTTTGATGGAGGGAGAGAGGGATGGAGTGAGAGAGATGGAGGGAGAATGGGATGGCGGGAGAGAGGGATAAAGGGAGAGAGGGATTGAGGGAGAGAGGGATGGAGGGAGAGAGTAATGGACGGAGACAGGGATGGAGGGATAGAGGGATGGAGGGATAGAGGAATGGAGGGAAAAAGGGATGGAAGGACAGGAGGATGAATGGAGAGAGGGATGGAGGAGAGAGAGATGGAGGTAGAGTGGGATGGTGGGAGAGAGGGATGGAGGGAGAGTGGGTTGGACGGAGAGAGGGATGGAAGGAGAGAGGGATGGAGGGGGAGAGGCATTGAGGGAGAGGGATGGATGGAGAGAGGGATGGAAGGAGAGAGGAATGTAGGGAGATAACGATGGAGGGGGAGATGGATGGAAGGAGTTGAATGGGGAGAAAGAGGGATGGAGAGAGAGGGATGGAGAGAGAGGGATGGAGAGAGAGGGATGGAGAGAGAGGGATGGAGAGAGAGGGATGGAGGGAGAGGGATGGAGGGAGATTGATGGAAGGGGAGGGTTGGAGGGAGAGGGATGGAGGGAAAGGGATGAAGGGAGAGGGATGGAGGGAGAGGGATGGAGTGAGAGGGATGAAGGGAGAGGGATGGAGGGAGAGGGATGGAGGGAGAGGGATGGAGGGAGAGGGATGGAGGGAGAGAGGAATGGAGGGTATAAAGGATGGAGGTAGAGAGGGATGGAGGCAGAGATGGATGGAGGGTGAGAAGGGTGGAGGGAGAGAGGGATGGAGGGTGAGAGGGTTCGAGGGAGAGAGGGATGGAGGGAGTGATGGAGGGAAGAGAAGATTTAGGGAGAGATGGAAAGATGGAGGGAGGGTGAGATAGAAAATGGAAGAGAGTGATGGAGGGAGAGAGGGATGGAGGGAGAAAGGGATGGAGGCAGAGAGGGATGGAGGGAGAGATGGGTGAAGGGAGAGAGGGATGGAGGAGAGTGGGATAGAGGGAGAGGGGGATGGAGGGAGAGACGGATGGAGGGAGAGGAATGGAGGGAGAGAGGGATGGAGGGAGAGAGACAGAGGGATAGTGGAATGAAGGGAGAGAGGGATGAAGGGAGAGAGGGATGGAGGGAGAGAGGGATGGAGGGAGAGAGGGATGGAGGGAGAGAGGGATGGAGGGAGAGAGGTATGGAGGGAGAGAGGGATGGAGGGAGAGAGGGATGGAGGGAGAGTGGGATGGAGTGAGAGAGGGATGTAGGTATAGATGGATGGATGGAGAGAATGATGGAGGGAGTGAGGGATGGAGGGAGAGAGGAATGGATGGAGAGATGGAGGGATAGTTGGAGGGAGGGTGAGATGGAAGGAGGGAGAGATGGAGGGAGGGAGAGATGGAAAGAGGGAAAGATGGAGGGAGGGTGAAATTGAAAAAGGAAGAGAGGGATGGAGGAACACAGGGATGGAGGAAGATAGGGATAGATAGACAGAGGAGTGGAGGGAAAAAGGGATAGGATGATGAATGGTGAGAGGGAAGGAGGGGGAGATGGAGGGTGCTGGAGATGGAGGGAGGGGGAGATGGAGAGAGGGAGAGGTGGAGGAAGGAAGAGATGGAGTGAGGGAGAGATGGAGGGAGGGTGGGAAGGAAAGAGGGATAGATGGAGGGAGGGTGGGAAGGAAAGAGCGAAAGATGGAGGGAGGGCGAGTTGGAAAGAGGATGAGTTGGAGGGAGGAATGGTGAAATGGACAGAGGGAGGGTGAAATAAAAGGAAGGAGGGAGAGGAGGAAGGTTGATCGAGCTGGAGGGAAGTAGAGATGGAGGGAGGGTGAGGTGGATGGAAGGAGGGAGAGATGGAGGGAGAGATGAAGTGCAGTAGAGTAGAAGGGAGGGAGAGATGGAGGGAGGGAGAGATGGAGGGAGGGAGAGACAGATGGAGGAACAGATGGAGGCAGAGAAATATTGAGGAATTGAGAGATGAAGGATGGAAAAATGAAAGAGAGACAGATGGAGAAAGAGAGAGGAGTGTGATACAGAGGGAGGGAGAGACAAAGAGATGTTGGACGGGAGAGGTTAAGGGTTGGGAGATTTTGGGGAGAGAGAGAGAATGGGAAGATGGGGTTAAGGATAGAATGGTTAAATTTAATTTACAGTCAGTTATGAGAGTTTAAGGTTTACTTTTTCGAAGAACCATTTTTTAAAGAATTTATTTTGATGATTTTGTCTTTTGAAGAGTTTTCCGTTTATGTTATAATCATGTGTTGTTTAACATGAATAATTTGACTAAACAACATTTGTTATTATTTGATTATATATTGCAGAGTGAGAAAATTGATTGATTAAATGGTGAAAAATATATATAATTTTCAAGGCACATATTCAAAAATTCGTTTACCAGCTAGAAAAAAAAACAATTTTGCTTGATTGCTAAAGTAGCAGCTATATGCTGTTGTGCAAGGATACAGTTACCACAGATGAAGAGTATAATAAAATACACGCATGCTAAAACTCCAATTGATGAGACACCTCCATAAGCCTCGATACCATCATACATGACAGCATTCCAATCTTCACCCGTAAGTATCTGGAAAATGAACAAAATTTGCATGCTAAATATTCTTGTTTCTATGAAAGACAAAAATAATTGAAAGAATTTAATCAGACTATACAGAATGACATTAAAAGTATTATAAATGCATTTCTTATATTGATATTGGAAAATCTATTAATATTGAGACATTTACATATGCAGTGCACATAATTTTAATCAAGTATCTTCGAAAATTTGTAAACAGTTAAACATGAAAACAAACTGTTTCTGAAATAAAAAATAAATTTAAAATGTTTGAAGATAGAATCAACGAAGTATCAAAATGCATAGTATCAAGTAATCATTTAATTAAAGAAATTGATGCCAAAAATAAAAATTTCAGAATATGCGTGTTATATGCTTAAAATCATTTAATGTGTGGTATTTATACTAAAAATGAGGAAAAAGAGCATTTAAAAATATTTAGCAGATATGCAGAAATTCTAACCAAACTGTCAGGACCATCAATAAGTGTAAGTCTAGGTTGCAACACACTCATTGCATGCATTTTGCAACTTGCCCCCTGATATGAGGATGCTTTAATAAAATGGCAATACTCGTGCGCATTTTTGTAATGTAAGAGGTCACCGCAGGATGTCGCTGACAGCCCACAGATATTTTTGTTTAAAAAATTATAAATCATAGATTTTCAACAAATTTTTCATTTTATGTCTCTTGAAATTTACTTTAAGATGTCAATTATTTAACAAAACTGGGATAAAAATAAAAATTGTGGGAAAATACAACGTTTGTTCTTACTTTTATGAAATTTTATATTTTGTAATCGGTAAATCAATAACAATCCCTTATCATAAACAACACCAATGATGCAAATAGTAGCAATAATTTCACAATAAAATGTAAAATCCACTTACAAAACAAAAAATATTTCAAAATTAAATAAAATTGTGTCAGGCATTTTTTTCCCATCCTGTATAGTGTATTAATATTACCTACTATACAGTGGGCCCCTGCTATTCGCAGGAGTTACGCATCAGAAAACAGCCATGAATACCGAAATATCGAATACTGGGGAATTTTTCCCTATAAAAGAGGGGGATTACATTCCGATTCGCCACTAAAACAATCATGTGATGAAAAAAGGGGAATTTTTTCTCATAAGATTTCATGTAATAATGCAGATAAGGTTTGAGTTGTTACTATTGTACCCTATGACATCCAAACTAAGAAAACAAGTCTGTTTACAGGCATTCCAGTCATGAAAGGGTTAATATACAGGGCAGTACATACATTTAACATTTTCTAATCATAATATAAATTAAAATAACTCAAAATTACATAAATATGAATAGAAAACATGTTGACAAGGATAAACACAGATATTGCAAGATAAAACTTGTGAGAATCTCGGATACGATGTTCAGGCTCAATTACAAAACAAAGCACATGATGCTGGTACATAGTTACACACAGAAGATGGTACGTTAACTCACTTCCTTACACTAGTTACAGCAAATAAAAAAGTTAAAAAACAATTACCAACGTAGTATATTCATTATCAATAGCAAAACATAAACAAAATAAGTCAGAAAATAAAATAAAATGAGTTTAATGAGGCAGTCACTGTTGAACAAGTAATGTGTGTGTTGAATCCTTACTCCGCCATGGCAAGTAGTCCAAGTAATGAATAAGAGAAATGAAAAACTGTGGATACTGAAACATTGTTCCATAATACATGAATGATGAATAAGTGAAATGCTGAATACCAAATTCACGAATGCCGGAGACCCACTGTATACCATAAACATTTTATGTATATACCTCACTTTTTATAATGTTTCATAGCAAATGCTATTAGACAACTGATTTTCACTTTCCATAATAAAGAATCAGTTTTTTGAACCTGTTGTACTCATGCACATAATAAATAATCATTTTAAAATAAAAATCCTAAACTTATTTTTCTTGGCACCACAATGGTATATAAAAATGCTATATCATTATATAAGTTGCAAGGTAACAATAGTAAAATTTCTTACTGGTAAAAATCCATCGGGTTAAGTACAATGTTATAAATTATTTGTTTAGTGCAAATCTGGTTAGTGCAAAGACTTCTTGGAATGCATCTCTTGCTCCAAGAGAAGCATACCTGCAGTGGCGAACTTCTGCCTAGGCAAACTAGGCAGCTGCCTAGGGCCCCAACCTCGGTGGGGGCCCCGACCAGGGGCCAAAATGGTACACATTGAGGACACAGGACACGGAAAATAATATGTCAATTTTTCCGAACGAAATAAAAATAATTGACCATAGTTAATTTTTTGACAAGTCAAGTGGCAACACTGTGTTTGTGTTCTTTGTTTGTTTTGCATCGCACCTGACTTCATTCTATAACTTGTCACTACTTGTCAGTTTGCGTTGAAAGTGTGTGTTAGAAAGTTGTATCAATTTCAATTTTGCGGCTCAAAGGTTTTATCTTCCACACGAATTTGCTGAGGTTAGTTAAGGTTACGATATGAGTAGTGTTGGCGACGGAAGCTAAAGAATGTGATAGAATTTTCTAGTGTATAGTGTCTTAAGATTTTATAGAATAATCCCATTAGATAGAATATTCCGGAAATGATTAGTGAATGGTAGTACAGGAACATTCTCTAAGGTTTTAGATATTTCGATATTGTATGCATATAGAAAGTTCTTGAAAGTCCTGGAAAACTCGGGAAAAGTGTCGAATGTTCTAGAACTCTGTGGAAGACTATGGAACATTCAAGAATGTTCTAGAATGTCATGGACCTGTATTCTAGAATGTTCAATTAAGGAACATTCTGGAATATTGTAGATGCTACCATGTATTCTGATTGGTCGAACCCCCACCAATTTCCACTATCCTGGGACTATATAAGCAGACGGCTCAGCCTGCAATGACACAGTTTAAAGTAAGATTAAGAGAAGAGATCAAGCGAAAAGAAATCACAGCGACCTGCGATAGTGAAAGTTGATTCTCGTAGTGTTAAAGAGTTGTGTGTGAGTTACTATTTAAGCTAAATGATCATGTGACTATTACTCATTATCCTCTTATTTTTTAGAAATTACCAATGTCTGACATCAACAAAAAACTGAGCAGGTTCCAGAAAAGAGAAAGAAATAAGGAGAAATTGCAGAAGGAAAAAGAGCTTCTTCGTAATGTTCCTAAGTTGGACTCGTTCTTCGCCTCTTCCAGACCTAGTACTAGTACCAGTGCATCAGCCTCTGGCAATTGGAGTGACGACCATCAACCGGCAAGCGTGTCTGACTGTGACGAGCTACCTCAAATTCCTCAAAACTTGATTTCCGAAAACCCTGCAGCAGTCATTGGAGAAGATTCTGGTGAACATCCTGAATCGCATGCGAACACGTGTTTTGCGATTTGATCATTTCCGTCTGTTAGTGACGATCCTGCCGAGTGGATACTGGACGATGCCACACTCAAACACTTCGTACAAAATGGCGTGAAACAAAATATGGATGCAGATTTATCTTCTTCAAAGTGCCAGTATGCAGATACAACCTGGTATCTATCCCTTTCACTCTTTAGCCGAACATTGCCTAATGGTGAAAAACGACCTCGGCCTTGGATAGTATTTTCGAAGAGCAAAGGTACGGTGTTCTGCGCCCCTTGTAAGATGTTTGGAAAATCGGGGTCGCTAGCTAATGATGAAGGGTACAACGACTGGAAAAATGCAGGTCAGAGGATGAAGGAACATGAAAATTCAGACAATCACAGGTGAGCATGTGCGACGCTGTTAGCGAGGAAGAACGTTGGCAGTAGAGTTGACAAGAGTCTTGTTCTTCAAACGGAAGAAGAAATAAAATACTGGCATGAGGTTTTGAGGTGTATTGTGGCTGCTGTGAGGTCACTGTTTGCACGCAGATTGCTGTTTAGAGGTTCACAGGAGAGATTTGGATCGAGAAACAGTGGAAACAATGTCATGACCCTAGAACTTTTGGCTGAGTTCGATCCTTTTCTGGACACGCACATAAAACGCCACGGAAACAAAGGATGCGGCACAACATCATACCTCTCATCTAGAATATGCAAAGAAATTATCAACATCATGGCAGAAAAGGTCATAAGCATGATCGTGACTGAGATAAAGCATGCCAAGTATTTTTCCAACTCTGTCGACTCGACTCCTGACATCTCCCACTTGGATCAACTTTCATTCATAGTATGATATGTGTCTGCAGAGGGATGTCCTGTCGAACGATTTATAAGATTCATACCAAATTGTGGCCATATAGCAGGAGACCTGGCTAACGTTGTTCTCGAGACCTTGAAAAATCACGACTTGGATATCGCCAACTGTCGCGGACAGTCTTATGACAACGCAAGCAACATGTCGGGTGTATATTCCGGTCTTCAAGCGAGAATAAAACAAGTGAATCCTCTGGTAGTTTTCATCCCCTGTTCGGCTCATTCACTGAATCTTGTCGGATCATGTGCTGCTGAGTGTTGTGAGGCTGCTATACACAGGAATTGTACAATTTTTTCTCGATCTCGACACACAGATGGGAAGTTTTGTTATCTCAACTGAAGCCAAATTCAACAGTTGTGAAGAGCCTTTCTCAGACAAGATGGTCTGCTTGGGGTGACGCCTGCCGAAGTCTCTGTTGCTCCTGGAATGAGATCATGGCAGCTCTTCAGATAATCGCCAGTGACACAAGTGAAAAACCATCTACGCGTTCTGAGGCTTCAGGTCTTTTTAATTCAATTGACTCCCTGGAAATGTGCTTCCTGACCCTGCTGTGGAATGATATCCTGGAAAGATTTAACAAAGTGAGCAAATCTCTGCAATCTGTGAACATCGAACTGGGTACGATCGCTGAACTTTATCGGTCCTTGGTAACATACCTAGAAGATATAAGGAAAGTCGGTACCTTTGATCATTATAAGTCGAAAGCTGTGGAAACAAGCGGTGAACAGAACTACGCATACGATATGAAGAGGAAATGTAAGCAAAAGGTCCAGTTTGATGAAGTAAAGGAAAACGAGGTCGAACTCTCTGGCAGGGACAGATTCAGAGTTACCATCTTCAACGTCATAATGACAGGTTGATTGCAGAACTACAGAGACATGGTTCTGCTTACAAGAAGTTAAGTAAAAAGTTTGACTTTCTCATGAAGCTACATAGTGTGGAATCTCAAGACGTCCGTGACGGAGCACCGAACCTGGAAGCCTTCTATCCGGGGGATTTGGACGGTACTTTGGAAAATGAGTGTCTGCACCTGCGAGCTCATTTGTTGTCCGCTGAGGCTACAGGGGGAAAAGGGTTATCGTCACCGGAGCTATACAAGTACATCCAGGAAAAAGGTTTTTTGGACATTTATCCAAATGTGGGAATAGTGCTCCGGATGCTGTTGTGTACACCAGGGTCAAACTGTTCGGCAGAACGGTCGTTTTCAGCGCTAAAGAGAGTAAAGAATTATTTAAGATCTACCACAGAAGAGAACAGGCTTAATTCACTCTCTGTGCTGTTCATAGAGTCAGAAATAACGCAGTCTGTGGACTATAGTGAGGTCATCCGTTCCTTTGCAGAGAAGAAAGTTCGTCGCGTGACAATGTAATCTTGTAATTATATGTAAATGTAAAAATTATAATGTGTAAAAAAGTATAGTTGGTACTTGTCTATTTCATTTCTGAGTCTGCATGTCTATTTTCTAAAGTCAAAGTATGTTAAATAAATAAAAAATAAAAGTAAAGTTTGTTTTTGCTAAATTACCAAAAAGGGGGGTTAACTGCCTAGGGGCCCTGGGTCTCTATGTCCGGGCCTGTATACCTGTATTACCAAATAGCTCTAATTCAAAGCTTATCAAATGTAATAAGTTAAAGATGTATTTACAAATATAAATAAAGTTTATATATAATCTAAATGCTCTAACACAATTTTATAAAAGCTTAATAGTGGGTCAAGTTGAAGAAATGTTTAGAAAATTCCCACAGCACTCGACTATCAGCATGCACTATACTCCTTCAGGCTGAATCATCATTTACTCATGCATATTCTATTTTATTTTAATCTATACTTATTGCAGAAGAATATAATGAAATGATTATACAATATATTTCCTTGGTTGACATGTTCATTAAAGAACAAAATCAACCAGTATTATCTGATAATAAATGTATCGATGCTTTAGTAAGTATTTTGAACTGTGATCAACTAAAGGAAAACATTCTAAGTTTGAATGCCTTAATTTTTATGGCAGAGTCAGCAAAATTTATCAAAATTCACATGTCTAATAAAATCAATGTTTATACAATAAAAATATTAACAACTTAAAAAATACCTCATCATCTATGTTGCCTTAACTGCTATCTTTCAACAATACAAAAAGCAATTATTGCAATACTTATATTCTTCAAATAATTAAGAACTAATTAAATGTTAAGTAAACAAATACCTAAAAAGATACCTAAGTCAATAGATAGATAGATATTTATTCATTTTAAAACATGTGAACATGTCATACATCGTCAAAAGTAAGTAGGTACATCATTGCAATTTATATGCCAATGCCATAGTGCCCTAAGAAAAACTCATCAACAGAATACAGGGGATTACATAGCAACCATTCCTTAACAATATTAATACAATGATTGGTTGGTTTCAGTCTGACTTTTTCAGGTAGAGCATTATATAACCTCAGACTCAACCCAAAGAAACCATTCAGTGTTTTAGCTTTCCTACAGGAGGGGCACAAATAATTTACCAGATTGCCTAGTGTTGTACTCATGCACATCATCCACTTGAGTAAAGTTATCAATATTTTCTCCTACATATTTCAAACATGCCAAAATATACAATGATGCAATAGTCAGAATTCTATACTTTGCAAACAGTGGTTTACAGTGTTCCCTCTTTTTAACGCCAGCCATTATCCTGAGGCAACGCTTTTGAATTAGCATCACCGACCTGAGATGACATGAGCCACCCCAGAGTAATATACCATATGTAACAAGACCTTGAAATAAGGCCATATATATAATTCTCAGAACTTCAAAAGATGTAGTATCACGTATTTTTAATATTAAAAAACTTATAGATGACAATTTAGAGCACATCTTAGTAATATGCACTTGCCATGTTAAACCACTATCAAAACAGAGCCCCAACAGGTTACATGGTACCTGGTCATTAATGGAAGATCCTTTTAGGATAAAAGTAATCTCCTGAGTTTTTTTCTTCATTTAGATGTAAACTATTAGCTTTGAACCAGTAATTTATTTGTGGAAAGCTTGAATGCATCCTATGGTCAAGGATAGTTGCATCCCGATTTCAACACATAAAGGAAGTGTCACCTGCAAATTGCATCAGCTTAATATTTGGTGTCATAGTACAATGCATGTCATTAACATAAATGATGAAAAATAGAGGCCCCAACAGTGAGCCCTGCGGCACACCATATGAGATGGGTTTCAAATCTGAAATGTAATTTTCCCAAAACACTGCTTGGTATCTATTGACTAGAAAACTTTCACAGAAATGCAGGGCATTTCCCCTAATACCATACCAGTATAACTTTTCAAGTAGGCAGTCATATTTGACAGTATCAAAGGCTTTACTAAGATCACAACACACCATATTTACTTTCTCCTCATTCTCAAATGCCTCATGTATATTCCTTCAGGTCTGAAGATGCCACCTGGAATGGAGGCAAAACAGTCGTCACTAGAAGAAACAACACGCGGTAGAATCCCGAAAGTCTTGGAAGGAGTACGAAAACACCGCGGAGGAAGCCTTCGTATTAGCCTCATGTATATATTTCACCAGATCTGTCAACATAGCATTTGTTCCTTGACCCTTCCTAAAACCATATTGAGTGTATGATAGCACCCCATGGACCTCAAGAAAGTCTTCCAGCCTTCTTTTGAAAGCACTTTCAAATATTTTTGAAAGAATAGAGGTTAAAGTTATGGGCCTATAGTTACCAGTGTCCTTGGTATCTCCTTTCCTTTTATAGACTGGAACCACTTTATTTAGTTTCAACACTTCTGGGAAAGACCCTTCCTGAAATGCCTGGTTTATCAACAATACCAATGGTTCCACTAATTGGGACCCAACAAATTTAATTAAATTTGAGCTCATACCATAGTAATCTACTGCAAACGAATTTCTAACAGACATTAATATTTCATATACTTCAGTAGCATCTACAGGTTTCACAAACATACTCCTATGCACTTTCTCTGCATTATCAAGGAAGTCTTTGAATACCATATCACATCTGCCTATATTACTAATTATTTCCTTAGGAGCATTTATAAAAAAGTCATTAAAAATGTTTGCTGAAATTTCAGAACATGTGACATTCTTTGTGTTTCACCTCTACATTCCTTAATTATGTTCCAGATTGTCCTGGAATAGTTTGATGACTGCAGTATTCTGTCATTGTTCCTAGATAATTTGGCTTTTCTTAATTCACACCTGTATTCTTTCCTAACCTTTCTAATTTCAGAACCCAAATTTATATCAACTCTGTAAGATCTGAGGTCCAATAAGTAATGGAGCCTATTTCTAAGGACCTGTAGTTCTTTACTAAATCTAAGTTTCTTTTTAGTTGTCCTATTTCTATATTTTTTTGGAAAGTTATGGTTGAATAATCCCAAAAATATTTCCCAGAAAGTCCCAAAAGCCAAAAGCCTGCAGGTCAGTTGATACTGTAAGAGCTGTCCAGTCTACTTTGGAAAACTTCAAGGAAGAACCTGTTCCTGAGAAGGGGATTATTTATGTCTCTAGACCAAAATCCTACAAATTCTCTTATGATCTGAGCTAAAACAAGTTAACATACATGACACATAATCATCTGCATCAGTAAAAATGTTGTCAATACATCCTTCACTGGCATACCTGGTACTTTCAAAAACTGTTGGTTTTAGGCCAAAAATGCCCAACAGGTTTAACAAACAATTTACATGTTAACATTAATATCACACATTAAGAACATTTTTTTACCTAAACTGCTGACATAATGCAGTGCGTCAAGCAGACTATCATAAAACTTATCATTAGGAATACCTGGAATTCTATACAATGATATTACAATATAATCATTTAAGGATATGGCCACTACCTCAAAAACCTTTTCTTCTTGTAGAGTATTTACATAATCTACTTGTTTAGAATGAATATCATCTCTTACATAAAGCATAGTGCCTCCCCTCTTTTTTACACTCCTGCAAAAAACAATTGCCACACTATAACCTTCAATTTTGGCAAATATCAGCTCTTCATATTTTAGCCAGTGTTCTGATATGGATAGAACACCTACATGTATATTTTGTAGCATGTAATCCTCAATTTCATTAATTTTG
Organism: Tanypteryx hageni; assembly: GCA_028673005.1. Classification (NCBI taxonomy): domain Eukaryota; kingdom Metazoa; phylum Arthropoda; class Insecta; order Odonata; family Petaluridae; genus Tanypteryx; species Tanypteryx hageni. Next base: position 103,453,483 of record CM054120.1, on the reverse strand, counting down.
TTTAAAATACCCTGTATGTTTATAAGACATATGTCTATGTAATCAGAAATACCTTTATTTTTCTGACCAGTTGTAGATATTTCACATATCACACCATGACACTCTTGCTTCCTCCCTCCTAGTCAGCTATTTCTAGGTTTCAAGTTGCCAGTGACTGAGCGTGTCACTCTATCACATGTGGGAGATGTATTTACCACAGATGAAGTCGAAGTGTTATCACGATTCATTCTATCCATATTATCACAGTTCTTGTTATCTACCTGAGAGCTATATTGTCTCCAAAATACATATCTGTTTATTATAACATCCTGAGGCCAGATTGCAGGGTCCATTACCTTTTAAAAAAAAATTTCACATACCGATATTCTGAAGGATGCATATTTACCTCTGGATATCAATTTTACAACTTCAAAATCTGCGAGGAATTTTTCTTTCAGGTATGAAAGAACTTGGTCCTCGGTAGTATCCTTCTGAAGTCTCCAAACATGCAAGTGTACTTTTTTGGGTACTCAATTGAATGGACAATCAGCTAGATCCTCAGCATTTCCCAACACCTTTGGTTTATTTCGACGATGTTTATATTTAACAGTTTTAAAACCATTGCCATCCATATTATAAAGGGGCTCATCATTCTCAACTGCATAGAAGGGCACAGAAACACTAGTTTCACTGATGGGATCACAGATATCTCGTTTATGATTAGTCATAAGACCAATATTTACAGCCTCACTGTAGAGTTATGCATCTTGTCTGCTTTCAGGTTACGTTGTTTTTGATGCATCACATACCGGCTTTCCTATCACCTTGTCTTTCCCATCAGTTTGTGGTTTATTATTTTCGTCAACTGACAAATGATTTATCGGCAAACCTGCGACCGTACTGGTAGTCTTCTTGAAGAGTTTTAATGAGTGCCCAGATGCATTTGAGGCACTTTTCAATGAAAAAACGTCAGCTTTTAAGGCGCCTATTTCGGCTGCCATCTTGGATAATTTATTGCCTCTTTCAAAACAAAAGAACAAATATAACCAAATGATTGAAGATGACTCACATAGAGCTTTAAAACAGGAATCACTCAATTCTGAGCACTTAGTATGGAATACACACATGCAAATCCGGTGCGATATCAGTTTTTCATGAGGATTTAATCCTTTTTTGCAGGAGTCACAATCCAGTGAACCTTCAGCGGCAGCCATATTGAATGTGACTAGGGAAACTTCAACATCAAATAAGTACAGCCAACAAAGTGAAATGATTATGCAAACTTATATTGAAATATTTACCTGAAATACTGTTAGTAAACTCTGCCAGAAGCTGTCAAAGTTGCTACGTGGCTTATCTGAGGTATTATCGAAGTTAAACTTGCCACCAAATACTTGCATCCCCAGCAAAGCAAATATGACAATGAACAGAAAGAGAAGCAGCAACAAGGAAGCAATCGACTGGATGGAGTTCAGTAAAGATGCCACCAGATTTGAAAGTGACCTCCAATATCTGAAATGGATTGATGACATTTTTGTAAAATATGAAAACTTTACCTCACATGAAACACCAATAAAATATCCCTATAAGGGAAATTTAAAGACATAAAATAAACAGTACTCAAAAGAATTTATGACAAAGAAAAAGACATTCTTATGAATAAAACTCACCTTATTAACTTGATATATTATTTTAATTTATTAATTTTCATGAATCTTCTATAATTTAGTAGGTCACTATAAATTATTCAAAAGATTATAAAATCAAATAAAAGATGAAAATAATAATGCACCATAATTACAATATTTAGGAATAGCAATCTAAATAATGTAAAAGAAAGTTTTACTTGTCACTTTGTAAGATGATCAAGTTTAATTGGGTGTACATATGAATGTGAATGTCATGAATAGCACATTGGACTACAAAATTTGAATTTAATTTAATTTTATGGTAACATTTTAGGATGCATAGAATTTCACCAAGTTGTTCTTTGACATATCTAATTAGTACTCTATGAATAGTCTTTATGCCACAAGAAAAAGCTGAAATGAAATCAAATTATCAGAGAAGTTCAGTTTTAGGAATGCTACCCAAACCATTTAACTAGCCACATTAATCTTAGTTACAGAAACTAAATGGGACCAAAGTGACCTCTGATAATAAGAAATTTAGATAAATTAAAAAAATGGCATACAAAGTAACATACAACTAATACACTAGCATAACTAGGAATGAGTGAGCCCAGGTGCAAGACAAGCAAAGGCCTCCTCAAGGTGAAGAGATAAAAAGATCCCCCAAACAATTTTCACTCACCATATTATTAATAAATCTCTTTTATAACAAATGTAGATTGTGGAGAAAAAGTAAACAACCTCAAGGTGAGGCATGAAGTGCCAAGCAAGCTGAAGAGAGTAGAATGAGGGATTAATAACTGAAGGCCCCAAGGCACAAAGCCCCCCTCGTTTTTCTATATTTTTTATTCATATTAATTAACTTTTTAATGTCAACACTTATTCATCTAAAAAAGAAAAAAATAAACTTTAGTGATTGTGTGACTCTTTAGGGTTTGGTCCCAGGTAATTATGCTACTAAACTAATATATAAACTTGTATTGTTACATACATAAAAGTTAAGAAAATAATATAGGAAGAATTTTAATATGCTTCTTATAAAAAAGTTTAGACTAATTGCCATTTTTATATTTCCTTTTCTGGTATTTTCAAAAATTAATTTATTCCTCTGCAACTACGTTTATTGTATAATTTAGTGTCAATTTGTAAAAAAATATATTTATATTATTCAATTATAAACCATACCTATGTGAGTGACACATTTCAATTGTAACTGATAGAATATACCGTAAATACCCGCGCATAATGCGCACCCTCGTATAACACGCAGGGGGGTTTCCAGCCTCGTAATCTATGATTTTTCTATATACCCGCGTATAGTGCAGACAGATTTTTTTAGCGTTACCATTCCAGAATAAAGTAGATGGTGTAACATGTTCTAAAGCAATGATCGAATTATTGGTATTATGAATTGGTAACATAATGAAAGTGCAAAATGAAATTTTCGAATAACGTTCTAAAAGATCGTCAGCTAACTCAATCATTACATACTCTATGTTTACTTACAAGGTGATATTAGGATATACACAATAAATCAAATTATATTAATTTCATAGTATGGCATATGACATTCTTTGAGCTAATAAAATGAAGGAATGAAGATAATCCTATGCTTTTTACATACGTTTTTGACACGCCTGAGGTGTACGGGTTCGCCCAACCTTCAGTTTTACCCTTATTAGAACACTCTGGATCACATAAACACGATAGCAAATACCATAATTAACTACAGACTCTAAGAATCAAGAATAAATCACGTATGAATGCTGAGAGAAAGGTAGGGAACGATAACTTTATTTAGTTCTACAAGAAGCATCGACTCCCAGCGAACTCAAAGGCATCAGCTGCCATTGTTTCTAATTGTAAGTAGTACCAGCACCTCACTACCAGGCCGGGCACCAGTGTAGGGTGATGTCATGCGTAAGATGCCGATTCTGATAACAACATCGAAGAAGAATGGTCCAGTGACGAAGAATTTCTTGGCTTTTAAAATGAATAAATACTGAATTCATTCTTTTCATATCTAATTAATGTATGTTTACAGAATTTGTTAATAAATTTTTACTATTATCTATCTTACTTTTCGTAAAAATCACCAATAAAAATATGAGGATACCCGGGCAGTAATTACTGTGCCGAAATTGTGGAAATATAGGGTCAAATGAAAATAGGAAGATTATGTACCCTCGTATAACATGCATCCTAATTTTTAACTCAAATATTTCGAAAAGAAAGTGCGCATTATATGCGTGTATTTACGGTAAATCCTTAAAAGCTGAAAGGGTCAAATAGGATTTAAAAATACAATTTTAAGATTTCATAACAGGATGTGATTTGTGTCTCTGTTCACATGTAGTTTTATCTTTGAAATTTTTTAAATTCAGCAAGAGAAACAATATTGACCCAAAGATGTTTGATGATTGGAATGTTTAGAGATACAGAAGGAAGGATTTCAGTTGGTATGTCATCATGTTCAATGCAGTATATAAACAGACTTGTAATTTATAGATTGTATTTTAAATTTTATACTCTAGAATATAAATTTGAGAGAAAGATCAAAAGAAATAATGCTAACTCATATTAGGAGTGAAATATGTCCACAAATTTTTCACACATTCAATCTCAGGAAGCAATTCTATTGGATGAGCCCAAGTCATCCTCTGTATGCCAGGTTACTGGTGTTTCCATTCCTTGAAATGAGATATTTGCCTCAGTAAAGTGAATTGACGTTCACTCTAAAGTTTGGAAGGGATGAACCATAAAATTTTATATTGGCTGAAGATCAACTGGGTGGAATTTTGTAACTAAGCAGTTTTTTTGAGAAAGAAAAGGATAATAATTTGGGTGCAGGTGTGCAATTAAGTTTCATCACATGAAATTGATATATTTTTATCTTAACTTTGCTCTTCTGAGAAAAATCACAGACTAGGCAATATGAGTTTCATCCTCTTTCTCTAACCTTGCAGATAAAAATAATTTAATTTCAGATGGTTTTGGCTTCTCCAATAGAACTACTTCCTGGGAGAGGAAGGGTGTTAAGTCTGCAGATGATTTTTTCTCCCAGTCTGAGTTGGCCTTTGGTACTAAAATAATATTGCTTTTTAAATTGTCATAACAACGTTTTGAGAGAGAAAACAAACTGATATGATCAAAGCAGATTATAATTCATGATTACATCAGAAATCCATGCTTCAAGCAAAACAGTCAAAGTCTCTTGTATTGTGAATTAAGCATGCAAATATTGGAACCATTAGCAACAATTATGAGAAAAGTTCCAGCAAGCAAATATGCTTCTATTCTATCAACTATCAAAGATGCAGGTAGAGAATAACATGACTATATCTCATAAAAATAATTGAAAGTGAAAAGTGTAACTTCGATAAGACATGCATTACAATGCTGTTATAGTCTGTTTGATGCAAAAATATAGGCAAATAAAGTAGAAAAACACAATATCTGAATTTGACATAGCCTAGTCCTATTTTACATTGCATGATTGTACTAGTTTGGTGAAAACATAGGCAAAAAAGAGAATAATTATGAGTACTAAGGAATCCTATAGAAAAAATAATCTATTTTAAGTATGTTTCTTGCCAAATACTTTCCATTAACTTTATTGAAGAATTATACTATTCAAAAATAAATTTCAGGTTTTAACTTCATAAAGATAATATATCATAAATACAAGAATATGATGACGGATTTGAGAAAAACAGGAAAGTTTTTTAAGGTGACATACAGGGCAGGCCTGCAGAGCCCATTCACTTCTCAGGTTGCTGTAAAGATGTCTACCTAGAACCTTAAAAACTCTAAACTCTGCAATGTTTAGATGTTGTTTTTAATGTGAATTAATAGATATATGTAAATGGTCGGAGAAGTATTTTTCTTTTTTAATATCCCATTTCTTCCTGGCTGAAAATCAAGTTGTGATGATTCGGCAGACCATTAACAAAAACAACAAATTAAAACAATTGACCAAAACAATTAAGAGAAGCATGGCTGATGACACTGGTTTTGCTATTTTCCATCAGTAAAAATACATGACAATGAGTAGGAGGATACAAGTCAAAACCTTCTATGGATTTCAGGAAAGGCACATTTGAATATGTAAAAACAAAAGAATTTGCTAAATACATAAGAGGAAATTAATTGTATTATACTCAAGAACTTTTTGAACATTATATAGCAAAATCCTGGTGCTAAATGATTAATAAGTGAGATAAGATGAAAAATGAGGGCATGCAGTAAATTTCAAGAAAGGCTATAAAGATGGATAAAGAATTTGAGGAATTTTCTGTTGAAAAATGGAAAAATTACAAAAACGAACGTCAAGATCATAGCAAACAAAACTAATCAACTCTCAAGGGATATTCACTGTTAGACTTAAGAATACATAAAATGGTAGAGAAAACTTACTTTGTGACTTTGAACACCCGTAACAGACGAACACATCTAAGCACTGAAACTCCCAATGGAGGCATAATATCAGTGCGTGTTAAAATCAATTCTCCAATACTTCCTATCACAACAAAGCAGTCAAATCGGTTGAAAAGGGACACGAAATATCCCTGAAAAAAGTAAAAGGTGCATAAACTTAACATAGGATAAAATAATTTTTAATTAGTTATGGACAATACAGTGTTCAAATACTCATTTTTGAGGAAAAACAAACACAGCCAATATTAATGAGTAACAATATTATCAAAAAAAGATTCAGTAAAAATTTTAATGGAAATGAGATCATATACAGTATTTAAAATGTTAAAGATGGCATTGAAAGAAAAAGCACTGAAAAAATATTGGCACTATGTTAAACCCCGAATCAAATTCATTCAAGTTACAAAAATCAAAATTCTTTATTTAACACCTATAAACTTATTATTAAGAGATTAAAGAAGCAAAAGTTAGGAAAGCTAAAACATAAAAAATAATATTTTCATATATCCAGTGAATAACTTTCAACTAGAACTTTCCAATTAGAAAACATAAAAAGAATTTTCCTTCACACACATTTAATATTATAACAAATGAAGGAAATAAAATAAAGATTAACACGATTCATGTCCATGCTTTTCCTACACATGCTAAGTGGATAAACACATCAACAATTAACAATGACCTCATGGAAAACTTCCCAGCAATATTATTGTTAAAATTTGTAAACCTCAGTCAGTTGTGTCAAATAAAGTTCTGTAATAACTTATGTGGGGGTCAATATAACCTCAGTATGATTTTGAAAATTTAGCAGAGAAATATTAATTTGTTTATCTTCTAAGGGAAATATAAACTCTCACATCATAATAAAATCTATTTTACCAATAATTCACAAGAAGCATTTCATAAAATAACATTTTATACCCTGACTATAGTTTTTGGATTATTTTTTTGTTGTTTTCACTGTCACTGCAAATTTGATTTTCATATACTTCTTGCAAATGAATACAATGTAATTGGCAGATCTTGTCAACAGCCTATTGTCATTGTCCCTTCAGCACAATTTGCATTTAGAATGCAATTCTATAAGGGATGGAGATTGAACTTCTTCTATAAATCCTTGTTGAGTATAAGTAAATTTTTAAGCTCTTTTGGAACAAACTGAGTGTAAAATTGGGAAATTTATGGCTTTTTTATTAATGCTGTAGAGCAGGAATCTCAAGCTTGTGGCCAGCATGTGGCCCCCATGGTACATTTCTGCGGCTCACATAATAAGTTAGTTTACACTAGACGACCCAAACTCAAATGTATTTCTTATAAAATATTTCACGTACGTTACACCAGCACTTTAAAAATATATGCCATTTATTGCTCATTTTGATTTATAAAAATTCTGCACAAGTGGGGTACTAAGTATGTTCTTCCAGCAGCAAGAATTTTTCTGGCATGTCCAAAGAACCTAACCCTCGATGCCGAATCTAGTATTTTTGTAATGAATGGGTTTAAGGCTGCATCATAGGACTGTGATGATTTCTTTCTTGCGGAAGGGAAGAATAAATCTCTGAAGAATATGAAACGGTGTAAGGAAAGTATGCAGCCCATGGATTTGGCATGGTACCTAAATGCGGCCTGCAGGTTCGATGGAGAACCTTCATGCAACCCACGCACCAATGTGAGTTGGTGACCCCTGCTGTATAAAGAATTTACTCTTTGTTAATTAATTTGGAGTGTGATTGCCTACATAGTGAATAAAAAACACCTTGACAGTGACTACATTCATAAAATGAAAAATCACTGCTAATAGCCATGCCATATTTCTTCTGCCATGTTTTACATATAACAAAGTTGGTCACATATATCTATATTCCCTTTTGTAGCATTGTATGTTGATACTATAATTTTAAAAACAATTCTTTCATGATCACAATACAGGTATCCCCTGACTTATGTGATAGTAGCATTCCCATGAGTGGTCATGTAACTCAACATTTTTTTCCTGATAGCAATAATGTTATAAACAGAGGTTGCATAACCAAATATTTGCCCAATTACACTTTTCCGTGAGAAATTATTTTATTTCTAATTATTTTTGATTTGTTATGAAAAAAAAACATTAAATAGAGAAAATAATTAATACATTTCTATTTATTGTGATTATAACACAAAACATTTTAATAAAAAACAGCATTCGGCAACTCCCTGGCTACCTTGGAAATTTTTCTGCAGCAACACTATCTGCAGTAGCAGCTTCTCCACTTGTTTTTAGGTTATGGAAACCATGCTGGACTTTGAATCTCTCAAACCAATGAAAGGCTTTGCTTCTCCTTGCGGCCCAGATTTCTTAAAGTCCTCATACAATGATTTTGCCTTTTCCTGAATCACAGCAGTAGATGAAGGCATGTTTTGCTGGTTTTGATACTCAATTCATGTAGGAAGCATCCTCTCCATCTTTTCCATGATGGAAGAACAAATAATCATAGATTGGGCTGAACCCAGTTCTGTAGTACTTTTACAATTTTCCTCAATTTGGGAAGCATTAGCATTGATTGTCACTGTGGATTCACTCAAACACAAAGCATGTTGGATATCAGCCATATGCTCTCCTACCATCCCTGTTCCCATGATGCCTGCCACCCCCGTTCCCGTGACGCCTGCCATCTCCTCCCTATAGTGTCCACGTCACAAATTTTAGGTGTAATTCCCTCTCCCTAGTACTCATTCCCAAGCGGTTCCGGTACATCAAATTTCACCTTATTCGGTTTCTCTCTTAGTTTTCTGTGCTGTGTTTATTTTTGTGTTTTCCACTGTTTTAGTGCTCCTTTTCCTGTGCCGAAGTGCCCTTAGTGTTAGCATAAATCCTATTTAGTGGTTTTCATTGTTTCCCTGTGTGCTTCTCATTTCCTCCAACCAGTGTCAAGTGCAACCCCCTCGCATCCCCTATAATCAACCGTAGCGTCCACTTCCATTTCAGTGCTCTTTATCCGATTAAGTTTAGTCGTGTTTAATTCCTACCAAGTGTTCTCCTCTAATGCTTTATTTCATCTCTGCCTCTATTTTGTTCTACCAGTGCTACTTTAGTGTTGTCTCATTTATTATTTCTTAATAATTAATTGGTATTCTTATTATTGTTACTTAGTCATTGGCATATACTGTAGCATTACTTCTCCGCTATGTGTGCTTTTTCCCGTGTGCATTAATCAATTTATTGTAGCCCTTCTCAACCACTTCTTTACCTGAATCATCCTCTACATTTTGCCGCTTACTCAACTACCTGCAAAATGTCTTTCATTGAGCCTTCCACCAAAGCTTCTCTTCAGCCTAATTTTACTCTCAACCCAAATGCACCTGCTTTCGTCCCGTCACACTGCAGGGTGCCATACCTAAACCCTAACGCCCCTGAATTTTTCCCACTGGTCAGACCAAGCATCCACAGACGAAATCATTATCACACTCCCCATCTTACCACCAACCGTCCGCCCCCATCTCATAATGGCTTTCCCCAACCCATCCCAGTTCCAACACATTGTCTTCTTACAGAAGAACTAAAACCTTTTCCTCGATCCTTCCAACTTATCTATCTTAACACCCAAAGCCTTGTCCCTCACTTCGACGAACTGCGCTCATTACTCCCGCCCAACGATCTACATACTATTACCATTTCCGAAACGTGGCTGAAACCCGCTATCTCGAGCTCTTCTGTTGAAATACCTGGCTATAACTTGTTTCGCAATGATAGGATAGGGAAAGGAGGATGGGGAGTAGGAATCTACGTCCGTAAAGACCTTGCTTGTAAAGTAATCGCCACCAGCGACACACAATTCACCCGCAGACCTGAATATCTCTTCCTTGAAGTAGTCATCATTTAAAAAAAAATATTGTTAGGAATCGTTTATCGTCCTCCAAAAATTGGTTATCTATCTGACATTAATGAGATCATTGCCAACTTAAGACACGATTATGAGCACTTAATCATATCTGGTGACTTTAATGCAAATTTTGCCTCAAGCTCCTCCGATGCCGTCTTTTTTAAAAACTCTTTTACATCGCACAACCTCAGCATACTACCTTTAAAACCCACAAATAACACTAAAAATTCTTCCACTTGGATTGACATATTAGTTACTGCCAACCCAGATAAAGTTTGCACACATGGTCAACTACCAGTCCCGGGCATTTCCTCCTATTACTTACTTTTTCTAGCCTACTCCCTAAACTCTCCAAAATTTAAGCAGAAATTCATCTCCCAACGAAATTTTAAAAACCTTGACTATGATAGTTTAATTGCCAAAGCTGCGTGTCTTCCGTGGCACACTATTGAATATGCAGACGACATAGATGCAAAAATTGAAGCACTTAACACTTTTCTTTTACATCTACTCGATAAATACGCACCCATCAAAACCACACGCGTCTCTAAACCTCGCGCCCCGTGGATAACAGCGATTTAAAACTATTGATGGCTCGACGCGATTCAATTTTTCATCTCTTCAAATCAAATAAATGCCCAAATACGTTCAATACCTACAAAAATAATAGAAACAAAACCAAGCAACAGATTAGAAATGCCAAAATAAAATTCGCTTATTATATCTAGCTCCAATGTAACAACATCCGCCTTATGGAACAATCTGCGACACCTTGGAATTGGCAAGTCCAAGGATTCTTCCTTACCTTCAAACATATCACTAGATTCTCTTAACGAGAGTTTCTCGATGAATCCAACAACAATTGACATAGAACAAAAACGCAAAGTAATTAGTAGTCTTACTGCAAAAGCGAACAAGTAATCCGGTTCTCCACAATTCCACTTTAAAGCTGTTTTGCAATTTAACGTATATTCAGCAATACGCAGAATCAAAACTACAGCCTAGGGTGCTGATGGTATTCCTATTATTATCATAAACAAATTAATACATCTATTACTCCCCGTACTTACTAACATCTTCAACCACTCCTTATTACAGGGAAAATTCCCATTGCAATGGAAACACGCGTTAGTCCGCCCAATCCCTAAGAAATCTCTCACCGCAAACAATGACTATCGACCGATTAGCTTTCTTCCCACTTAATAAAAGCCCTGGAGTGACTTATTTATTTATTTCCATGCGGCCCCTAAACAGCCGTAATCGGCCTTTTACAAGGAGCTCATTAACATAATAACAAGGACTATCACAAACATCCATGCCCTAGGTGAAGAAAAACCCACCTAGGCAGGATTCGAACCCACGACCTTCGGATTGGCAGGCGAGGACGTTACCCTGCCACCACCGAGGCATGAACAGGTAGTAGATTTTCTCAACGTTAATCATCTACTTGACCCCCATCAATCTGGCTTTCGGAAGTCACATAGCACCACCACCGCGCTAATTAAAATCACTGATGATATACGCAGACACATGGATGACAGAAAACTCACAGTACTAATATTGCTTGATTTTAGTAAAGTGTTTGACTCAGTAGATAAAGACATACTCCCAGCAAAACTCCGCTGCATGAGATTCTCTTCACCTTCAATAGTTTGGTTCTCTTCGTACCTTAGCAACCGTTCCCAACAAGTCATCTCCAACGATTCCTCATCCTCTCGGCTTAATGTCAACCAAGGCGTTCCGCAGGGCTCAATTTTAGGTCCTCTATTGTTCTCTTTATTCATAAATGATTGTTCTCAATACTTAACTTACTCCAAGCATCATTTGTACGCCGATGATCTCCAAATCTACTTAGACACCAAACCCAATAACTTATCTCTTTCCATAGCCAACATAAATCATGACTTGGCCCAACTTCAAGAATGGAGCTATGATAATCTTCTCACCATAAACCCCTTGAAATCTCAAGCCATTTTAATCGGTTATCCGAAACTACTGGCATCTATAAACCTTGCAGAATCAGTTCCTCTGTCTTTGAAAGGCTCAGTTATACCTATTGCAAAATTGTAAAAAATCTCGGGATTCTAATTAATGAAACGCTCACCTGGAATAATCATATAATAAAAATCTGCAAGACGGTAAACTCTTCCTTACACACTCTAAGGCCTCTCATTAACATTCTTCCCTCATCACTAAAAATACAGCTAGTGACCTCCCTAATTCTTCCTCACTTCGATTATTGTGATGTTGTATACCAGGACTTATCAAAGGATCTCACCATTAAGCTACAAAGTTCTCATAATGCCTGCATCAGATTCATCTTTAATCTTAAAAAATCTGACCATGTCTCAGAATACTTCCGTCGACTCTCCTGGCTAAAACTTGATTCCTGAAGAAACCTTCACCATCTCTCTCTATTGTATCAAATTCTAAATAACAACATCCCTTGTTATCTTTCATCTAATTTTGTCACCATTAATACAATTCACCATTGCAATACCAGAGGATGTGATAAACTACTAACTCCACTTCATAGAACAGAAATTTACAACAAATCCTTTACTGTCACTGCTTGTAAACACTGGAATGGCCTTCCAATGTTAATAAAAAACTCTCTATCTCTAAGCACTTTTAAACGTGTGTATTACAAGCATCTCCTCTCACTCCCCATGAATTGAACCACGCTCTATCTTCTCTTTCAGGTTGTCACAAGGATGCGCTTATTAGGCATAAATTCATAATTTTATTTTACTTTATTTTAATGTATCATAATTACGATGTAATCTCCAAGGCATATCTTACCCTACAATCCCTATTCCCCTCTCACCCCTCCCTCCCTTATATGGATATAAATGTATGTACATATGTTTGTATTTATGAATGTTTTTTTTCTCTGATTCTCATATTATTGTGTTTTTTTCCTTCCTCTGAACTATTTTAGAAATTTTCGCGGTTTTTTACACATCTCTTCTCTTTGTAGGTGTTTTCCGCAGTGGGAATTTTTTCTGTGTTAAAACATAACTGATACACAGTTTTTATGACCCACAAAACTAACATTCTTTGGTAATGCTCTGTTATCTACAAACAAATATATTAACTTGTAATTAATATGTATTTTGTTGAAATCTGTATGTAATTAATTTCTCTTATTTTGTAAATATTGTAATTACTTATATGACGAAAGGGTTAAATGTAAGAAGGGACTACATAGTCTCAATTTCACCCTAATAAAGTTTTTTGTCTGTCTGTCTCTTTCCTACTGATTCAAAATGTCTAATTTCAGTTTTAAAATGAGCTTTTCTCTGCCCCTTAACAGTTGCATTACTGTTAGATAATATTGCTTAGAATCAGTGCTGGAAAATGTTATGCATAACGCAATGAAATAACGGAATTATTTTGGATTAATGTAACGAAATACATGAACGAAATTTTTCAAATAGCTGTAACGGAAAACGTAACGAAAACTAAAAAAAGTAAATTTCGTTATTTCATTAACAGACGGTCAAGGGTTAGGTTCTAGTGGAAAGTGTCCTAAAATCCCTTTCCTCGGTTTTGCTTGTCCCAGCTGTGCCAGTTTTGCTGCCTTGTCACGAAAGAAATACTATCCTGACCACTACCGATTGTCCTTTGGGTTTTCCTTCCATTTGTGAAAGGAATTGTTCACTGGTGTATCCTACTCCAAGAAGCATGAGATAAGGAGCGTGGAGGATGAGGAAGGAAGCTTCAATAAATGTGCCACTAGTAGTTAAGGATCTCTACCATTCCCTATCCTCCGCCACAGTGCCTTGTACTTTGAAAACTTTCTTTTAGATATTACACAGGAGTGGGTTTTTCCTCTTTTAAAGGTTGATGCTCTGCAAGTTCCAATCCCATCATCCCCTCCAATCTTGAATTCTATCCACTGTCAGTCTAACTTAACAAGGTATTTGAGAAAGATAGAAGTGAATCTACAATTCGAATGTGTTGTCATCGTTCGTTATAGGGCATAATCATTACAACACTAATATTTTAGTCTTAAATACGTGTTAAGTTTATTAACTTGAATATAAAATTTTGAATATGAAAATCCAAATTTTCATACATGATCATCAAAAATGAAAAATGTGTCGAATATTTTGAAATCTTAAAAACATTCCTGATCTGCATCATATATTTAGAAGTGCCTATAAATTAGTATTCTAAATGAGAAGCACGTATTTAAGGTGGATACGTCACCTCTAAACAAAAATAAAAGAGTAACTACACTTCATTATTTTTTACCAAATTATTTCAATATAACGTTAAACATAATGAAAAAAAATGTAGATTTTAGCGTAACAAAAAATGTAATGAAAAACAAAATCACTTTTTTACCTGTAAAGAAATACATAATGAATCGTTTTTTTTCGTTTGCCAGAACTGCTTAGAACTCATGTTTGATCAGGCTTACAGAAATAAACAGTAATTAAAAATGTTCCACAGTATAGCAGCACCCCACACTAGGACTACGAAGGTAAAACATTGACTGAGCTGAGACTGAGTGGGGGTTGGTGACCAGGTGGAACCCAAGCTAAATGCGCACTATCTTTGACTCTCCTTACCAGTCACATGGGAATAAAGCTGATGAAACACAATTCTTTTATATTTGTTCGGAGAATTTATATTCTGATGCTTGTAGGCACCTCAGCACTTGAGTTTCATCACATGACAAAATCGTCATGTATCAATACATCACACAATAAACTTATTGCGCAACAATTCATCGCTCGACAAATTCTTCGCAAAAAAAATTCGTTGCAGGGCAAATTGGAAGGCGAGACACCATGACTGGTCTTCGACAGGGGATACATCTGTTGGGTTGGGTGTTATTCCCTGCCATCATCCGATGTTTCTCCCCTTACGTAATTCGCAAAGAGAATTGCGAGTCATTCTGGTATTATAGAAATATTAAAAATGTTTTGTTGTGGAAAAGTGTCTCCCCCTGCAGTACTCCAGTCAGGGTGTCTCACCTTCCAATTAGTCTTGCGATGAATTTGTCAAGAAATGAATTGATGTGTGATGAACTAACTGTGATGAATTTTTCATGCGCCAAATTGACACATGACGAACTAACAGCGACTAATTGGCACACCACAAACTGACCACAGCAATTTGATGTAGAACAGTAGGAAGTAAAATTATGCATTTTATTGATGGTTTTTAAACAAATGAAACGGAAGATAAAATAATTTATTTTTCATTGAAAACTTGTGATCCGGATTTCAATTGATACAGTATTCATTAAAAATAAATAAATTCAAACGATTGTTTTTTTCTCAAACAAAAATTTGTAACAAACCATTTCAATTAATGAACAAAATAGTCTGCCTACACTGAATGCGTGTGTATGAAATATACATAAAATACATTCAGTGTAAAATAAGGTCATTTTTTTTTTCTGTTTTGACAGTCTTAAAAGGGGAAGTCATCTTAGATTTGAGTAATCTTGGATTCATGTAAATACGGTAATTACAAAACTGTATAAAAATACAAAGCCAATCTCTAAGGCTGCATACCACATGAAAGCAGTAATTGGGCAGTGGAAATGACAAGTAAACTAAGAAATGGCATGGCAGTGTCCCAAGTGGAGGTGAATATGTGTGGGTGAGTGGAGCATGATCAACGAAGTTTGTTTCTTAAGTGAGCGACAGTGATGAGAAAACCTTGGATGTTATGGGCCACATTAGCAGTTGTAGTTCCATAGGTGGGCCATATAACATATGCAAATGCTTCGTCAGGCTGCATTAAGGTTCACATCGGAGGTTACTTGAGGGAATGCAAATCGATAAATAATAATATTTTAGCATCAAAACTTCACAAGAAAAGATTGTTTGGCCCTAGTTTTAACCAACAAAAATGTTATTATCTGTATTTTACCTTGTGGCGCCCTTTCTTAATGACATCATAACAACATAAAATGCTCTCACAGACTGTAGTTTCCCCATCCCTGGGCTACAGCGACCATAGCAATTTGAGTGTGGGAAAGTATAGGAAATATTTTCCGATGGAAAAGAAACTTGAAATGAAGTAACTTACACTTGCCGAAGTGACAAATGGAGGGGAGATTTTTTGAAGGGAAGCATTTTTAATACCAAAGCTAAGATTTTTCAAAGAATCAGGTTTTGAAGTCTTAAGAGAATTATTTTCCTTTTTCTTTATGAACATGATCTGTAGGACCTAATCCATTAAAAAATTATCACAAATACTCACAAAATATTTTTTTTAGACATTTCCTGGAAATGTGGAAGAGCTTTTTTGGAAAAAATTAAAATCAGTTACATCAGACTGAATGTACACATTGTTGCTTGAATAATTTTAATCTTTTTGGGGAACATGACTTGACACCTGACATATCTGAATCCATGATATAGCAAAGCATGCTATAACAGTGTTGTACTGTACGTATTCATTTGGAGTCTATAAACATCTATATGCAAGGTGTTCAACATATGGTAGACTATTTAAAACATCAAAATTAAGATAGGTAATTTGTGAAGAATAAACTGCATATCTCAAGGGAGTTATATGAACACATATGGGCAAGTACACAATAAAAATTTGTAATGTAACCACGCAATAATCAATAATGGTGCAGAATACAAAAAATTCAGCTTTGCTTGAATATAAAAGATACAAATGAAAATACTAAATCACAATAAAGGATTAAATATCTCATTTTGTTGTTACTAAAACTTTAAGCTATTCAAATTAAAATATTTTTATGATAGATATAAGGAATGCAAATTTAAGCAAAAGAGCTATTTCACAAGAAAAATTCATGTTTACTCGACATGAAAAAGATGTAGTAATAAAATTTTCTACAGTCATGCAACTCATTCATTACTGATAAAATAATGACCAGCTTACCTGAAATCCTAAACTGTACATTTTTAACAACATCTCCATGGAAAATAATGCCACAAAGAAGAGATTTGTAACTTCTGTGGACAAATAAAGAGAATACATGAGCAGTTCAAAAATGTGAGGTGTACAATATATTTTATGATTAATCATAATTTGTTTCATACATTAACTGTCATTCAAGTCTTTAAGGATTTTTATGAGGTCCATTTGAGAAATACTCTATAAAATGCACATTTTTCAGGAAAAAAGACCTGCATCTTATAGATAAAAATGGCCCAGATATCTTGGTCGTAAAGTCTGTGTAAGAATATGTTAGGTCTAATTACTGTTGCCATCAGTATGAGAAACTGTAAACTTTGCTCTTCGTAGGCTGCACAATCCTTCATGCAAATTATTCAATTGGATTTTAATATTTCAATATGCAGCATTACTATTTATATGCTAAGGTTATTAGGCATTAGAGTCTGTACTTAACTTGATTAGCTATTATTTTTATTTTTCAGGTTTATTTGAGTTTGATAAATTTATTTACAGATTGATATTATCATTTTTATGTTCAAGTGCATATTGGCATTATGAAGCATTTAAAAAAAATCTATTATGGGCAAACAATTCTTGATCAGATATATGAATATCCTACTTATTAGATGTATTTGTATGAGAAATATCATTTTCCCTGGTATGAAAATTTTAAGGAATACATTGTGTGTAAAGCAAGAGATGCATATTTCATACATATTATAAATTAGTACTTATAAGAAATCATTTACATTCATATGTGTTCATGTAAAACTTAAACAAATAATCAATTCAATGAGATTAAAGCTACCATTTTACCTTGGAAATGGTCCAGCCACACAGGTTGTTTATAATGTTCAGTGGCTAAGACACCCGTATTGAGGAACACAAGAATTATTATAAGCCAATAAAAGGCTTGAGACTTTACTGCCTTTCTACATGCTCTTCTCATCCGTCGATTAATTCTGAAAAAAATGTATTTTTACAATCTTCAAAGGAAAAGTTTCTTATAATTATATGGACAGTAAATAAAAAGACAGTAAAAAAAGAGATACAAAATTTGCAAAGAAATGAAGTTGGCCTGACAAACTAGCAAAGTCATGTCTTCAGAACTGTATGGGTGATAATCCACTATTTGTATTAACATAGCTTTAGTAACTCATAAAACTTTGTCAGAGCGAAAGCATAGGATATACAGGACTTGTAATAATGTCTGCTCTGCATTGTCTCCTAGAGATTTTAGGGTGTATTTGCTAAGGTGGGAGTGGAAGAGGGGAAAAACAACTGAATATTTAATATGTTAAAATTTTCCTTTGGAAGCCATTATATTGTAAAGTAATACCTGGTGATTTCTCTAATCCCTTTCATGGGAAAATTATATATAACTGACCCTCCATTTGTATTTTTAAACATACTAGAGTAAATGCTCAACAAAAATGTAGGGAATAAATGAAAACAGTATTAAAATTAAGACACTTTCCATTCTCTCCCCCAGTCTTCCTCCCCTTCCATTCTTCCCTTTCTCCCCCTCCCATTTTCCCTCCCCTTCTCTGTCCCATTCTCCTTCCTCCCATTCTCCCTTGCTCTCTCCCCTCAAAAATGTAGCTCTCTCTCAGCATGATATATGTGAAATCTTGCATACTGACATTAAAAAACGATGAATAGAAAATACACACATATAAAGTTAGCATAGATACCTATGATGTGATATGTAAACAGCTATTTAATGGTAGTTACGTACTTAAATAAATGAATGACAAACAGAAAATCCATGTCCAAAGTAAACATACATAACATTAAACTATTTCCCATATAAAAGCATTGGACTCTCAAATGTTATGACAATGGGAGTTATCATGGTAGCTTACATTTCTCATTTTTTTCCCTGAAAAAATCACATTTTTTCTGATTCTATACATATTTTTATGTTAATTTGACAGAAATTCAAATTCTCTCTTTAAAAAATAAACTGTTCTTTCAAGCATAGAACTGTTCAAATCCTGAGTTTGTACCATGCTTCTAAGTACCCTAAATTCCCATGCATAACGCGCAGGTCGATATTAGCCCGTTTTCCACAGGTTTCCAAAGTCTCTAGTATAACGCACACCCATGTATAACGTGCAGCACTGACTGAATAGTGAATCATTCAAAAAGTTTTTTATTCATACTACTGTATTTCGTAAGTTTCTCTCAAAAAAGATATTTAAGGTACTTAAATGGCTATAGAATCTGCTCTGCTAGTTGATGACGAAAATCATACTACTGATTTGTTTTCCTGTTTTATTTCTTTCGTAACCAAAACGAGTTGTTCTTTATATAGATCGTTAAGAACGTAAGTCTTCTTTCTACCGCCGGAATTCATTCTCAAGGTGTTGGTGGGGGGAACAGTGATTCTTCATCAGATAAAAGCATAGATTTGTCAATTGAAAATTTAACCGATTCATTTGTGAATGAAATCAATGATTTTCATTTGAATTGTGATACCGAATTAAAAGATTTTGATGGTTTTGGTACATAAAGAATTAATGACAAAAATTTGTAAACAATTTGTTAATTTTTTATTAAGGAAAGTATGCATTTGGCAAGGAGATTTATTTTCGTATTCAGAGAGGAGTTTGATTTGTTTATCCAACCAACCATGTTAATGTTGATTGATTATTACATATTCAAGTTTTTAATGCGACATAAAGGGTGTGTTTAAGCCGAAAAAGTATTTTCGAACATAAAGTTTGCTTTGTACATTGAAAACAGAATTTTTCCATGAAATCTGCAGAGTTAACGCATCTTTGGAGAAGCTCTACGTAGGTTTCGATAGATGGCAGCAATTTAGTGAACACAAGATGGAATAGTCCGCTCGCTTTAAGGTTATATCATACCTTATTTTTTCTTAAAAAGTGGCATTCCTTATACATGACACACACCAAGAAATTCCGAAAATTTTACAAAAAAAAACTTGTATAATGCGCGCGTTATGCATGGGATTTTAGGGTATTTTCAAAATGCAAATGATTAATACGCTATACTCATATTTGTGTTAATAAAATGGAGAAAATAAACACTTCTGGAATTGAACCTATGATCTTATGATAGACAATGACATGTTTAAAAGGGGAGAGAGAGATTCTAGTATATTACGGAAAAATCGTAAAAATCGTGCTTCCAGTTCTCAAGTTATTTGCATCAACATAACTTGCCACCAGAGGTACTTGCATTATAATGGCCAATCAATATGCTCCAATATTACAGAGCCTCATACACTTGAAAAAACAAAAAGATACCACTTATTTCCAAGGGTAAATTTACTAGGAAGACCTTACCCATGAAAAATTCATGGATCCTTTATCACCTGCTATTCGTACATAACATATTCTAGTATTTGTAACAATAGAATAGGTTAATACTTCAATTACTAATTATTGGCCTGTTATCACAGCAGTAACATCTTATCTTCTTCTTGCATGAAGGAAATAAATGTCAATTATCATGAAAAATACCTTGTTAGTTTGATAAGGTGAGCCTTTGATTTTTATGATTGAGCCTTAATAAGTCATACTTCACAAACATTTTAAATCTATGTTAAAATAAGTATACAAGCTGCCTTTGGTGTGAAGTTAAATGAAAATGTATCACCTTATACACCAAAAATTATTTTTTAGTGTATAAGGTGTCACACTTTAATTTTAAATCTGGTTATAGAATCTGATTTTTGGTCATTCCAATAACACTGATTATCAAAAGGTGTCACTAGATTAAAGAAGAAATTTTGAAATTAATGGAGTATACCTGTCAAATTCTTTCTTCTTCTTTTTAAACCAAGACTCTTGTTGCACTTCTCCTTCATTATCATCAATTCTATCTGCAGATTCCATCTCATTGTTCATTTTGGCTGTAAAGTACCAATAAAATGGAATAAGTTGAAATTCTGCGAAAGTTGAACTTGTATAAATAAAAAGCTATGTCAAGATTCACAAATACAAATTACAGTACCAATGAAAAATATAACACTTTATTTTCATAATTATTTTAATTAGTAACAATAGCTTAGCCCTGAAGTTTATCTATATTGTGTCATTCAGACAGCATAATGTTTATAATATAATAATGGCATTTTATTGGTAATAAAATCAAATATATGGAAGCCAAAATTTGTAAACTCTTAATTTTAATGTTCATTATATAAACTACCCAATCATCTCAAAATATTTCTCAGTATAAAATGCTAACTAAACTTTTATAATTTAATTAATTCACCACTTCTTAACTATTGCCCAGAAAGTTCAACATATAGAAGAAAACCTGAATTGGTTATTTGTTCTTTGATAAGAGAAATAAAATATGAATTGGTTTGCTATTATAAATGGGAAAATAATGTGCTAAGTATTCATAGTTGTAAATTTCAAATTATGGAGCATATTTCCTTCATTTATTGCACAGGAATTTAGAAATTAAATGACATTTTTAGAATGACTTAGATAGAACTGTAAGCATTAAAAAAGATGCAAAAAATGCAATATTCAAGAGGTATTGCCTATTGGGTTTACTATTTCTTGCTAGTTAGCTTTTCCCAACAATGCCAAGAGTCAATAAATTTGGGGATAAATACTCCTAATCTAAAACCACAACATAAACACATTCAGTATTTGTTTTTAATTTGTTTGAATATCATCAGGATATCATATCAAATGCTGCATTAAAGATATTTTTCCAGTACATAACACAATTATTTTACTTAGAATGAACTGTTTCTCTTAAACCTTGCCAATTCCTTATTATTGTTGAAATACATATTGAATGGCAAAAAAACCCATAGAGCTAATAAAAGACAAATTTTCACTTACAAGAAAGAGTCCAAAAGTACTCAGCACATAGAGTTAGAACTATGCACTTAGTAGCAAAATGGTTCAATGCAAATTAAAATACAGGTATGCCACGTTTAGCGCATGTTTTTTAAGCACATTTTCGATATAGCGCGGTTGGCATCTCGAGACTAAAATTTAAATTTTTGAAAATTTTTTAAATAATGCTCCTAAATGCTACGGTCCTTTATTATGGTCCCAGCATTTTTCTCACCTTTATTTGTACTTCACTCTCTGTTCAGAGATAGTCCACTCTAATTAAAGACAAGTTGTTATTATTTATATGTTAATTAACTTTATTTCTATTTCACTCATTCACTTTTATTATGTTTCTTACATTGGTTTGCTGCAATTCCACAGACTTTTGCAGTGATGCTAACATCGGAAGTTTTAAAGTTCTAAACGTTACTGTTGAGATGTGCAGGGTTGGGTTGGCTTTGGATGGGTTTTTGCTTAAGATTGGGTTAGATTAGGTTCATGACAACTTTAACTTTAGCTATTGTTAGTCATTTGTTATTCTGAAGTTATTTTGCTGTTGGTACCTATGCTATAGTTATGTCTGAAGCTGCGGTGGTGCCGCTGAATCGTAATATCACCCGTATTCCGTTTTTGTTTACTTTTGCATTAGCCAATCATCATCAAATATCTTCGTAATCATGAAGAATTTTAGGAACATGTCAACGTAATACACTATATTGATGTTTTATCAAGTATATACCAGAAATACTTATGATATTTTGCATATCTCATTTATTTTATAATAAGTTTTTTCATCACAAATGTTATTAGAAAATTGTGATTTTCCATCATAAAGAATTAGTTTTTTGAAGTTGTTGTACGCCAATAAGTTCATAATAAATAATTATTTTAAAATAATTGTCATATACTGTATTAAATTGTTTAATACTGCACACAGGTAATGCCAGCACCCCTGTTTTTAGAGCTAAAAATCGGGAAAATAAACTAATTCGTGTCATGTCCGCACTTCCAAAATTTTGATATTTTACAGCAATATTGGTTGAATAATCTATCTGAAGCAGAATTTGGTGATATAATTATGGCAACAAGCAAATATTTAAGAAATGACTTCAAAAAATGATTTTTTTATACTTTTTTAAAAAACGTAAACACGAAAAATTCACATCCATTGCCATGATATTACACAGAGACAACTCAAAAACCTATTTTGGAGTCTAGCTCCTTGATCTCACAGAAATTTTCAATTTTGAGCCGCTGCACATTCTCAAGTTATTTAATTTAAAATGAGTAATTTTTGCTAATTTTGTGAAATTATGTTATCTCACCCATTATTCACCTAGAAAAAGAGTGAATTTTATATAAATAGATGCAAATGGTTCATGCTCAAAATAAATCCGTGTCAAATCCCTCAGAGATCACACAGTACCAAAATTAACCTGTCACTAGACGGACTGTGACTGGTTACATAGAAGCGCTTCTCACATTTCTGTGGATAAAATGTATCACTTACAGCTTTCAGAAAGCACAAACGAACAATTCCAACAGCTATTTAGTGACATTGCAAGATTGTGTTCTTTGCTTTTATACAGAGTAATAAAAGTATGTACGTACTTTTATAAATCTGTATAAAAGCATGTACATATATTCTTTTAGGATTGCGTAACGTAAAATAAACCCAAAAAACTTAATTTACAGTAAAATGTGATTTGAGCATGTCACGAATTAAAAGGCAATCTAACAGAATTCGTTTGTTTTTAATGAAAAATATATGCAATTCAGTTGTTTATTTCTCTTACATCACCTTTTCTATGAGAATGAATGACTCTCTTCTATTTACATAGAAATTTATGTGATTTAGTTTCACTATTGACAGCTGGCAAGGAATTTAAAAAAATACCTGAAAAATGTCGTGCTTATTATATTATTCTACGCATTAAAAAAAATACCTTAGTTATAAATCGAGGAAATAAAATGCATGGCATATTGAGCCTACTGAAGAAAACGCATATTAATCTCACGCCAAGCATGTAGTTAGAAAGCGTTTTGCGGGTGGCCAACCCTTAAAAGATAAAGAGGCAAATATCGTGTACTCTTCGCACACCCTTTTTTGATGGGAACTTGTGGGGGAAAAAGTGCAGATATTGCATGACTAAATATGGTACTTCGTTTTCTTGACTTTAAATTAATATTAATTAAATTAATATTTATACGACTTCAGCTACTGAAGATGAGAGCGTAGCTCTTGAAATATGTATTCAGTGCTTGTTCCAGAGAAGTTTTTCTTTATTTGTCTTGTACTCATGCTTTAATTTTTCCTTTTAGGCTTAGGTTTTGACCACAAGTCCCTGTTAGGCCATTGTCCAGCAAACTTGTAAGTATTTTTCTTTTTTCTTTTGAGCACTTCTCTGGATAAACGTTACGGTTTGGAGTTAGTAATTTTTAATTTAAATTAATATATAAAAATTTACTATCATTATATAAGTTGCAAGATAAAAATAGTAAAATTTCTGAAGAGTAAAAATAAACTGGATTAAGTGCTATGCTAAAAACTGTTCTTTTAGCGCAAATTCTGATAGCGCACAGATGTCTTGGAATGCCTCTCATGCACTAAGCGAGGCATGCCTGTATTATATTATTATTTCCATGTAAATAAAATTGAGAAAAGATGTGGGAGTGAATCCATGCCCTCATTATAGATGATCTACCTATAACTTGAATGAAGTTTCCAAATGGTGTGTTGAAGCAAGTTGCAAGGAGCATTGCTAGATAATAAAATACTAATCTTTTTCCCAAATATACCAGCAAAAGTGCCACACAAATAAGGACAGATGAGTGACAATTATATCAGTTACACTTTCATAAATTAATGCAATTTTTTGTCTTATTCAAGGGATATTAAGATACTCACACTTCCCTTCTTGACCTCGATCCTCTCCCTCTGGTTCGATATCTTCAGCCTGAGTTATCCAATCTAAATAACCCCTCAAATCATCCTCTATTTGCTGCTTTTCTTTTAACTTGTGGAACTCTCCTCTGTTCTTAGCTTTTTCTCTTTCCTTAGAAAACTCTCTGAAATAGGAAGATAAATAACAGAAGGTGAATATTTTTATGACCCATTCTTTTAAAAAGCAGACATCTGTTACCATAGACTATGGGTGGACAATCTAAGGTTTGCAGGTCTGTTCTGGCCTACAAGCATATTTTATCTAGTACATGAAGTGATCAATGAAATGTACCAAAATTACAACATTGTTAAACATGACACATTTAGTTACAACATCATTTCTTCTAAAAATTTCTTTTGTCAGTACTTTTATTTATAAGATAATATAGAACTTCCAAGTAATTCCAAGATCTGTCCTACTGAAGCACTTGTAACTTCTAATATGGCCTGCCTCATTAAAAATTTATCCATCTCTCAAAAAGGCAATGGAATAAAACTCCTAATATATATATAGAAATAATGTACAACTTTAAAAGAACAATTTTAATACAAAAATGGAAATTTATTCACTGAAAATCAAGAAGAACTGGTTGCTTCAAGACAAATATAATTAATATTTTGAAATTTAGGACATTTCAATAACCATTCAATAATTATTATAGCATATTACTTCATTATTTGCAGGAAATATAATTAAATATTTACTTATAACATGACCTACATTATCTAATAATAATTTGTTGATTTCTGTCTTTCTGACTGAAGCCTTTCTGACATCATCGACTGTGGTGGCACTTTTTAATGTTTTAACAAACTTCCCAATTAGGTAGAATTTGAGATTTGGCAGGAATGCTCAATTTACATATTATAAGGCAATGAAGAAAAAAAATCCCAAATAGAAGACCAGGGTTAGACTCCAGAGTATAATTTCTGTTCCCCATAAGATAAGACACCTCAAATCTGTCAAGTATATATGGGGCAAAATTTTGACAATTGACAATTGACTTTATTTATGATTCAAATGGAATAGCTATGATGTAAAAATTATTTTTTATTTTCGGATGAATATCGTTCGTAGAATGGGTATCTCCCTAGTAAAATAAATTATTTCTTAGAAATAAGCATATGAGACATTAAGTCTCATTTCAGTAAAATAGTTTTAATAATTTAATAAATTATGCAGTTTATGATATAATATACAGTTCATGCAAACTAATTATTTATATCTTCCCAAACTTATATTTTGATATAACTGAATCAAATAAGTCCGGTCATAATTTACAATAGCCTCAGTCTATAAAATGCACACAGAAGAGTATTGGTATATGAAAAATATTTCATTGAAATAGTCAAATAATGTACTTGGCATTAAAATGACACACTCACCCACTCAAAACACCAAGAATGAGGTTCATAACGAAAAAAGCTCCAAGAATAACCATAGAAATAAAGTAGATCCACTGCCAACTATTTCCCATGGCATCTTCAATCTGTATGATTAGAAAAGGAGATGTAAGAAAATATTTAGAAATAAAAAAGAAATTTACTATTAATTTTTACACTTTAACTTGCAATGTGGTATATATTCAAATACTACATGGATATAACATTCATAAATTAGGTATTTAACACAATAAAAGAGTTCCCAACATTTTACACATATGCCAAGAACACACTAATTTCTTCATACAATTGAAAATACTAGAATGAAATATATTAAAAAAGGATAGAAATACCTGATAGTGCAATGAATTGGGGTATTAAACAGTTGACATAGCAGTAAAATTCATAGTATTAGTGTCATATGGAAATGAAGTCAGAAAGAATAAATATGTATTTAATTAACAAAAAAGAGGCATTTTAAATTAATAACTATAACAGAAAGACAAGTAGCTTTTCAAAGAGGTTTGGCAACTAGGCAAGTTGGGATATTAAAATAACAAATACAATAGATTATCATTCTATAGACCTTATGCCAACTTAAGAAAGGTAAGTGAGAATGTTTTTATGGAGAGTTAAGTATTTATACCATAACATTCAGAAGGCACAGACAATATTTCATCTGAACAGAATCGGATTTTAATCAAGCAAACAAATCCAACAGATTGGGTTTCTGAGAATTTAAAGTTTAATATTCCTTTCTAAAAAAGTTGTTTTCATTAATTTAAGCTATGAAACTTTGGCTACTAATGATAAGGATAGTGTGCGACTGTATATAAATATCTTCACTGCATTCAATGATGTAAATCAAGGCCTCAGAGGATTACATAATATGCTCTCTTTAAATAGTGAGCTGATAAATCCGGTCACACTTGACTAATATGAACTGTAATGCTATTTTTAACAAACTTTCAGAGTAAGTAGAAGACTGAAATTTGGTAGGAATGTTTAATTCTTATAGTAAAAACCATTTATGAAAAAATCCTCAAAAAAGTCCTGGGTTCGACTCCAGTAGATCATTTCTATTTCTCATAAGATAACACATAAAAATCGATTTTTCAACTTACAAGCTTTTACTCTTTTACAAATTAAAATGAAATAATTGATCTACAATCTTCGGACCTGGAACGTTTTAAAGAAAAATAAACACTGTTTATTATTCTTATTGTCATATTTCTCCAACTATTCAAAATCGTTCAATTTATACGTTTAAATCATATTTATTGGAAAATTTTAATCTTTTCAATGATATGTTGCCTTGCGGACTGTGTCATTGTTAAACCTCCAGTGACACAAGAGATGTGTCAACATAAAACTTTTGGCCCTACAGTGCCATCAACCAAGCTTCAAAGGTTAATTTGTGATATATATTTTTAATAAACCTAAGAATAAGGGAAACTCAAAAAAGAAAATACCTGAGAAATCCTTACTTACATTGTACAGAACATCAGTCCAGCCTTCTAATGTAACACATTGGAACACTGTGAGCATTGAAAGGCCAAAGTTATCAAAGTTTGTGATCCCATGATTTGGACCAATCCAATAAGTTCTACAAATCAAGTTTTTACTAAGACTGTCACACTGAAAACCATCTTCTCCACATGGATGGGGGTCATCCATTATCTGATCTAAAAAGTGAATCAGCACAAAATATTTAAAAAATAGAAAACATTTAAACTGTAATAGATATAGTTTAAAATGATAAGTTTACACACCAGTAGCATTGTTGAAGCATGTTTTGTGCAGTTTTCCTGAGAACAGCTCCAATCCAATAATGGCATAAATTATTATAACAAATAAAACCAAAAGAGCTATGTGTAACAAAGGCACCATGGCACGGAGGATTGAGTTCAAGACAACTTGGAGACCTGATCAAGGAAATAAGTTTTTATTTAATAAATTAAATGTTGAATAAATGATTGAAAGAATAAAAATAAATTTTCAATTATAAAGGCAATGCTGAATAGACTTACTGGGTACTCCAGATACTAAACGTAGAGGTCTTAAAACACGAAATGCACGCAGAGCTTTAACATCAAAACCCTCTTTCATTAAATTTGACAATGCTGTGCTAATTATTCTGAAAATCAAATATAACACATTACTACAACAAAATGGAAAATCTTGATGCAAAATAATTATGGTTATACACTCTTGCATAAATAGCATACATAGACCATTCTGACAGGGCAAAAATATTAAATATTTTAACCAAAATATCTTACTAGGGATTTGCAAATGAATGATGCAACATCTGCTCAGAATAAACTTAATTAGACCAATGTTTCGCAACCATTTTCATTTCATGGCACACTTATACAAATAAAAAATATTGAGGGCACACTACCCCCCCCCCCCCCTTTCCAGTGTAGCTCTTCTGCATCTCTCCAAATTCCGTGGTACACCAGTTCATGTCTAACAGCACAGCAGTTGAGAAACACTGCATTATACTATCCTCCATAGAGGATTCTTTTGAGAAAATATATGGCAATTTTGCCACTTCAAAAATAAAACCTTGCTACAGAATGACAAGAAGCATACAACATTTATCACAAAAGAGAAATTATTGTGATTATTAAAGTAAACAATTAAAATTATTCCAATTAATATACCTAGAGTTTTAGTAAAACAAAAAGGATTATATTTAAAAGCTCTTTTTTCATCTCAATGACAAAAATTATCACAAAACATTGGGGAGACATGCAACTGATATACAGGAAAACCTCATTAATTCGATGTAAGATAATTCAAAGTATTATTCTGCTAACAGAACAGTATTTTGTATGGTTTTGAGGGTATACTGTCAATACATCATGGTCAAATCATTTCATGTCAATTAGTAACATGACAAACTGGCTGCACGTCAATATATGGCACGACAAATTCCTGGCGAGACAAATTGGAGGACGAGACACCATGACTAGTGTATGGCAGGGGGGGACACTTGATGGGTTGGGTTGGTTGGGTGTCATCCCCTGCCATACACCATCCAATGTGTTTTGTCTTGCATAACTTGCAAAGAGAATTGTGATTCATCCTGGTATTATTGAAATATAGAGAAATATTTTGGTTTGGAAAAGTCTCCCCCAGCCGTTACCAGTCATGGTGTTTCCCCTTCTAATCTGTCTTGCAAAGAAATTGTCTCATGATAAATTTGTTAAGTGATGAATTTATGTGTGATGAGTTTGTTGTGTGATGCATTGACATGCGAGCTGAATTTATTGTACGACAAATTGATGTTCAATGAAATGAGTGAGACAAATTGTCATAGAACCAGTTTGAGTAAGTTTAATTTGAAATATGGTATTTTTTACTTTAAATACAATATTTTCCGTTAAATTATATGTGCAATAGATAGGAAAGTAAAAATGGAAACTGAAAATTCTAATGAGTTTGGCATTCCGTTATCAACATTTTCGACTTATGTAGAAAATTGGGACATATAGAAGCAGCAGCAATGAAAATAAAAGACAATAACAAATGGATGAGAATGCAAGGGGAAAAATTTTTGGTCTTTCACAGTCCTTGCTTCGCTAGAATCTCTAATGAACTGTGATATAGATGACAGTGTAGTTAAAGCAATGGACAAATTAAATGAATTCGTATCCGATAAATACAATATCTTAATCAAAGAAATATTAATATTTCAAAAATTGATTTGAATGAATGAAATGAGGACTTGTTTTTTATTTAACTCATTCTTTGTTTTTATGTGATATGGTTTTTTTTCTGTTAATGGGAGTTGATATTTATGCAAATGTGTTCAACCTTGGTAGAGTGGTGGTTAGCGAGTCTGGCTCCCAATGCTAGGGTCGTGGGTTCGAATCCTGCTGAGGGCATGGTCGTTTGTGATCATCTTTGTTAACGTTATTACACTCGCTGTAAAAGGCTGTTTATGAGCTAGTATAAAATAAAAAATATCTATTCATTCATTAACTATGATTTTGACATCTAGCACTGAGTTATGTTATTTAGCTAACACAACCCATTCAAAATCTGCTTGGTGAAGATAACAATATTCATAACCATGAGAATGAATTAGGGCTTAATACCTTAAATTTTGGTGTCATAATGAAGTAACAGATAATTTGAACCCATTTAATTTGTAACCATGCAATTTTGGTCCTTAGAGTTTCAAAATAATGAGGTTTTCCTGTATTTACTAGTTGGTTAGTGTGACAACAAAACCACTATGAAAAGTTGTAAACTAAATTTACATTTTTTGCTATTGTTTGTAATTAAAATCTAAAATTTATGAGAAAATAGAGATTCAGTGATTAATGAGCTATAAATTACCCCCAATTCCCAACTAACATGAATTCTACCACCATGATTTCGATTTAACGTGGTTTTTAAAGTAGGGCTGGTTTTTGACTAACACGACTGGTCATTCGGTTTAACATGATATCTCCATGACTTCTCTATAATAGTGGAAAGGTCTAGAAAGCTGAAACAAGTTTAGGCATGTTTGGCCCACTCTTGCAGGATGCTTAGTTGAGAGAGAGCAATAGGGAAGCAAGAGCTTGAAGTGAACATCATTAATTAATATATCTCAATATAATCACTGAACAAAGACAAAGTACAGCATAAAACTAGCTCAAATTTGTCAGGGATATGATGTCATGGTTTTAGAACAGTGTATATGAGAGCAAAAGAAGATTAAATTTTCATATTTATTGTTGATAGCAAATGTTAGAAGGTAATTAATAAATGACAATGCTATGAGAGCATAAGTCAAATAATGTAGCTGGTGTTATGACATTACTGTGCAATTTTGGAAGAAACAAAGTGGAGGATATTTTAATACCTATTCAAAATCTATTTGTAATGTTCATTTCACATTCATAACACCTTGATTCACAGAATTATAAACACTAATGGAAATATGGTGAAAGCATTTCATAATTAAAATTCTAAATTAATTTTTCAATGTTATTTACAATCCCAAACATTGCAGACAAATTATGACAGAAAATATAGCACCAAATATTATCAAGATTAAAATTTTAAAATTCAAACATTTGATCTTTCAATGGAACAAAAGGTACTACATTCTTTATTTAAATTTTTTAATAAGGATTAACTATTATCATAAGAAAATATTCCAATATAAAACAAAATTGATAATTCACAAAATTTAAGCCATTTGGTCATCATTTGATACATATTTCATTATACAATTAATATAAGATCCTTCACTTCATTGCTAAAATATTAAATAATGAAAAGATGAACTGATACAATTTTCACACCAACTTACCCAATAACTACAATTGTAAAATCAAGCAAATTCCAGCCATTCCTTAAATAAGCCCCTGAATGGGCAACAAAGCCATAGGCTATTATCTTCATCACGCACTCCACAGTGAATATTACTAGAAAGATGTATTCAATTTTTTCCTGAAAAAATATTCTCCATGAGAAAAAAAGCTTGAAACATTATAACAACAGCAATAAATGACAAAATTTCAAATTATAAAAAGGGGGATAGTTTAATGATATATTTTGTAGTCTCAAAAATTACTATGCAAATTATGACTAAAAGAAATATTTACAGGATTCAAAATACCAGCTTCCCCGAAAACTGACTATTTTATACTTGAAATAATCATGCTAATAATCTAGAAATATTACAAAAAACTGGGAAATTTTTAGAAATAATAATTCTCTTACAAATTACTGATTTTCATGTTTCTCATAAAAAATGAAATATAAAACCACATTAATTAAATGCATGTTAGTAAGTTCATCCTAGCATGATACAACTTTTTCATCAATTTTTTTGAAGACATGGAAGGAAATCTGACTGCTAGGAAGCTCTATGCAAGTGCCTAATCTACCTTTGAGGAATCTGGTCCTATGAATTTTTGAGGACAAACACTAATTTTTTTTAAAATTGTGAATGCACCTGCATTCAAAATTCATTTCATAATATTTCCTATAATAAGGTAAATGAGGGAAATTTTTTAAAATAGTTAAACAGAAAGATATGAATGAGTACAGCAAAAATTTTCAAAATTGTTTCCAAGTTTATAAAAAATTAAAGTCTTATTAACATATTATCATTTCAAAAATTCAAATTATCAAGCTTACTCAGTTTTCACCTCTTAAATAATTAAATACAGAAGATCATCAATTATTTAAACTAGTTCAGGATGGAACTAATTTGTGTAATCAAACAGTAATGGAATCTACCTTATATTTTCAAGTTT
This sequence comes from Tanypteryx hageni, assembly GCA_028673005.1. NCBI lineage: Eukaryota > Metazoa > Arthropoda > Insecta > Odonata > Petaluridae > Tanypteryx > Tanypteryx hageni. Next base: position 103,421,242 of record CM054120.1, on the reverse strand, counting down.
TTAAGATCCAAGTTTTAGGCAAATAGTATGGAATCGACTTATACATGTGTAATATTTTTGAGGTATTGAAGTACATGTATGAAGTGTGCCTACCAAACACTAGATTCCTGCTTCTTGGGTGCACTGAGGGAGAAAGCATACTCCATATGTATAATTAACTTGAAATATATACAAATCACATTGCCTCATGACATTAATTTATGTTACAACTGTACTGCTACCCTCTCTATTCATCCTGCCATTTACTAGCACATCAGCCAGGTCAAAGACTGTTCCTACCAGCCCACCCCAAAAACCCGGCAATATTTCCTCTTTTCAAATAGCTTAATAAAACCTAATGCGAAGGTGTAAAAAATATTTTTATTGTTGAACTATTATCAGTATCAGCGTACTGCAGCCTAACTCCAGTAACAACATCATTGACAAAGTGTAATTAAAAAAATCTCAAATGAAAATACTATTTCCCTCATGTAATCCTCCCAGTTTGGAATGCCAAACTTTCTTTAGCCACACTTTTAAGCCATCTTCGTCCATCTATCCTTCATTGCGAAAGTGGATGACTACTTTTGGGAATTGCTGTTTGGGGATGTTTTTTCTCTTGAATATCATCATTGGCTTAGGGTTAATTTCATCAGTCATACATGACAGCACAATGGCGGATCACGTTTTTTCATGGACTGTTGTCTTGTTTTCTCTCCAACTTGTTTCACTATCTGACTGTATGGCATATAAAAATTCATGGGAGTCTCATCCATGTTCCCAGTACAGGTCAGTCTGTGAAATCGGATAATCTTGTCATCAAGTTCTGTCAGTAGACACTACCCAAGTATGAAACTGTTTCCATTCCAAATATTATTGTTTTTTCAGGCTAAATGCTCGAATAGATCCATAGGAAATCGCAATTCCATTCTGGCAATTTGTGTTGACATTTTTTCCTCTTCATTTTCTAGCTGCAGCCACCTGCTAAGATTCCCTTTGTTTGCACACTTATTTTTAGAGATCTGTGTAGAAAGCTTCCTCCAATCTCTGACATTCTTTTCTAATATCTTAAATTCTCCTGCTGCTGCACAATTGTTTGTTTGCTCTGCAAACGATGACTGTATGCTTGAACTGGGCTATGTATCTGCACCTTCTTGAAACCATATTGACAGAAAATATGGTTTTGCTAGGAGCATCTCTCACCTGCAATACGAAAGAGAAAGAACTGGGAATGAGTGAACTAGGTCATCTCTCTGTAACATGACATATATGTACCTACTTGATTGTACTTGGTGGCAGTTGCCTGTTTCCAGATTTCCCAGTTTGAATTTATATCTCTTCTCTCAAACAGTTTCAGAGTATGCACTGGCGGTACAAATCATGTAGCATGGAATAATGTGAAAATTTGAAAGAGACCAAAAATTCAAGAAAAAACAAAATGCCATCTGGTTCCTTTTTGGCTGATTTGGATTGGCGGCAATGCAATTTCAGGCCTGGCAACACTGTCGGTATGATTTAATATGGAGTCTATAAAACAATGTTTATGGCTCCAGTTGAACTCAACCTCCCTAATCTATCAGTAACCTTTGTCTCAACATCATATTTAAGTGTTCATTACTCAACTAAAAAAAGCACCTACATACAAATTGCATTCACAGTATGTGTCCTGATTTTATTATTGTAAAGCATTATAGGATATTTCCCAGCATGAAACTACTTATAATTCTCAAAAGTTGTTATACTGCCCCTCAAAAACTAGAGAAGACTTATGCATGAGATATATGAAAAAGCAAGGAATTTTTGGTAAACAAATCAGGGGTCGACCCATACTTAAGATTGACCTAAACTATACTCAAATAGAGTATACATGATATAAATAAACTAGAGGTATGTAAATAATTGCACTGTATTTTTGATAATGTGCATACACATAATGCAGTGTAACAGAGAAAATGAGAATGAACAATTTGGTAACGTTTTACTCAAATAACAATTGATGTTAGGCTGCATTTATGCTACTAAATTTTGAAATTAAAGACAACATGATATTTAAAAATTGACATTATTGATTGTATCAGTTAAGAAATTATACAAGGTAAAATTATTACTTACCAAATATGCATTAGTGCTATTGGAATCACTATTTGGATATGGAGTGTAAACGGCCAAGGCAACGCAGTTGGCAAAGATGGTCAAAAGAATCAGGTACTCAAATGGTCTGAATCTCACTTAAGGAAAGCACTTCATTTTACATTTGAAAATATATCCTTAGTTATAAAGTGCTGCAATGAGTTCAAAATCATACCATTAATTGATGGCTTACAAGTTAAAAATAAGACAATTCCAATAAAACTGCCTACATTATCCAAAGTTATGATGTAAGTGAACAAATAGAACTACAATAATTAATTTTTTTTATGATTCTGATAATATATTATATCACAGAAAGTAGGTATAACATAAAAATTTCTGAATGGGTCAACTGAAATCAACTACATTTCTGTAACAATGCCATATGTCATCAAGTGTAAGGGGTAAATAAAATGGTGTAAGCACTAACACAATAAAAATTTGTTAAAATTAACACCAACATTTCAAACAAAAAGTAACTGTAACATGTATGTTAAAGATAATTCATATTGTAGTTTTATCTGTCACTGTCCCTTTATTTTACCATTTATTTACAGATGTCTGTTCATGATGCATACTACTGTAAGTAATGAAATAATAATACATCTTTCTGAAACAATTCTTTTACTATGACAATGATTAAATCAACCTATAGTAATCATTATGAGTGAATATGGTCAAAATAATTTCAACAATGTAACCAAAAACACGGAATCTTGTTCAAATAGGTAATCTAACCATTCTCAAATAGTAAGTTATAAATTAGCAACTTGAGATAATTATATACTTTTAACATTGCGAATTTCACACTCTATAAAGCCATTTAAATCTGACATCCATAGGACTAGGAAATATCCTAGTTTGTGGAATTTTCCAAAAGCACAGAAACCTATGCCGACGTAACAAGTTAGCTTTAAAAAAGCTTAGAACCACTTTTTGCAAAACAAATGCTTAAGTTTTAAAATTGAACACTAATGAATAAGGAAATATAAAATGTTAAACGACAAATAAAAAAGCAAGTATTTTTATTTGTTATACTTATTAAATTACATTCTCTTTTCTTTTCCTATTATGACAAGCATAGGTCAGAAGGATATTGTAACTTTACATGCTGCCTTAATATTGCATATCTAATACCTGGATTAATGATTTCAAAGTCTTAGAGGAGAAGACATTTTGGCAGCCTACAGCAATAGGTAATATCAAATGGCATTATCAAAATCAAACACCAAACTTTCAATTTTACTTTAAAACCACTTTAAAGGATTTTCTGTGATATGAAGGTTGGATTTTCTCATTTTAAAAATAAAAGCATTATGTATTATAACTATAATAAGAAAATGAACATTAAAGAAGATGTTTGCAAGGTAAACCCACTTGATTCCGAGTTACATTTTTCAATGAAAATGGAAAATTTGAAATTTAGACATGCAAAGTTGTGATGTCAAATTTATGGAAAATACTTTTTGAAATTCCATTAATCTTGTGTCATAAAAATGATGGAAATTCAATGAATTTAAGGCAATCTCATCAGACAGATTTTAGACTAAATAATTTCATGAATGTTAACATTGATGTAGATAATGAGGTGTGAAAATCTCATTTTGATACTTGAAAGGAGTGATGGCACCTATGATAGCACTTGAAACACTAAAAATGATAAAAATATAGTTCACTACCACATAGATTTGATGAAAATTTAAATTTGGAGGCATAATAGACTGAATGAAATCATCAAGAATAAACCATAAAAGAACTTTTAGAATGATAAGCTATCAGAATAATTTACCAGATGGAAAGTCTAAAAAGTTCAAAATATTGAGAGCAAGAAAGTTGTTATAAAAGAATCCTCTGATGCTACTAGTCCCAGTAATTGGATTCTTCTAGTAGCATATCACACAGGCCCTTTCAATCTATCCAGTGTGTACAGAGGTCAACACAAATGAATCTCAACATTTAGGAATTTATTATTTTTTAGATGAAATAAATCAAGTAATATAGAATATCTTATGATTAATGAGGAAATTTCAATAAATAAAATGAAACAATCTGTTGCTATCTTACAAAAACTGAAAAATAGAGAAATGCACATTATATAAAATTGTGACTGTTAATGGATCATCATGCACAAAATAATTGTCTATTTTTATGTGAAAACTGGCATTTCAATGAATATTTTGTGAAATATTTAGATTAATGAAAATTATTTATATAAATTAGAATAAAATTTTTTATATATCTAAAATGCCTCCAGAACATTCTATATGATAGGAATGATTATGACAAAAATGGTAGCAATGCAAAGCCATCAATTTTAATAAAATATTTGCGTGTTGAATAATTCTGCTTATCAATCAGTTTCTTGGAGAGTTTTGAAGACAAATTAAAAAATGCACTCATGCAGAAGGTACATTTATGTGAAAAATCACAGTTAGATTCAGAAATACAGTAGTTCATTGCAAAAAGTGGGGCTTGTGATTGAAAAGGTTGTGTAGAGCAAAACTGCACTGCACAATTTTAATAACTTATTTTTTAAAAATATTTCATGTATAACCTACGAGCTTTCTCATGCCGCATACATACATATGTAAAATCTGGTATGGACCCAAATTAGGAATGCACGAAATTAAATTTTTATGTTTTTGGTAGAAAAGTATCATATAGGTATAGTTAACTGTATATAACCAAATCCATGTTGAGAAAACCTGCATTGGACAAGGATGTACCATACCTAGTTTATAGGTAACTGATGTATAGTGAATTCAAAAACTACTTCCAATCAATTTGTTGATTGTAAATTGTAATACCAATTTTAATCACTACAGTAATATAATTACCATATAAAAACAAAGAAAGCTGATATTATTCGATAAAAAAGTTTTACAGTGTCAGGACACAGAGACAACGAATGAAAAATTTATGCAATTTTCATAGGGAGGAGGTCTGCAAAATTAGTAGGACATTGTAGGGGGTCTGCGGCTTCATAAAGGTTGAGAAACACTGTTATATCTAATGCTTGAAATGAATCACAAAATGATCAAAGAGCCTGTGCATTTAGTTTTAATAACTTAATTCTGAACAGAATAGCAATGTAAAAATAAATATGCGAGCTGCCTTTGGTCTGAAGTTCCCTAATTTCTTCCTACCGAGGATGACATCGTTGATGTTGAAATGTACATATAGGGTTATAAATAAGTAATGGTGTAGCTCTGATTTTCTGTGTGTTTGTGCATGCACGTGTGTCCCTGGCATGAAATCATTTTCCTGCAAACTCACATGCATAATACTTCAGTCCCTGGAGAGAATTAGTTTTCCGTAAACCAGGTAAGTGTGTCTGTGTGTGTATTATCACCAGTATTTACTTATTCATTTTTTTGTGTATAATGTGTTTAAAATTTTCATTTAGAATAGCAATGGATGCCTGTTTCATTAAGCTTTCTGAGACTCTTATGAAAAGGATACTTCCATTCCACCACATCAATACACAGTTTCCTTAGAGGATTTTTGAGCTGGAGACAGAAGAGTGCTCGCTGCGGTCTGTCAGGAGGGGGTTTCCCTCCTCGGCGGACTGCCCGCCTTTTATTGGCTGTCATTGCTGTGGCACTAAGCGCAGTTTGCCATGCTGTAGAAAGTGGCTTTTCAGCAGCTGTACTTGCAGTGCTGACCAAACCAACCCCAGCCTCATGCTGACCTGCAACTGAAGAAAAATCAGTTGATTTAAAACAAATTTCACTCAAAAAGAATATGAATTGAATAAATGAAATGACTTCCATTAAAAAAATAAAATCAATAAATTCATGAGTGAAAAAGTTGATTGCAAACAACAATACAAATTGATTGCCAAAAAGTAGCCTTAAATATTGCAGTTTTAAATAAATTTACCTTAATCAGCATAAATTGGATTAATGTTGTTTTTAATTTCAGTAATGGTATAGATTTTATTCTCCATTATATGCTGATAATCTTAATGTTTACATTCGTAAATTAAAATGTGGATTCCAAAGAAATAAATAACAGTATTTATAATAATAATAATTTATTTTCACCATAGGCAAGTACATTTCATGCTTTTGTCACATTGATACAAAAATTCACACATTATTATCTATGTATTTAATAACACTATAATAATTTTTTCCCAGGAGGAAATTTTTAAACTGTCTTTTAAATGATGTTATGTGGGATATTAATTTGATTGCAGTAGGTAGTTTGTTAAATGTAATAGCAGCTGCATGGTGAGGTCCATTTGAGAAAGAGTCAAGTGATATTTATTGAGATGAATGTTATCTTTGGTATGAGTGTGATAATGATGGAAGACGAGATGAGATTTCTAGGGAAGAGGTGAGGATATTGCTTGACAAAAATGGCGCAGTTAAGAATGTTTATGGAAGGAAGAGTTAATATTTGAAGAGACTGAAAAAGGGGCCAGGGGTGCGATATGAGATTCGTAGCATTGCTTTGATAGCCTGTTTTTATAAGGAGAAAGCTTTTTTAGAGTGGGTTTGCATTGCCCCAGAAAATGATGCCATAGGAAAGATGGGAGTGGATATTTGCATAATAAAGGAGTTTAAGGGGGTCAACAGAGGTTATGGGTGCTAATTTATTAGGTACATAAGGTAAAATCGAAATGAGGTAACTAATACTCTTCCTCTGTAAGAATCTAATTTCTCCAAACGAATTCATGAAGTTAACTCGTGAAGAGATCTGTCGATGTGCCGAATTGTCGACATAGTTTTCGTTTGCACCCATCCATATGTACTCAACATTCTACGGGTGCACCTCATTTTCCAATGGATCCACTAAGTGCCGAACAATTGTAGAGTGGGTGTACTCACCATCCGCAATACCATCAGCATTTACATAACACGCCCATCCGTCGTGCATAATGTGGGTGACCGGGAAAATGTATCACTGAATCATCTGGCACGGTACTTTCCTACGAGATTCGACTCCCACCAAGAAACATCTGCCAGTCTCCTTCTCTATGGCACCGAACACCCAGTTTCCTTCATTCCTCGGTGATACTTCGTGTGGAAGAATTTCGACTTGTCAACTTCTTCAACAATCGGTGTTCTCCCGCAACACCACCGGTTTCCGACGAATTGGTCTCCAACCACTTCTTGCATGACTCCCGAAAGAAAATTTTCCAATCAACCACCTCTGCCTTGCCAGCTTGTGAGTAGTCCTTTGGCAATCCATACACCAAAAATACAGGCTGCTTCAGGGATAGATGGGGTTTGTTAAAGAATGACCTCTGCGGAAGAGATTTGTTTTTGCAGTTTACAAAACTAGGTTTTCTGGTTTTGAACGTCCGCGCGTGCAATGATACCTCGGGATTTTCGAACGATAACTTCAATATTTCCATTTTATGATGTATCGGATGTTTTCTAAGGTCTCAAAGAACGTATTTAAGGCTAAACGAGTTCTATGCTTACATAACTTTTAAAATGAAATTTTAATAATATCATAGATCACTTCAAACAAATTTGAGACATTCCAAAAGAATAACAAATATTGTTATGGTACGACACCAGCAGCTATTGGTGTCTCAATCAATTCAGCAAAACCAAAATATTAACGTTTCACTCTTCCAAAGTTTACGACAGCTTGTTATTAACTTAAATATTCCCTTCTTGTTTCGATCACTATTTTACACTCTAAAACTTAATGTTGGGCATCAAAACTAGCGCTAAGAAACATTTTTTTGCTTAAATAGAGATCAGACTACATGAAAGAACTTGATGCAATCAAAATTGATTCATTTTTTGAAAAGTGCCGTCATAACGCCGCAAGTATCTGTAGGGCTACTTTTGTTTTTTAAATGCGTTTGAGATAGAGTTATCTTTTTAATTTTATTTTAGTGGTTTATATTTAAAAACATCTTTAATGACTGTATCAAATGTTTGGATCTCTTTAGTAGCAAAAGAACTCGCATACCTCACTTAAAATAATGCATATGTGGAGACAGCACAGGCAATTTTTACGAAATACAGTAAAAGAAGGTAAAGAACAGTATGAGCGGGAAGATCTTAATTATAAAATTATCGTTTTCCCGAGAAAATAATAGGATGATGTATGAATACAAGATTTTTTAGCAAAACACATCCTCAACGAGCTTTTGTCCCTTAAACCTTTGCGTTTACAGACTTATATAAAATTTAAAATTATAAACGTTATCATTATTTCTAATTCCTGATGTAGTTTTATCTCTTCTTACCGTAGAAGTTGAGCAAGCCAAAGTGAACCAAATTGTCAAACTGTACCGAACACACTAATTACCGAAGTGTAAACAGAACAGAAACTAGATACTTAATTTAATTAACCTCGAACCGAAGCAGAAATTTTCGAAAAGTGATTCTGTTCTATAAATTTGTTTTTAAATTATATGAAAACATGATTGGAAAAGTATAGTCTTTGTTTGTTTGTATTTAAGGCTAATCGACCTCTTGGATTATTTTAGCCATTAAATTACAGTGCTACGAAGGCAGAAATCTATCAATTTTGCATATTTTTTAACGCCAGCCAGCGAACTGTGATCAATATACTGCTTCGCAGTATACTCAAAATTCTTAGTCCTTCTGGCTACATTGAGTAAATAATTACTTTTGGAGCAACTCAGAAAAATATATCCGAGAAGAAAAAAACTCCACAAAGAGGTGTAAAGAACTAAGAATATCAATTTATAGGGCAGGATACGATTTTATTTCAAATTTTCAATGAAAAATACCATTGGTAAACAAGGAAATTGGTCTTCTAATGTTTTTTTCTGGTTAGCCACTACAAGCGCTAGTAGCGTCCAGGCAAGTAGGAATCATTGCATAGCGGGAATATGACTGTATGACTTGGTTTGGTTGGATTGTGTTAGTTCGCGTTAAAATGCGACATACACAAGGAAGAGTATATAAATTTGAAAGAAGTAGTTTTTTACTACTGAATTTTATTAATTGGATAATTCATTCATCGCATTGGTCTTCTAATGTTTTTTTCTGGTTAGCCACTAGAAGCGCTAGTAGCGTCCAGGCAAGTAGGAATCATTGCATAGCGGGAATATGACTGCATGACTTGGTTTGGTTGGATTGTGTTAGTTCGTGTTAAAATGCGACATCAAGTAGGAATCATTGCATAACGGGAATATGACTGTATGACTTGGTTTGGTTGGATTGTGTTAGTTCGTGTTAAAATGCGACATACACAGGGAAGAATATATAAATTTGAAAGAATTAGTTTTTTACTACTGAATTTTATTAATTGGATGATACATTCATCGCAGTTTTTCTCGCATTTTAACCCGACTCAAACAAAAAGGAAATAACAACCCAATCCAACCCACCCTAACGCCAGTAACACAATTGAAACTAAATGGTATGTACTAATCTGAGCTACCATCATCTCTGAATTGAACCATGAAATTAACCATTTCTAAAATATAGTCAATCAAACTGCATTGCGTACAAGCACAATTATTTTATCCAGTTATTCCTATATTACCAAATGGGATTTTTGAACGATTTGATTAATCAAAAATCCATTTATGCTTGAAAATTTGCATTACTAGTAAAGATATAACCTTTTACTTAATCATTTACACAGCCCTGGACAAATTTGGTCAAGGAGCCAATTAAAAAATCCAGGAGTCCGTATAGATTTCATTGCGGTGTGATTTAGAATCGGGGTTATTTAAATCAATATACGTTACAGACACCGTCAAAAATATTGCCTACTTAGCCGCTCTACTGAATAGATATAATATAACAGAAAATGTTGTTGTCATTATGCAATTTTTACTTGCCAATGGCAAATGCGCTCTTGGATTTGTTTAGCTCTAGTTAAAGATTTCATTTGAATTCTGCTTAGAGTATGAACATTATGGCATATTAACAAAAAAATAATAAATTTTTTCGTAAATATGCCACATTCTAAGTAACTTTATCAATGGAAGTAGGATAAAATTGATACCTATATCCAGTGCTTTTTTCTGCCGGAACGCACCGTAGCCTTCAATGCACAAAATACTAGTTTGCGTAATTTACAAAAAATGAAATGAAGTTATTTGCAATGCAATGACATTTTACTCATATTCTACAATTACACGTATTCCTCCGCTGACAATTTATATTCAGTTCATTTTTTTTGCCCCCACTCGCCTCTTTTGCGTTCCGGCACCTTTTGTGCTGGAAAAACAGTACTGCCTATATCCAACTTCTGCGATTCCTCAATTTACGAACACACGTTTTACAAATTTTAGCTTTAATGCAAACGACAAGTTAATGTTTACATTTCGATTTACCAAACGGAGTTTTGCTAAAACAATTTTTTGGCATGTGGTTCAGTTATAAAATAAATTATTACGCAAAAGATTATAGTCAGCATAAATAGTTTCACTCAATGCTTTACGAAAGACACGAACGTTGAACTCGAAGTTCAGCATAGTTTATAGTTATAACATCAAGAAGGCATCGGATAAAATTGCTGATTTTTGGAATGAAAGAATATAACCATGAATATTGTCTGGAAAAAAGTTGTGGCCAGTGTGTGTCCTTCACTTCGTAGAGGTTGAAGCAGTACTGAAAGGTGTCAATAGATTGTCGAGTTGGCAAAGGAAGTAGAATATACCAACGTTAATGAAGAAGACATAAAGGAGTTGTTGGAATCCCACACTAAGGATCTGACCAACGAAGATAAAGCAGGAAGAACAATGAGTATCTTTATATTTTATAATAATATCCAATTACTGCTCATTATAATATACTAGCGTAATTGCCCGTCAATAATGGCGAGTATGCATGGATTAAGTATTAAGTTAAAATTAAATTGAAATAAACATGTAAGGAAAGAGCAATAAATGTTTTTTTTTTTTTCAAAACCGAGACAATACTGAATCGATTGGCGAAACAACGAAGCCTCTATCTGCTTTCGTTTAGGAGGAGACGCGTCATACAGACGGAAAACCCGAACGCATAATTAGATTTTTGAAAAAATCGCTAAAAAGTGAATAAACCCAACTTTTATATGTACTAAAAAGAAACAACAAATATAAAATTCACATAATTGAATGTTCCAGATAGTAAAAATAGTTTTGGGGGCATAAAATTTGTGGCAATGGAGTATTAATGAAGATTAATTAGTTGAACATTGCGCTACATATAGTAGCGGATTTGCAAATCTTGCTCCTTTAGGCATTTAGAGATTTACGCCCTATCTTTCTCCCTTCTTCCGTTTTTTAGTTAGTTAAACTGAAACATCTGTTTTTATTCAGATTTATAATTAATTTTTATTCTAATATTTCTAACTAAACAACATTAACAATTTTTAATTGCATTTTTTTGACTATATTCAAATAATAAATATAAAATATTTCGTAAAATGAAAATATGGGTTCCCTAATCTTTTGCGCCCTTAGGCACTGCCTATGCCTTACGGCGAATCCGCTACTGGCTACAGAAGTTTTATATGCAAAAAACAATTTTTACTTTTTGGAACATTCAATTATGTGAATTTTAGATTCATGAATTTCTACTGCATATAAAACGGGATATTATTAAAATAAATTTATCGAAGTCTTTAAAAAATTTAGCAAGTTTAATCTGTATATCTGACTTCAACACAATAATTTTGAAACGAGAAAAAAGTCTGATATGAACAGGAATCGAACCCGTGTCTTCCACTTGCCGGTCGGATATTCTACTACTGAACTATCGTAGCAGATCAATTTTATCGTTTCTGAACGCGGATGTTTTCTTGGTCGGGACGGAACTAGCCAAGCTAGTATCAAACTGCCCCAACGGATGTCCTCGAAGAGATACATCGAAGAAAACTCCTCCCTATCAAATGGTGAGATTGCCAAGCAAGAAATTGATGGAATAAAGTGATCCGAAGATCGTTCATTACACTTTCTGACTCTACCTCTCGATACGCTCGCTTGATTCAGACATACGCTCTTACAAAATACTGAGAACGAAGAGCCTTTCTTTGCCCATTCATAAGGTCTCAACGCGAGCAATGAAAAACAACTTTGTTTCATTTATACGAACTACTTTTAAATTGTTTTCATATTCATTTAATATGTATAGAATATTGCACCGGGGAAGTAATGTAATCGACGAGTTTCTTTTTATGTCCAAGATAGTGTTTCGGCGGACTACAGTCAGTTTTCAGTCCGAGGTTGTGGTGGTGACACATTGAATTTGTGCTCTAGTTTTTACCCTTATAAGTTTGAAATGTCGCAAGCGAAAAAGTTAAAGCGAAGTATTTCTCTTAATAATTAATTAAATTGGATATGATTAAACGTTTTGAAAGTAGACAAGGACACACTGTTATAGGTCGTGCTCTTTCTCTAGCCCCGTAGACTGTGAGAACTATTTGCAAAACTGCTGGAAAAATTAGAAAGTGTGCTCAAGAGGCTACTTCTTTAACATCAACTGTGCTGAGGAGGCACAATCGAAGTGAAATACTGATAGAAATGGCGCGTTTGCTCAACATATGGATCGAAGAACAAAATATTACATCCGGTTCGTATGATTCGCGGAAGATTACACAGTGTAATTAGCATTTTATATCGTAGTGACTTTGCCTAAGAATTATGTAATGCCATTAGGTAGGACAAATAGTGTGTAAAGATATTTTAAACCACCAATCTAAATACTTTTATGATAATTAGAGTATTATATAAAATACGTACGTAATACATATCGCGCGAGCTCTCTTTTACACTCCTACCTTTGACATGATTTGCAATAGGATTTTGCACAGGGTGTCCCGGTTCCCGGGATTTGTCCCGGTTTTCAGAGTTTTGTCCCGGTGTCCCGAATTTTTTTTCGGGACGCATAAATCCCGTTTTTTTCTTGTAAGCGTGAAGAGTAACGCGTAAGACGTAATCGATAAAAATAGGAATAGTGGTGCTAAAAATTAAATTTAAACTGTTAGTGATAATCTTTTATGGAGACTGGGTGGGTAGTCGACCAGTGCCTCGCGCCTTGGAGGTTCTGAGCCACACTCGGAAAGAAGTAATGTGCGAGGAGAGTGAGAAAATTGCTCTGGATGTGTGCTGCAAGCAAGATTAAAATTGGATGAACTTCGGGGCTCACTGTTGCTTTAGTCTTCAAGCGGGGAACAATCGGAACCCCTGTCTGTGAGAATGCTTATTGTTCTCTGGTTTGAGTCTCGAGTCTCTCACTCATAACACAAACATGCACCGATCCTTGTTATTAATTTTCTGCCATTTGGGCATCTGCGTTTCAGTTTAGGACTTCCTTTGGTTCATCATATGCAGTCGTTGGCGAACCATTGGCTTATGCGTCAGAAGGCGATAGCGAGTTCTTGTTCTCTGATAAATAATTTTTACTGCTGAATGGTTGTTATTTGAAAGTCTACTAGATCATCAGTTTTGCGAATTTTTTAGAATAAAAACCTCCGATAATTCAAACATTTGAGAGTTTCTCTTCATGAAAACCAGAGCAGCTGAATTTCCCTCCCTAATATGGAATTTTCAATGAATAAAAGACCATATAATCCAAAGATATAACAAATATTTTTATTACACAACGTTTGCATGACAACGCAAGAGTTTACGGTGTTTCTACTAAATTCAGCCTGAGTGACTGTAAGTAATATTGAAATTACAACTTATTTAAATTACTTTCCGCAAAATTTAAAAAAAAATCACGAAAAATAGAAAATGAAAATGGTAAATGGCGTGTATTTTGAATTGAGAAAAAATTAGAGCTGAAATTGGAGAAATATAGACATATGCATAAACCGAACCGGACAGAGCGCATCACTGTAAACTCGGACACCTAGCAACCTTAGACCACCGTCTTAAAAACTATTAGGCTACACATTTTTGGGTTTAAATCTTGTATTAATTGTCGTATATTTTTCAGTAAAGGAAACTGGAAAAAGGCGAGCTTTGATTAGCAGATTTTGCGGAATTCTTGTCATTGTTAACTTAAGATGATTGGGTTATTAATCCGTTGAAAGAGTATGTCCAGATTTGCAGGAAGAATTGACAGATCTTCAAAATGACTTTGAGGCCAGGGTGCGGTTCAGCCAAAGTGGTTATGAAGAATTTTGGATGAAATAAAGATTAATACACCCTCATGTTTGGCAAGAAGTAAAGTTATTTATCCCAGCATTTCCAACTTCTTATTTAGTAGAAAAAGATTTCAATACTGTAGTGCGCCTGCTAATCAAGCAGAGAAATTGATTAAATGTGAATGATAGAGGTGATTTATCAAACATAGAACCTGACATATGTAAGCTGGCTGAGTCACGTCAATCTCAGGGTTCCCATAGAAATGTTGTTACATTAAGCATTTTTGAAATATATCTATCACAAATGATTTATTAAAAAAATACTGTTCATTATTCCTTCTTATCAACATTTATTTCATTCGTATCAAACCATTTTCTAATGAGTATGGCATTTGTTTTTTTATTAATTGTGCGAAGTAATATTTATATAGGGTGACAATTTTTTTTTCGGCAAAAGGGGGCTGAAAAAGGTTGGGAACCACTGCCTTAGATATTCAATAGCTTTATTTTTTACAATTATGTAAATATCTTGTATGTTATGATCGTTATTGATAATCAAATCAGTACAGATATTTCCATTCACAAATAAAGTTGATTATAATTTTTTTATAAACTTTAAGTCCAAGTTTGCATTAATTTATCAACATTCTTTTGAATATGATGGCCGAAAATATTGCGTATTTTGTACATAAGCTGCCGAATATTCTGTGATTATTTTATTTTAATCGGCAATAATTTCTAAAGAACCCCTCAGTAGAAATGCCGAAGAGAAAATGTACCATTAATGAAGAGTATTTTTTTTAAATGGAGATTTATAAAGAAAGGAAGAAATGATAACGAAGTGGAGGGTAAAGTGTGCTACTGCTATATAAGCATTGGTCACGGCGGGAAATCTAACGTAAACGACCAAATTAATACAGAAAAGCATAATGTCAAATCAACTTGCGTTGGAAATTTTGGCCCATCACAAAATATTACGCAGTACTTTCATGTGAAAAATCCAATGAAGGATAATCTTACTGTAGCAAGTGAGTTGAAAATGGCCTATCACATTGTTAAACATCATCATTCCTTTTGATCAGCTACTTGTAACAACGAACTCTTTAAAGAAATTTTTGTGACTCTGGAATAGCCAGTAAATATTCTTGCGGACGAAATAAAACTGCAGCTCTCATTAAAAATGTAATCGGGTCATTTTGCAGAAATGAATTATTAATAGAATTTAAAAAGACAGTATTTTGGAATATCCACAGATGCTAGTAATTACAAAACGGAAAAGATTTTCCCCTTACTTGTTCATCATTTTTGCAATAAAAAGGAATTCAGATTAAAATATTAAAAATCTAATCGCTATCTAATGACACGTCTGATACCATTGTCTATTTCGTCATTAGCACATTTTGCGAGTATGAAGTCGATCTAAAAAAATGCATTGCTTATGGAGCAGATAACGCAAACACAAATTTTGGGGGACTGTTGAGAAAAGGCACAAACAAGGTCTTTTATATTTTACGCGAAAAAATTAATCGCAATTTACTGAACGTTGGATGTTCAGCGCATGATTTGCATAACGCTGTGCAGTCGGGAGCTGAGAGATTATCTTGTGATGTTGAAATGGTGGTGGTGAAAATACTGTCGTACTTTTCAACCTATGTAGTACGTACCGAGCGACTGAAAACATTTGTTCTTTAGTAGATTTTTAGTATGAAAAGTTATTGACCCATTCAAAAACTCGCTGGTTAAGTTTTTACAATGCGGTTGATAGAGTATTAACCCTGCAGTGGTAACGTTGGGTCTGACAGACCCAACACCGTCTGTTTTTGTATTTTTGAACTAGATAGGTTTGAGTTGCAATATTCTCCATTAGAGGACCTTCCTATCAAATACTCATGAGACGGTCATGGGACGGCACGTGCCCCAGCTTTTAGTTTATCAACAGTTGTCAAAGGGTGAAATGTTATTTGGGTCTGATAGACCCTACGTTATCACCCGTGAAAGTTTTTTCGTGTGATGACTACTTCTACGTCTTCCAAGAAATCCTTTGATCTGAGTAAAGAGGAAGAAATGAGAGACGTAGACTGGACAATCTGGCACCTATGCGACAATTATTTGAAGCGTTTGTTGCAAAACGTTCGAAGTCGTACTCCGGAGAGTACCTAACTCTTGACGAAATGCTTCCAGCATTCCGCGATAGGTGTCCCATTAAAGTATACATGCCGAATAAACCAAGCCGATATGGAATAAAAATGTATGCCTTGGTCGAAGCTAGAATTAATTATACTTTGAATTTGGAAATATATGCTGGAAACCAGCCGTCGGAAGTTTTAAAAGTAAGCCACAAACCGGACGATGTTGTAGAACGAATGTGCAGACCTGTATACAATACAAGAAGAAACATCACTATGGACAACTGGTTTACCAGCTATGCTATAGTGAAAAAAATGATGAAAGACTATAATTTAACTGTTGTAGGAACTGTAGATAGGAATAAGGCCGAGTTGCCTACTGAATTCACAGATCCTAAAAATCATAATATTTGCACAAGTTTGTTTGGGTTTCAAGAGGACATGACGCTAGTTTCCTACATTCCAAAAAAGAATACGGTTGTTAACCAGTTTTTAAGTATGCAACACCATGCAAAATTAGTCACAGAAACGGGAGACAACAAAAAACCGGAGATAATCACATTCTACAATGATACCAAAGGAGGCGTAGATGTGGTGGATGCCAAGTGCGCTGACTACAAAGTCTCAAGAAATTCAAGACTTTGACTATTTTTTTCACTTTGTTGAATATTGGTGCCATAATTGCACACATAATGTTCAAAGCAAACAACAATTCAGTTGAAGAGCGAAGAATTTTTATAAAAAATCTTGGTAAGAATTAATTTTATTTTTTGATTAAGTAAAAGAGAGCGAGCTACACTGGCAAATATATAAAATGTAAGCGAAGGAAATTCTCCAAAGCCAGTCAAACTGATAAAACCCGGTTAAAAGGCCGGATAAAAACAGATGAACCCGGATAAAAACCGGATAAAAACCCAATACGTATTTCGGCTACAAAGTAACCATCATCAGGGGTTAAAAAACGGGGGGAAGGGGGACTTGAGAGAGGGCGACCGAAACCAAGACTTCACCCATGACGAGATCAGATTGCTCAACAAAGGCCTTAAACATTGTCTTCCATACAAAAAACCACCAATTGACGACCTGATTATTGATATAGAATGTGGTATAAAGGATAGTAACGACACGACCAAACAGTATATAAGAACCGCTAGTAAAATCGCCATTGAACGGAACATGAACAATTTGCCAAATAAGAACCTTCAGATAAATAAGACAGACTATAAAATTATTCAAAACTTAAAGAAGAAAGACTGCGTCTACACCAAATCCGATAAGGGCAACACCACAGTCATTCTAAACAAAGCGGACTACCTTGAAAGAACATTAAATACTATTGAAACAGGCCCCTACATCCAGATCTCCAAAAATCCCATTAAAAAACTCGCGACACAAGTCAAAGAAACTGTTAACCGTTGCAAACACACATTTGACAAAAAACTAGCGTTCGCTCTGAAAATAGCGAATCCCACCATTCCAAGACTTTACTGCCTTCCCAAAATACATAAACCAGGAAACAAAATGAGACCTATAGTTTCAGCCATCAACTCTCCCTCTTATAAAATCGCCAAATGGCTCACTAAGGAATTAAAATGTATAGGCATTGAAGAAACATACGGCGTTAAAAACACCCAAAATTTCTTGGAACATATTAGAAACAAAAAAATACACAAAGATGAAATACTGGTGCCATTTGACGTAGAACAACTCTTCCCCAGCGTTCCCATTGACGTCGCGCTCGAAAACCTCCAGGACTGGCTACTAAGTAAACAAGTTGAGGAAAACAAAATT
Organism: Tanypteryx hageni; assembly: GCA_028673005.1. Lineage (NCBI taxonomy): Eukaryota > Metazoa > Arthropoda > Insecta > Odonata > Petaluridae > Tanypteryx > Tanypteryx hageni. The sequence continues at coordinate 103,403,186 of CM054120.1, read as the reverse complement.
CTAGAAATTCTCACATTGACAAACTTATGCATGGAACAAAATTACTTCGTTTTTAACAATAAGTTCTATAAACAAATTAATGGAACATCAATGGGCAATCCTCTCTCACCACTTATAGCAAATATTTTTCTTTATTCTTTTGAGCAACGCTGTAAAAATACGCTAAACTATTTCCCCAACACATGGCGCAGGTACGTTGATGACATTTTTGCCATTTTTGACACAAAACTCTATAACATTAACACCTTCGTCCAAGAACTCAACTCATTTCACAACTCTATAAACTTCACCTTTGAAATCGAAGCAAATAAGTCTTTACCTTTTCTTGACATTTTGATCATTAATAATAATGGACGATTAGAATTTGACGTGTACAGGAAACCGACCCATACCAACAATTATATTAAGAAAGACTCCAATCACCCTTACAAACAAAAGATCGCGGCTTTCAACCATATGGTACACAGACTATTGACGACACCGTTAAATAAAAAACGTTTCGACAAAGAAGTAAAATATATTAAAAACGCGGCCCTAGAAAACGGGTACACACACGAATTGATAGACAACATTATTAACAAGCAATCCAAAACATTAGACAAGAAGACAAGTACTACGCTTGCTCTAAGTGACGATAGGAAGAAAAAATTTATTTCACTCCCCTTCCATCCAACCCTAAACAAAGGGCTAACAAAATTTTTTCATAACGCAAATTATACACTAACGTTTCACAACACAAATAACATTAAAAATTTATTAGGGAACCTTAAAGACAAAATACCCACATTAGAAAAATCCGGCATATATCAAGTGTTGTGCCCCACATGCGACATGTCTTACATTGGCCAAACGAAAAGAAATATCTCCATCAGATTCAAAGAACATTTAGCGCACTACAGACATGGACGCTTTGAAAAATCGGCCGTCGCGAAACACATTTTGGAATATAACCACCCATTAGACACAAATAACCTCAAACTGCTTAAACAAGTCCCAAATACCAAACTCGACGCAACAGAAAGCTTACACATTCATAAATACAGACACACCCTGATGAATAACGAGTTAGGGGTAATAAACAGCGTTCTTTTTAAACTGACCTCCCCCCCTTTTTCTCCCATCACCTAGGTCATCTAGGTCCCCCCCCCTTTTTCTTCTCCCCCCCCCCTGCCCACCAACCAGGTATAAATACACAGACACAGCCCTGGACATCCACTTGAGAGCGTGCCACTGGTCTTGGTTTCGGTCGCCCTCTCTCAAGTCCCCCTTCCCCCCGTTTTTTAACCCCTGATGATGGTTACTTTGTAGCCGAAATACGTATTGGGTTTTTATCCGGGTTCATCTGTTTTTATCCGGCCTTTTAACCGGGTTTTATCAGTTTGACTGGCTTTGGAGAATTTCCTTCGCTTACACTTTATTTTTTGAATTGATATTTCCGGTGCTTAAGGTGTGTGTCAAGGCATTAAGTAGAATTTTTTTTTCAGGAAAAGGTTTAATTGAAGAATACTTAAAGAATAGATCGACGAACATGTATTTATCTAAAGATGTGAGGCTGCTTGCTCAAAAGTATTCAGGCTACCAAGTTCAGCAACATTCACCAGTGCAGCCAAATAAGAGAGGAAGATACATTTATTGTAAAGACTCTAAATCAAAGGTATTACTGCCAAAAGTGTTTGAAGTATATCTGCCTTAAACATGCATCAATGATGTGCAGTGATTGAATTGATAACAACTAAATTTCTGTGCGTTTTTTTTTAATTCATATTGCAAATTTTTGGAATTTTTAATTAAGATCGGTTTTGAAAACATATTTTTTTAGAGAAACATTTATATTAGACATTTTTTACAAGCCATTTTGTTACTTGGGTCCCTTGGACCCAACGTTACCACTGGCGGGATAAAATCTCACGTTACCACTGAAGGGTTAAAAATGTTCGAAGCACTGAAAGCAATTTTTCTTTCAGAATAAGAGTCCCTAAAATTTATTGTAAATATTTTAGAATCACCAATAAATGAAGCGTACTTCCATGTTATGCTTAATGTTCCTGGTTTATTTAACAAAAAAATTCTAAAAAGCGAATGTTTGGAAAATTCCGTAATTGCGAAATACGTGCAAGAAACGATCGATATGTTGACATTACGCGTTGAAGAAAATTTTGTTCCCTTAAGTGCCTACAAAGTTTAATCTGATACCAATATTCTGGAAGATGAAATACAATCGTTTAATGATGAAATATTTGATATGTACAAAACAACTTGTGACTATCTAAAAATATGGGTTCAACTCTAACTTAAATTTAAGTATATAGATTGGATGCTTTTAAAAAGTACATCAGTTTGGGAAGAAGTGCAAAATATGTGTAAAAATGTTATTGACATGGAATTTCAAGTTGACGAAAACTTATTATTTAATCAATTTTCTTTGCTTAAAATGTGATTTCAAAGGAGCAGAAAGAAAGGAATGATGAATAGATTAATAGATTTTGCTACGGTCGGCGGTCAATTTTTTCAAAATTTGAAGTACAAAAACAGACCTCAGAAATTCAGAAACTATGTAACTTTTTGTTTGCCATTCCGGCACATAATGGAAATGCGGAAAGAGCTTTTTCACAAATAGACGTTCAATAGTCTGATGAATGAAACCGCTTGGTTATAAAAACCATCAATTCCGTTAAGTATGCTATGTAAATACAACTTATATATGACCTCTAAAGAGCTTTATGATAAGATTAAAAATGATCATATTTAGATAAAGGCAGTAAGAAGTACTTTAAAATATGATTATAAAGACCACTGACTCCTGATATGTTTTATTGTAATAATGCTTAATTATTCACGAAATATGTACATTTGATTGTTATTACAATAACATAAAGATTGCTTTTTCTTTTGCAAACATATTTATTTGAAATGTAGAGTATACAATAAAATAATAGCAAAATTCTCCCGGTTTTTTGGGAAAGTGTACCATATTTTCTCTTTTAAAACTCATTTTGTTCCGGCTGTGACCATCAGCATCTGGTCGCCCTAGTTTAGCACGATTTCGCGCGACAAGGCCCTTTTTAGGAACATATCTGTCGTGTTTACCCGTGATTTTAATCCATTTAAGAACGAATCTCTTTTTTATAGCATTGCTCTTATGTAAAAATGCGTTTCGCAATACGGTGATTCGGGATACGCTCGGGTTTTATGGAACGCAACCCGAGCGTATTGCGAGGTATACCTGTACATATTACAGAATAACAGAAAATTTACGAATTTAAATTTATTTAACATTTCAGTTTAAAAAAAATGACTCAAAATGACTCGATGGTCACATTTAAATCAAAATCATCAATCAAATTAAATAAAGAAATGAAATATAAAATTAAATAAAAAAGTTACCCGATCGGGATAAAACCCGGGACTTCATAGTCGCGAGCCGACGCGTTACTCACTAAGCCACCCGGACTCCTCATTTACGTTGATTCAAATTGCTATTCAATTAGTATGTCATTCAAATGACCTTGCATCAGATGGAAATTCGAGAAATCATATATACAGTAGTGTGCATAAGTTTAAGACCACCTTAGTTTTTCTGCAAAATTTACAAGTTTTTTGTTGTGGTGTAGGAGTCGCCCAGAGAGAAGTGAAACAAACTCTTCCTTGGCTTAGTACACTATCCGATTTATATGCTGATGCAGCTCAAAAAAATATACAATCAACAATTATTCTCATTAAATATTTATCTTGTATTGGAGTACTTGTGCAAAAGTTTAAGACCACATAAGAATGTGACAGAGGAACATTTACTACAATATTTTCTCTGAAAAATTTATCAATAAAAAGATGTCATAGATAGATATATGCTATAATTAAAGTTATTAGCATGACTTGAAACACTTTTCCTTCATTTATAAGAAAACTATAATGGATACAAAGAAATTTTTTGTTTTTATTGTCAAAAAACCAATAGTAATACTATCAATAAAAGTATACTGCACATTAATGCCATAACAATTTTCTACACTTGTAAAAAAAGTCCAACGGTCCAAACAAAAGTTCAGGCTTGACCCAAGAGCCCGAAAATAATAAATCAAGCTTTTAAAAAAATAACCTCGCGCACGTGTGCGTGTGTGTGTGTGAGATGTTGTGCCAGCTCGATATGGAGATTTCTCTATTCCTGATACAATAAATTCCGTAGTTGTTGCACAGATGTTGGTCTTTCTTTACCAACTCGATCACCCAGAACTTTCCAAATGTTCTCTATTGGATTGAGGTCTGGACTAGATGCAGACCAAGGCATGACAGAAATATTTTAATCAGAAAACCAGGCCTTGGTCCGCCTTGCTACCTGGGGACGAGCATTTACCTGCTGGAAAATGACCCCACGGAGAGACATTTCATCTTCCATGAAAGGGACCATGTTATCTTCAAGAATTCTGATGTAAGAATCTTGGATCACTGGTTCAGTTATGATATGGAGATTTGTATATCCATTTCATGCAGGGGCGGGTTTAGAAACTTCCTAAGGGGAGGGGGGGGGATAACGGCCCATTTACCCACGTGGGTGGGGAATATTTTAATAATGACCCTAAATTTTTGTCAAAATTATCGACATTCCTTATTTTTTAAATAGTTAACCATAGAAAATGTTATTATAGCGTGATAACTATCAGAAAACATTTTATATATGAAATATATTTTGCTAACAACATATTTAGTTTTGCTTCCTAATCATAACTTCTATTATGTGAAAATACCATATTACTTTTATTTTTAGCATAACATAAAAAAGCACAAATATCTACTAGAGGTAGAATATAAATTTTATTAATTTTATATTGTAACAAGTATGATCCCGGATATCATTTATTGGGAGAATTAGTAAAATTTTCAGTAAAATTTTAGTTTGGATAGATTTCTTTGTCGCACAAACTGAAAACTTCGCATGCATGCAAGTCAATTCACGTTCTCATTTGGTTTTCCACATATTTAATTCAATTTGAAACACTCAATTCTTTCAACAAAGCAGAATATTTTGCCCATAATGATGTAGCTGTATTTATAAAATCGTCTTCATTCAAACAAAGTAGTTTTCAGCAATATATTTCCTAAATAGAATGATTTCAGCGAGTCATCACAAAACGACTTCGAAAATCAGCTAAGAGAGTATCGATCATAGTGACAAATACATTGCGCCGGTTGTATTTCTCAGCGGTTTCAGAACTGGAAATTCTTGCATATCGTCCAGTTGCATGCCGGGGTTTCATTAGTTCGAATTCCAAGGTATCACCCAATTCATTAGCACTTTTCCAAATCATACGAAATACTTCGTCAGCCCTTTTCCTTTCTAAATCTAATAAACAAACATGGTCTTCAATGAATTTTATAGCTGAACTCAGGTCTAGGGATTCTTTTTGGAGTGACTTACTAACCGGAAGGGTTAGTGAAAAGATATAAGTAACGCATTTCATTGAAACACCGAATTCACTGGTCATGAGGGCATTAAGGAATAAACCTGCCTTTGTTGAAGATGTGGTATCATCCCAACTACTGATACTATTCAATAACTCTGTCATTGAAAAAAAATTTTTATCAATTATTAAATGTGCATCATGTCTTTCTACCCAGCGTGTATCGCACAAACTACTTAACTGTTTTCCCATATCTCTCTTTAAAACAAAACATCTCTTAGCAGATGCACGAAAGAAATTTATTACTTCACCCATTACTCCAAAATATTTTCTAATAGGCAGAATTTCGGAGGATATCGACAAATTCAAGTTAAATGAATGGCTTTGAGAAGGGACCCTAATTGCATGCGGAGCAACTTTACGAATTTCTGAGACAACGCCACGCTGCTCGGAAGCCATGACACGACAGCTGTCGGTACAGATCTCAACACAGTTTTCCACTTCTAAATTATTTTTTAATAAAAACTGGACCACTGATTTACCTATCACATTTCCACTCAATTTTGGTTCGATTTCTTCACAAATGCCTGATCCGAAATTTATCTCGTGAAATTCCACAAAACCAAGGAAATCTCCTCTTATTTAATTCTCATAAACATACCTAATAATAATGCTTAACTGCGACACTAGAAATATATCAGTTGTTTCATCAAATAAAATAGAATAATACTTTCCTTCACTCAAAAAGCCTTGGATCTTTTTCAAAATTTATTCGCCGCAACACTGAATGACTGAGTTCTGAGTCGTTTTTGAGAGGTAAGTAGCATTTGCGCTAGAGGATTTAAGGTGATTTTCAAGATCCTGGTCTCCTCCTCGGATACATAATTTTAATATACTGCGAAATTTCCCCTCGTTAGTTATGCTTACATTGCCTTCAGGCACGTCTGACAAACAACCGCCATCTCTATGGCCTCGAAATGGTATATTTTGTCGACCTAAAGTGATTATCGTAACAATAATGGGCAAAAGGCGCTTTCAATTATCTTAAACTTGATTCAATTGGGCTGAAATCAACATGTTTTGAACTTCAAATTGGGGCTTTCCAAAATTCATTAAAAAATCTTTTGCCGACTCTACAGCGCGTTTGTGATAGACATTAAAATGCAGTAATTGGCTTTGATACCAAACCCCACGCTTATATTTACAATTAATCTCACCAACCGTTCTGGGATCAAACAAGGTACAATATTTGCAGTAAATGCCCCTCTTTTTGGAGAATAAACTAGCCAGGCATATTTACCAAAGTGAGATTGATTAAGGTATCTTTTTTCAACTTTGCCTTTCTTTCGATGTTCAGAAAACGGAAAGACGTAATGTTTTGGCGGGCAAAACGGATTTTCTAAAAGTTATTTTTTTGTTAAACTACCTAATAATATTCCTTCATCCAAGTAAATACCGACATCGTTTTTTACCATAACACTACTATAATGTTCGATATGGACGGAATGAGCCGATGAAATAACTGAACTTCTGTCTTCATTAGCGAAGATCTCTCTCTTTAAGGAGTTTGTTGGTTGTGAGGTAGAAGCTGCCACTTCTTGATTGCTCAAATTTATCTTAGATTCTGTTTCTGAAGAATTAAGATGAAAATGCAACGTTTTCTGGCGTTTTTGTCTATATGATGTCATTTTTATCAAAGGGATATCTGGAAATGTTTAAATAATAAATCAGGTTAACGATAAAGTAAATTTAAAGATATTCCTACTATGCTGAATAAAGTAAAATAATACCGATAAATATATAAATATATTTGAAGATCAATTTCACGTCTTTAATTTATATTACTTTTATTAGGCGGAAATTGTATTATATTTAAATTAATAAGAAGTCTAATTCGGCAAAAAAATTATAAAAATATTAAATTTTATAAAAGCAAACAATATAAATCACTTAAATGTTTATCAGAGAATTAACGAAAAAGACACAATTTATACTAAATTTTCGGCGAGAGCATCCAAAAAGGTAAGTAGCACTGGTAGACTAGCATGAAGCAAGGAGATCTTGAACACTTATTTAACTGCTCGTGTAATCACTTAGATTGCGGCACATGATAAATTGTCACACTTGGTTATTGGTGCACTAGAATAGAGTCGACACTAATATCCAACTGATAGCACTGCCCCGGCTCACTTTTACACACTTGCGGATCACTTCAGAACTGATATAAAAACGCCAGTAAAATCTTGTGAGGAATAATGGAAAAACCCTAGGCGGCGAAAGGTCGCTTGCAAAGAATCTTGTGACATGGAGAAGTTCAGCTAGAGGTGGGGCAGAACTCGAAACAAAAGAAAGTAAATCCCCAAACCAGTGAAAAAGGGTGAAAGGGGTACCAAGGCAATAAACCGAGCGCATTTTTACAGCCTCTTACCGGCACGTAACCGGTAGCGTAGGTCCGTGACATGGTCATCACCGCTACTCGCGGTTCGAAAGAGAGAGGAATCATATCTTTACTGCGCCCGGTGCGAGGGTTCTCCAAAGGACCGTCAATCCTGTGAAAGACGGCGATTATAAAGACGAGAAGCATGGGAAATTTCGAAGAAGACTTTGTGCCAAAACTGAAGCCTACTGGAGGAACCATCCCGAGCCCATTCGCTTGTCCCAGAGGGAATCCAGGGGGGGAGGGCGATCGCCCCCATCGCTCCCCCTTGGATCCGTCCCTGATGCCATGACATACCTCCCCACACAATCACTTTACCGCTTCCGGCTTGCATCTGTGACTGCACACAATCCCTATGATATTTCTCACTTGGAAGCCCTCTCACGGTTATTCTACGAGTTGGGAACATTTCAAAGGCACTTACTTTCTTCAGAAAATAGCACCTTCTTCCATTCGGCCACACCCCAATGAGCCCGCTCCCGACACAATTCTACCCTCGCCTTGGCATTGCGTTTGCTGATAAGGAGCTTCTTTACAGCTGTTCGGCTCTTCAAATTTTCTGAACATAAGATTTTCCTTATATGTGCTGCAGAAACATCAATTTCTGTAGATCATTCCAACTGTTTGACCAGTTCGCTACTGCTGATGCGTCGGTTCTTTTTTACCAGACATATTAAGATCCTTTTTACCCTCGGGGAATTTTTATTTTGGTCTTTCCGGTTCTCTTGGTAACTGTAACATGCTCAAAGTAGTTCCTGTATGAAACACAACATGGTACTGGTCCACAATCCCTTATTCGGAACCCTTGGGGCCAGATGTGTTTCGGAATCCGCCAAATGTGTCACTTATTTTATAAAACCCGTTATTGGTGATTTGATTTTATAATGAGATGGATTTTGGGAGAGGAGTAAGTCATAAAAAGACAAAATCACCAGAATTTGAAAAACAAGCCATTGGCCATCTCTCCCACGTACTAAGGGAGAGATGGCCATGGGATCAAGGGAGAGTTGGCCATACGTTTTTCTAAGGCTTACGCTTTAGGGGGAACTTAGGAAGGAGGGAAATAATGAAATACTCATATGCAATGTGCTTAAAAAATACATTAATCAAAACAAATTACTGAAAAAACAAATAAAGTTGACAATTTCATTTTTTCTTCATTATAAATTTGCCGCAGCGCTGACACACATATTTAAAAGATGTGTATGTTTCCCGCAACCATCTTCAGTAACAAGTACATTGGATCCAATCAGCTTTTTTCTTTGTGTGATTGTAATCCTCACCACATCCAACACATTCGTTGGCGAGGTCATCCTCGTCGCTGGCCACATACTGAATCTCTACCTCGTCTGCGGAGCTCCTGCTTGATGAAATAGGTTGCTTCCTCTTTGATTCTTGAATCTCCCCAAAATGCAATCTCGTTTGTTTCCGTCCGGGGTGATTTTTTAGCCATTAAAGGCATAGCAGTAATAATTATGTATTACACCAAGCGATCTAAAGGTCGAAGATAATGCGTAGTATGACTGGGAAGACAAATGAAAATTATGTCATGGATTCAGCGAACTCCAGAATTTACACTGAATTACAATGTGATGCGTGCCCGTCTAAGATTAGCAAGACTTCACATCTGGATTTTCGAGGAAGAAAGTGGTTTTTCAACCAATCCAAGAAAAGAGCAGCGTTGGTGTAAGCCGATTTTTCAGACATGAAAACAATAGCGCCTGGTGGCATTCCATCATGAAATTGTTTTTTATTTCTTCCCTTCATGATAGAGATTGGAGGGAAGAATACTCCTTCTGCATTGCAACATGCTATGATTGTTAGTCTCTCCTTTTTCTGAAAAAGTGACACTTGAAAATCTTTTGACCCATTCTCTGCGATGACTTGGTCAAGACGATTGTTTAATTGAAGCTTGATTTGTCCATATTGAAAATAGACCCCGGTTTATCAAGAAATCTATTTTCCTCCAAAACTTGCCACAAAAGTTTGAAGTACTCGTTTACTTCTTCTCGATTCATCGCCTGGTTTCGAGCTAACGATACGCCTTCCAACTTGCGCAAGGCGAGATCTGGATGTTTGGATAGAAATAGTTGCAACCAGTCGTACCCAGTCTTTTCTGTGTCATTATTAAATTGATGTTTTATTCCCAGTTGCATCGCAAAACTGTAGGTCAACCTTCGAAGATTGTCTCGCGTGAGAGGGAAGCCATGTTTTTGCATTGTTTTAATGTGTCGTACCAACCTCTCTTCGTTGCCTCTTCCTAATAAACAACTTGGCCCCATCGGACCTTTCACAGTGTTCCCACATTTCATCCTGCATTCCAATTTTTTCCTGCGAATACCAAATGAAAGAGCGGCATGTTGCACGGAAGTGCCATTACGGATGGTTTCACTTGCTTTAATCAAATCTTCCTGGGCCCATATCCCACGGGGAGTACCCGTTTTCCTTGTATATTTATTCTGCATCTGAATGGAATGATCCAAACAGAGAGATGTAAGCTGGCCAACTAACCCGTAAAAGAGTAGGCCATCTCTCCCGTTTGTCAGAGAGAGATGGTCATAGCGTATATTCAGGAATGACTGGCTCAGTGAAAAGCTTTATAGGTTAGGTACGCACCCACGAAATCCAATTCCGCATTTAAACTGGGTTTAAATCGAATATTTTACAAAATATGATAATTGCCATAGTTCTCAAAATCGGTAGAAAAATATTGAACAGATCAAAATAAAAAAAATTAAAATAATCACTAAAGCAATGTTTTTGATGAGCGTGAAAACAGCAACTATTTTAATCGACTGCAACGGCGCTTCTAACTCCTCAACCGTATCGTTAAAGTGGCTACAAGAGGAAACAACTGGTGGCCATCTCTCACGTATGGCCATCTATCCCGGACTTATCCCTACTACAATTTTGCCAACTTAAGATTCCATCTGTTGGAGCTGGGAAAAACTAACTGAAACCAAATTGCAGTGTGGCCTTAAACTTTTGCACTGATACTCCAATACAAGATAAATATTTAATGGGAATAATTGTTGATTATATATTTAAAAACTGTCTCAGAATATAAATTGGAAAGTGTACAAAGCCAGGCAATAGTTTGTTTCACTTCTCTCTGAGCGACCCCTATACCACAACCAAAAACTTGTAAATTTTGCAGAAAAACTAAGGTGGTCTTAAACTTATGCACACTACTGTAAATAGACAGGCCCGTATTGACCCCATTTTTCGATCTGGCAGAGGTTACTTTGCCCCCCAAATTGAACTGAAAAAAATAAAACCACAAATTTGTTTTAAAAAGGGTGCATGAAAAACAATCTCTTGTTTATTTATTTTAAAGTTTTATTTTAGAGTTTTATTTGCAGCAATATAAATCTACAGTTTTGGCAATGTCGCATTCAATAAATAAGACGGCCAGACCAGAAAGTCTCTCTTGGTTCACTGATGTCCGAAAATATTTGTCGATTAAAGTTAATTTACTGAACAAACGATCGTCAGTTGAAATTGGAGTAGCAAATGTGAAGAAAATTCTCAGTAAAATTTTTACATTTGGAAAGAACTTAAGAGTTCACATTCGTGAATGTTTCCAAAATTTGTCTCTGTGTATGGAATCGCTTTTTATTGAAGGCAAGTGATGTTTCAAATTTCAAAATTTTCGATTAATTGACGATCATCGACATTTTGATGAATATTAGCAGTATTTTTCCACAAAAGGACGCAGGATGTCAAGCCATCCAACACTCTCTTCACGCATTTTTGCATTTTCAAGCGAAAGGCTTTCTAACTTGCTTCCCATCTTCTCTGCTCCTCCAGGCTCAGAAAAAAGTATGCTTTCTATTGCATGTACATTACTTTCATTGTTTTGTTATTTACTCTATGTATCAATATCTATTCGATATTGGGAATGATTATTTATGTTTATACTCGAAAACCGACTCCAAGTGCAGGCCAAAATTTTAAGCGAGGAACCCATTTCCCTTCTAATACATTTTTTATATGGAAAAAAGGTTTCGCTCATAGAAAATTCGCTTATTACAGATGTTCCAAGAAACAAATATTGAGGACCTACTTCATTAATTCATTTTGATTTGTGACTGCCACGTATTTCTCGGCAGAGTGGTAGCTAGCGCGTCTGGTTCCCAATGGTAGCGGGTTCGACTCCCGCCTTGGTCATTATTGTTTGTAATTGTCGTTGTTGTTATTGTTATTCTATATTGTTAAATCGATCAGCTGTAATGGGGCCTAGTGCTGTAAGCCGATTGTATATGAATAAATAAATTTTATTTGCCAATTTCTTTGGCAACACTGACATCAACTTCAGTAAATTTCATAAGCGATTCGAGTACAGCAAGAGCTGTGAAGAAATCTTTGCGGTACGGCGTGCAAACACAAGTTGGCTCACCTATTCACTCTCGCTCCATGAAGCTCGTATGCGAGCAGTCTCTTCTGCGTGTATGCAAGAATATCCATTGAATTCATATATTTTCCAGAAATTTTTACCATCGTACCAACCTCCTTCAGTATTACCTTTTAAGGCAGTTTATAATTCCCACGTCTAGAACCTGCTTATAATTCATCGTGTTGGGGGGCAGAAATAAATAATGCGCGTACTTCAAATCCACGCCCGCTCGATTTTGTACTGCACGCTGGTCCATTTGGGAAGCTTTCGTCTCTCAAGCTGCATAAGTCACTCCCTGAAAAGATTTCCCGTCATCCAAGCATTTGTGCTGGCCTTTTAGTCCGAAGGAATATGGGTTATCGACGTTATTCGGACTTGCCAAATTGGTATAATTTTGCACTTCCATCAGATTTGCAAACTAATAACACAGTCAGTCTTTCTTTGTGTTTTTTCCGCCGTTGCAAATTTCAGATTTCATTGCGAGTGCCCGATCTGGTAGCAAATTATAAAATAATCTGGCATCATCTCAGTTGAGTCCTTCATCTTTTTAAAGAACAAGTTGGACACTTTCCCGACAACTATCAGCAGCTATGTTGTTAACATACGATACTTGGCCACTCATGCACAACCACACTTCGATCATTGTTTCAAAATAAAGAACGGTTTTAAGCAGACCATGGTGCCGAATGTTGTATTCGAATAAAAAATTAACCGTATTACGAAATAAACGTACTAAAAACCACTCAAAACCCTAATTGGTTGTCGGGGGAATGGCAACGACTTCGAATTAACGAGGTTTCCCTGTATATAAAACGCAGCTTACATTTAAAAAATCATTAAAGATTTGAGTTGAAGGCTTTCGCAGCGTCGATGAATGCTTATAGAGAGTAGCTTTCGAATTTCGCTGCCTGGAGATCATTGTAGATTTTCGATGTTTCGCACGCGTTCCAGCATGCATCTTCAGGGGCAAAGTGCAGCCCAATGGTAGTGGCCGAAAATATATACACTTTTTGACATTCTCATTTTAGCCGTTGTCCTACGGTTAGCCCGGCGAAGTTACTGTTGCCCCTTCCCTTTCGCGAAGCAATAGAATTTGAAAAATACTCGACCAATTTCAATAGAGACGACATTTTCCGTATCAGCGCGACTTGGAAGCGACTATTATTTCATTATAGACATTATCGATTTCATTTAAAAATGCAGATCGTGCTGTCGGCTGTATATCAAAATAACTAATTGGCGGATGTACTGCGTGGTTAATGGTGTTTTTGGTAGTTCCCGATATTGAGGAGACTATAGTTTCCATCTCGTCATGAAATTTCCTTTCTCTTCCTCCTTTTTGGGTGTTCCTTTTTCAATGCAAAATTCCTTTGCTTCTTCCATATATTCGTTTAATCGTGACTCTAATCTCTGTATATTAGTTACCAAATTTCGGATCGAATCAACAGTTTTGTCTACACAATAAAACCCTGAAGAGATTTGTTTATTCGGTTGATCTTTTGGTGGCAGTAGTCCCAAAATAACCGATAAATAAACTAAATGTCGAACTTTTTACCAAAGCTTCCGCATCTGAAACGTTTATGTTCTTCCTTCATTTTTGTTAACATCCGATAAACGTGCTTCATTTTCTACATCTACGTGTTACCCTGTAAATAACCTAATTGTAAGTCAGGACCGGCTTGATGGCGGTGCCAACGGTGAGGCTGCTCCTACAAAAGGCTCCGCGCTGTTTAAAAAACATTTATTGTACACAAGTGAATTACTCGTTGCTACGCAACTCCAAAATTCGTAATCTTATAAAATAATTTTCTGTTGTTTTTATCTTTACTGCTGGCTTATGAAATACTTCCTTTAAATAAAATATTTCCAATGGGGATCGAACCCAGTACCCCGTGTAATTAGCACAATACACTAACCGTTGAGCTACGGAAGCTTACAAGTCAAACCATTATTTATTATATAAAGACAGGTTATTAATCTCCTTAACTAAAAGGAGTAGTGTGTTTTTTATTCAATACGATATATAGTGCATTAAAATTATAACGTCATCATATGTATACGTCGTTGGATGAACTCAACAGGTTTTTAATGCAACCTATCAATTCCTCATTAAAAAGGATTGAATCGATGCTATTACAATAGAGATTATCAATTCCCATTTAAAAGCATTTTACTCGTTGCCATGGTAGTTGATATTTTTCACTGTACGAAAACTGAAAAAATTCCATTATTTTCTCTTTAAAAACAATATTTTACGCTGATTCGGCTCGAATTCGACTTTTCTCTTCAAAAAAATTAAACTTCAATTTTTCATCTATAGAACGGTTCATGCCCCGACTTGATCTTAATTGTAACTAATTAAAAAAAACAGTTTTATAAAGTCCTAAGCCGTTTTCGATGCTTTTCTCATGGTTGTTTAAAAATGGACATTGGGGTAAAAAACACCCCTTAAATATAGGTTTTTCTGTAGTTTAGGATTTCTCTCAGAGGTTGTACTCAATGACCTACCCTCCTTCCAAATTTCAACGATTTTCCGAGTCGGCTCTGATCAAAGTAGTGCGTGGGAAGGGTACATTGCATCAAAGGCTACCTAATAATTTTCTCTTGAGTGTATGACTCACCTGCTATGATCTCAAATTGTACTAGGAAAAAATGACCCTCGATAACGATCCTTCCTTTAATCCTATCACGCCGAACAAATGTGCATTTCCCACGATAGATCGTGACAAACGTGACTCCTAAATAGTTAACATACTCAGCTGCTTCTATATGCAGTCCATCGATTGTATACTCGAAATCTATCCCTTTGTACTTGCCTTTTTAAAAAGTCATGATGGGAATTTATGGTAATCAAATGCAGTTTGCCTTTATTAGCTTTTAATACTTCCTGCAGCAACTGACAGTCATGACAGTTTATCTCTCTATATAAAGCAAGTATCGTCAATGAAAAGTATGGTTCTACTACGAACTACTGAGCAGATATCATCTACGTGCATTAAGAAGAGGGCCTATGACACATCCCTATGGAACACCTGATGCAACTTTAATGGGGTACGAGGACTTCTCATCTAAAACTACTATCTGAGGTACTTTATCAATCGTCTTTCTGAATTCAATCAAAACTGAATTGACTAGAGAATATTTCTCTCTGTATTGCAAAAATGTTTACAAAAAGACTGCGTTTCACATGATCTGCCTATTCGGAGTTCGTGCTGACATACGTTCAGCAAATTACGAGTATCTATATTGCGAATTATAGAGATAAGGTTATATTTAGGCTCAAGTATCTTGCATGATAATGATGTTGAGGAAATCAGCCTGGAATTTTCAGGGCTCTCTTTGCTCTGTTAGCTAACTTCCAGTGTTTAGGATCAACACCTTTCATTATAGATTTCTCAAATATTGTTTTACTAAGGTGTCATTTTATAGGCTAACTCTTTTAATACTCACGTGGATGTTTCCTTAAGCCCAGGAGCTTAATTGAATCTAGTTGATGTGCAGTACATCTGAATGAAAGTGTCAAATCATTCATTGTATTTCCCTGATGCATGGGAATAGACTTCTCACAAGCATCACCACTCAAAGAAAAACTTTCTGATGATATTTATTTAACAATTTTACTTCCTCTGCACTATGGAGAAGGCCCTGCTTCCATTCTTAGTGATGCAATACTTGGTTTCCACCTTGAACTTACCTGACCTAAGTACAAAACGCTTTAGGATCCAAATTATCTTTTGAAACTTTCTTTTTGAATTTATTAAAAGTATTACTCATTGTAACCCTAGATTTTGAGTGTGCCTCCCTATACTGTTGTCCTCTTGTTTATCAGGAGCTGTTGATGATTTGTTAATTGCGTGGGAGTGGGGTTTTCTTTTTTATACCAGAATGCATCTCAATTGTTTGACTTTAAATTAAAGGAAAATTTGATTTTTAAAATGAATTTTCACTTAATGAACCACTTTTCAGGAATGTAAAAACTGTAAAAAAAAGTCAAAATAAACATGCAATTAAAGGTCATCTTTGTCACACGCAAGGTAAATTTACAGTCATTAAATCTTGAAGCATATGTGAAATACATTTGTCATCCTGATGATTTTTTCTAGCCACTTACATTTTTGGTTATTATTCTCAGTCATTGTCTTGTACCTACACTATGCCATTACAAATTTTTGTTTGTAATTTTTATTACGAGCATTGAATAGCTCAAACTGTTATTAATTCATTAAAATGACATTGATGATTGAGATAAATTCAATAGTAACAGAATGGTTAAGAAAAAGTGTGTGTACACTCTCTTAGAATCAATGATCGGTGGTTCATCTCAGAGAATGAATACTTTGTAGCTGAAATTTTATAGTGTTTTCTCAGCCACATTGTTGCTATTGGAGTTATCCTGATCATCAATTGGATCTTAGCCCTAAAGTAAGATAAATATTTCTTGTTCACATCAATTCTGAGTGCATTCTTTTGCGAAAATGCAATCTTAAATTAATTGAAAAGACAATCAAATAGATAAATACTTAAATGGTTTATTTACTCTTATGGACTCTATCAAATTAAAAATATTTGCTGTAATATTCTTTTATAATCAGAATTCAATTTTGAAAATAATGCACAATAGATATTTATAAAATGAAAATTTTTTAATCGGTGTTACCCTGAGTTTTCATAAAAGTTTGTTTCTGAATATTAAATGAAAATTTAATTTAATAAAGAAGTTGCAAGTTGGTCGGCTGACCAGGTGGGAACGTAAATAAATGCACAACCTAGGTACTTGGTAATATAGTCACACATAAAATTACATAATGCAATACAGCATATTATCCAACATATTAATTATCTATATAATACCCTGTACCCTAGGAGCCAAAGTTTTTGATGTTCATGGTAGGCCTTCACGGCTACCATAGTGGTCCTGGGGCCCACTAAGTCTCTACCATACTTCACCCTACCAAGCCTTCACTCTACTTCCTCTGGCTCCTTCCTCACCTTCCAAAAAACATTTACATTTTTTCTGAAATGTTTAATCAATTTTGGAAAGGGCTTAAAGATTTCCTCAGGTAACTCATTCCACTTATGAATTCCTTGATTTAGGAATGACTTCTTGGTGACATCTGTTCTTTGTGGCCTATATTTAATTTTGTAACTGTGGTCATTTTTTCCAATGTAATAAGATTTCTCTATTCTTGCGAATAAATGTTCCCAATGCCGCTTCCTTATTAAATATTTTATATATCCCACATAACCTATTTAGTTTTCTTCTAATTTGCAATGATTCCTAACTAACTTTCAGTCTTCTTGTGCTTTCCCATCACATATCTGGCTGTCTTCCTTTGCACCTTTTCTAACTTTTATACCGGCCCCACTTCATACGGATCCCATACATGTGTAGAATATTCCAGTATTGGTCTTACACTAGATTTATAGGCTAATTCCTTATTGGAATTGCCATTACCCATAGAGTTCCTCATCACTCAATGTAAGGATTTAAATGCCTTTCCCACAAAATGATTGATGTGCTGTCCCCACCCAACATTAGCTGAGATATTTATTCCTAAATATTTACACCACTCACTTTTAGGAATGTCATCACCTATTAGTTCATATTACCTAGATTCCTTAACTCTTCTTTTAGTAAGGGTTATAAGTTTGCTTTTCCTGATGTTTATATCCATTCTATTAATTGATATCCAGGTAGCCACTTTCTCTAAGTCCTCTTGTAAGCTGTTCCTATCAATATGATTTTTTATTCTCCTATATATTATGTAGTCATCAGCAAAAAGACATATATCTGAATTTATTTTTTTGTGGAGATCATTAATGTAAATGAGGAACAATAAGGGGCCTAAGGCACTCCTCTGAGGGGCTCCCAAAGTGGCAGGTGTTTCATCTGAGAACACTTGTCCTACTCTGACCCTTTGTGTCCTCCCTGTAAGGAATTATTTTATCCAACTTATTAACCTTTTATCTATACTTAGCTTCCCTACTTTCTCATGTAAACAGTCATGGGGTGCACTGTCGAATGCTTTTTTAAAGCCTCTGACTACTGCATCAATTTCCTCCCCTTTATCTAAAGTGGCAGCAATATCTTGACAGAGCCCTAATAACTGTCACACATGAGTATCCTTTTCAAAACCATGTTGATTTCTAAAGAGCCAGTTCTTTTCATCCCAATATTTGCAAACATATTTGGTAAATATTTTTTCCATCAACTTGCACATGACCAATGTTAAACGTACTGGTCTATAGTTCTCAACCTTGGTTTTTTCCCACCCTTGAATATAGGAATAACATTTGCTTTTTCCAATGAGAAGGTAAGTCTTGGTTATTCAGAGTTATGTAGAGCAATGTCCTTATATATGGAACTATTGCTTTTGCACCCAACTTCAATGCATCAATTGCTATGTTAGCTGGTCCCATCGATTTGTTTTTTCTTTGCTCACTAATAAGTTTTATTATTTCATGATCTGTTATCTTTATGTAGTCCATTTTATTTACACCTACTCCTGAGTCCTTTGGTAGTGTATCCCTACTATTGCTTGACAAATCCCAGTTTCTGCTAGTACCAGCACTTCTCTTGAATATTCTAGCGTACCACTTATTTAGTTCGTTTGCTTTGCCCACATCATCCAAGATCACACTGCCCTTGTCGGTTTCAATTGCGGCTATATCTTCGCGATTTTTCTTTTTTCTTCTTATGTATTTAAAAAATTTATTTGTATTTTTCTTGTCTAATATACCCCAGTAAATTATCTTCCCTGGCTTTTGCCTTTCACTGTTTAAGTTACGAAATAGTATTATGTACTTTTCCAAGTATCTAGGTCCTAAATATTTATCTGTATACGCTTTTCTAACCCTTCTGTTTAGTATCCTTATGTTTAAATTGTAATATTCTGGATCGCTATTTTAAAATATTTTTTAGGAACAATCTTCAATAGCCCTTCATGTATAATGACTTTGAATGCGTTCCATACAGGATGGAAGAAAATTCGCGCACACGGACACCACCACACGATTCCTCGTCGAAAATTGAGACAAAGTGTTCTTTGATAAAATTTCGCCCGACGCGTTGTTTTCGCACAAAACTCGATTAAAATTTATGCAATGTGGCAACACCGAGGTAGGTTGAATGACGGGTTAGTTACATACAAAAGCAATAGCCGGAACCACCTGATGCGCGGTTAGCTCAATAGTAAGATCCCGGCTTTTAGACGTGGGCATCTTGGGTTCGATTCCTGATTAACCTTAATTTTTAAATTTGCAATAATCGATTGCTCCGCTGTAGTTATTATTTTATTTTTGAGCGTGTTTTTTTAAATCTTATTTATTAATAAATTAAAATAATAATGTTTTTTTCCATAATAATCGGGGTAGGGGTGAAAAAAATCTCTCCCAACCCTCCATCGTGCGATTGCCTGTAAAACCAATACGCAGAAAATAAAGGAATCTAAATCATCACCTGGACCAAGATAACAAAGAAATACTCCCAGACAAGGTAATGAAACAAGATGGACAATGAAGGACCGATGTTTATTCAAGACAATGAGCCTCTAACAACAACTGCTCGAAATGAGCGCCGTGCATTTCAAGACAGAGGGCAGTGCGTCGCAAGGTGTTTCCGTGTACCCGCTGCAGCATCTCAGCATTGATAGCGGCGAAAGCAGCGTGAAGTCTCGCCACGAGTTCTTCGACATTCCGAAGAGTATCTGAGTGCACAAGCTCTTTCAGGTGTCCCCATAAGAATAAATCCATCGAAATGAGGTCAGGCAATCGCATTACGGAGAGTTGGAAGCGAATTTCTTTTCACCTCTACCCCTATTATTATGACAAAAATACATCGTTAATGCAATGTATTAATAAATACGGTTTAAAATAACACGCCCAAAAATGCAATAATAACTGCAGGATTGCAGAACAGCGGAGTATGATGACGGAGAATGACCATGTGTCTGAAAAACTAAACGTCAGATTCCATTATTTTCTGCGTATTGGTTTTACAGGCAATCGCACGGTGGGGAGTTGGGAGCAATTTTTTTTTCATCCCTACCCCGATCGTTACGGAAAAAAGAAATTATTATTGTAATTTATTAATAATACGATTAAAAATAACACGCTCAAAAATAAAATAAGAACTACAGCGGAGCAATCGATTATTGCAAATGCAAATTTAAAAATTTAGATTAACCAGGAATAGAACCCGAGATGCCCACGTCTAAAAACCGAGATCTTACCACTGAGCTAACCAAGCATGAGATATTTCTGGCTATTGCTTTTATATGTAACTAACCCGTCATTCAACCTACCAGCGTTGCCACCTCACATAAATTTTAATCGCGTTTTATGCGAAAACAACATGTCGGCCGAAATTTTATAAAAGAACATTTTCGTCTCAATTTTCGACGAGGAATCGTGTGGTGTCCGTGTGCGCAAATTTTCTTCCATCCTATATCATTTAAACACCCCATTTTTTGCCCACCTAGGGAACTGGTCCCTTAAATGATTTCTAACCTTCAATATTTCCTCTTTTATAATGCCATATAAAATTACTGCTTGATTTAGTTGCTTTGGTCGTAAGCCATTCTAATTCTATAAGCACTACCGCATGGCCACCTAAACCTGGAATGATTTCAGGGAATATGCATGGTTTGTACAGCCTTAAAAGAAAAACATCGAGAATATTTTCCCCCCTTGTTTACCAACTGCGTGAACCCCTCCTCTTTCGTTAGACGGTTAGCAATGCTTTGGGCCTTCCCATTCCCCATTCTAGTCTATAGCTTATGCTTGATAATTAGTGGTATATCTTTTTGTGCTTTATTGAGGCTTACTATTCTATCTTTTTCAAACCTAATATAACAATTATTTTTAAGTTGGTATGGCTTGATCTGTAGTATGTATTTGTATTTTTTGTACTTTTATGCATAAAATGCATTAATGTTAAACATAGCTCCTGTCAGTAATCAACTATAATTTACTTTGAGAGTTATATTGGTACGTGATACTTACTTATTTGTACAAATGAGTGAGAACTTTTAAGAGCTGGCTATGTCCTTGAATAATCATCTCAGTAAGAGCAACAAGCAAGTAAAGATGAAGTGTAGGAGAAAGATGTCTAATGTTTTGGTGACCATGGGGAGGTCTTATAGCCAAACAGATTGTTAAGAAATGTAACTATGGCCAATAATTAGCATTGTATTTAGAGAACAGGATCTGGTTAATGCTAAATCCACAACTAAAGAAAAAAATATCAATTTTATGCTAGATAGATAATCACAAAAATTATGGGTGGTGTAGACCAGTGTTTCTTAACTGGGGGTCGACACATTATTTCTTGGGGGTCGATGAGTTGTGTAAGACATGATGTTCATTTTGATCTATTACTTGTTTGATCCTGCACACAGCTCTGATTAATATTTCAATATGAAACATGAGATAGCGAATGAACAACGTATGAAATTTTTATG
This sequence comes from Tanypteryx hageni, assembly GCA_028673005.1. Classification (NCBI taxonomy): domain Eukaryota; kingdom Metazoa; phylum Arthropoda; class Insecta; order Odonata; family Petaluridae; genus Tanypteryx; species Tanypteryx hageni. The sequence goes on along the minus strand of CM054120.1, from coordinate 103,381,496 downwards.
GGGAGGGGAGGGGGTTTTCAGGAATTGTGGGACATTGTAGGGGTCTGCGGCTCCAAAAAAGCACTCGTTGAACAATAACTTTACGCTCTTTTATCTGTGACATAGCCAATGTATGACTTGATGGCTAAGAACATTGGATGAGAATAAGGGAAAAATGGCACCGGTGTCAAAATCAACTTTGAGGGGAAAAGACACACCTTCATTATCTTAAGTGCAAAATAGCAGTTTTTATAGAGTGCTTTGTTCTGCTAAGTTTTCAATTGACACTCCATGTAATTTAAAAATTATAATAATGTTTCAAATGTATTTTTAAAATTAAGACTTGATTAATTGAATTCCGGATCGTAAGTTTTCAATGAAAAATTTCAGTAGATACAATTATTTTATCGTTTCAATTGCTTAAAAAACATCGATTAAACGCGTAACCGTACTTACTACGGTTCTATGACAACTCTTCGCGGTCAATTCGTCGCACGAAAAATTCTTCGCGCGACAAACTCATCGCGCGTCAATTTATCTATCGACAAATTCGTCGCGAGACAAATTGTAAAGCCGGACATCATGACTAGGGAACGGCAGGGGAAAACACTTTTCCGCAAAAAATTTCTTTATATTTTGATAATACCAGAATGAATCGCAATTCTCTTTGCGAATTACGCGAGACACATTGAATGATGTATGGAAAGGGGTGATTCCCAACCAAACAAGTGTATCCACCTGCCGTACACCAGTCATGGTGTCTCGCCTTCCAATTGGTCTCGCGACGAAATTGTCATGCGACGAATTAGTTTAGCGATGATATGACGCGCGATGAGTTTGTCGTGCGATATATTGACGCGCGACGAGCTGCCGTTTGAAGAGCTGGTGTGCCACAAATTGAAGCGCGAGGAATTGACGCGCGGTCAATTGATCGCGATATATTGACGGCATACGGCTTCGTACTCGAATTTAAGACGACCCCCAATTTTTGTCAGCTGAAATTTGGAAAAAAGTTCGCCTTGGATTCGGGTAAATATGGTCGTTTACTAAAACTATTTGGAACACTTTCTTGGATTTTAATAATGGACACAAAGCAATGCTTATCTCCAGTCTTCTCATTTTAGAACAGTAATTTCAAATTTGTGAAATCGGTATATATAAAAGAACTCTATTAGAAAATTAATGTTTTCTTAGATGAAAAGGTGCATTTGTCTATAGTATATTAGAATTAAATAACTATCAGATACATATCTATCTGATAAATCACAAAGAGACAATGGTGACAGGTATATAAAATATGGTGAGGGCAATGAGATAAAAAGCCTGTGAAAATTATACCACTAACTCGTTTTAATTTGATTATATTTTGTCGAATGCCAAAGTATTTCCATAGGAATGATTTATCAGAAAAAATCAAGGTATTGAAGTGATTTGAAATATGCCTCCTGAGAATAAATCATTTCTCAAGGATGGACTTCAAGCATGAACCTTTAGAATAGTGGTGGGCAAACTTCTAAGTGGCGAGCCGCATTGGTGGTTGCAAATTCCTTGGTGGGCCACATTGAAAGTCATAAATGCTTCAGCGGGCCAGATTAGACTTCAAATCTTTAGTTAACTAGAGATTCTGAGGTATCATATCAGTAAAAATTAAGTCTAATTAAGTTTTTTTTAGGTCTATCATTTCAATATCAAGTGCTTTATTCTCGTGACTTGAATGTATATTATATGAATTTATATTAAATCTATTTTTAATCATAGCAGCATAAAACTTTATCTAGGGCCACATTCAGCCCGCGGGCTGTGAGTTGCTCACCACTGTTTTAGGGTATGCAGTGTGAAACCATCAAATTTAACTATAAATACAATTTATGATTTGAATATCTTATGGAATTTATAATTAACCCTCCTCACACATTCTTTTTCTTTATGAATTTTTTCAAATTTTGATACTTCACTAAGTTAATTTGTCAGACTTTATGACGTAATAACCTAAATTATGAAAATTAAAGCCAAATGACTATTTAAAATGGAATTCTGTTTTCAAAAATAGAGTTCATGTTGATTTCTTTAAGAAATTTTTTTTCTTTCCGCAGAAGTTTTAGTTGTGTCTAAAAATGGACAATTAGCCACGATTTTTGAGCAGTCTTTTAGCCCAAAAATTTCACTTCTTGACGTTTGTCAACACGTTTTCTTTTATTAATTTGAGGGGTATGAGAAAAAAATGATAACACAAAAACTCAACTTTCTAGGGCCCTGCGAAGCTTCGAGATTCGATTCGAATTCGAATCGCATTTAATGATTCGATTTGATATCGCAAAAAACGATTCGTAAATTTTGAATCTGCGGGCGATATATCGATCAATGAAAGATTGATATGTTCTTGTTAAATTATTGTTCTAATTTTAACCATCATAGTGTAATACTCTAAATACAAGGTACTGGTGGGAGAAATTTTGTCATTTGGATCATCCACCCTCCCTTCACCCTCCACCCAAGGTACAAACAGATACAAAGCGGTCGAAATATGGATCAGTGTCCACCTTATGGCTGCAACATTTATCCAAGATTTAAACTCGCCTTATTCGCAGAAAACCAAGCGAATACTATAAAGCATTTTTGGAAGAATTCACTTCAGATTTAGGAGATAAATTCCGGCAAAAAGGACAAAGAGCTAATTGTTCTAATATTTGATGTATAAAAAGCGAAGCAGAAAAGAAAAACCTTTTGGATACGTTATTTTTTTAAAATTAATGACTCGTAAAAAGAAGAGTTTTCAAAAATAAACGAAATGTCCACACTTCAGAAGAAAATACACCAATACACGAAGTAATCTGTGACGGACCGCGACAGTGACCCATTATTTTACTGGAAAGAGAACAGTAGATCCTACTTATTTTTGGCAAATGTTGGGAGGGATTTGTCGACAATTCAGGCTACTAACACTTCATCAGAACCGGTAAATTCTGTGGGTGGCATAATATTATCCGACTTGCGATATTCTCTGTCTAACCATAATTCCGAGACTTTGGTATGGGCAAAGAAGATGATTTATTATTTTAAATTTAAATAATCCTAACTTTATATGTTTTATTTAACATAAAATGTACCTTTTCTTGTATTTTTTTATTATTTCAACCTATATGCTAATTATTATGCTATGTATATTTTATCACAAAGCCTAGTACAGTTTTTCTGTTACAATGTGACGAAAACATCCCGCCACCCTGAGGATTAATTGTTTTGTGTAGCGTTTCTAAGTGACTGTTTTCGGTGTATTTTTTAAGATTCTCGACAAAAAAAACTGAAAAAACAAAAACTGAATAGCTAACTAAAGAGTGATGGAATAAATCGATCTAAAGATCCTATGCAGACAGGCATAAGCTGTTGGGAATAATTTTTAAACGAGAAAAAAGTCTGCTATCACCGGGAATCGAACCCGTGTCTTCCACTTGCCGGGCGGATATTCTACCATTGAACTATCGTAGTAGATCAATTTTCTCGTTTCTTAACGTGGATGTTATCTTGGTTGGGACGGAACTAGTCAAGTTAGTATCAAACTGCCCCAACGGATGTCCTCGAAGAGATACACCGAAGAAAACTCCTCCCTCACAAATACAGAGAATGCCAATTTGGCAATGATGAGCTTGGAGATAATCATAAACAAAGACGAAACATTTGGAATTTAAATGTATTCAAATATTAGCATATAAAATTACTACCACGAGAAAAGTTGAGAGAATTTAAACAGAATATTCCTAGACAACTTCTACGTGAGGAACGTAATAATGGTGTCCTCAGTAAATAAAAACGATATTATGTATGTAGCATTATGATGCGTCAAATATAATTAAAATGAATTCATTGCCACTTAATTGTTCTCGAGAAAGACTATCTTGATACCGTCGTAAATAAGAGACACTATAATATAAGAGGCTGAATGCCAGTTTCTGAAAAGATGTGAAATGCTTGAGTTGTGTGCATTGTGCATTTCGAGCTGAGTTTGTAAAAGGTTTACTTTTATTTTCTCTACTCTGCCATCTTTCCTCCTCTCTATTCAAACACAACTTTCACTTTAAGTACCAAGGCGCTTTTTTGGAAGACTTGAAGGACAGGTTTGACGGATAGAACAGATTTCAAGTTTCAAATGCCGACTTGTGAACTGGATCAATATCTCCCTAAGCGGCTTTTTTCTCACGGAAAGAGGAGGTGGGCCACTACGTTTTACCTTTTCCTTTGTCACGCATTCTGCGATAGAGATATCAGACTTTTAGAACTCGCGTTAATTTATCTACGAGAAGAGAATTGTAGTAGTTTATTCAAAGAATTTTATGCGGTCAAGAAATAAATAATATATATAAATTTTCTATTTTTAATACTCGTCATAGCAGCTGAGCGGGGTAATATACAAAGCTGAATGAACCTTACAATTAAATAGAAATGATTTTTGAGGTTAAAGTTACAGACGAACGTCACGGAATATTTTGTAGGAAACATTACGATTTTGGCGTCTTTCTAATTCTGGTTTATTTCAGTCGGCCTCCATCAACTGATGCAATACTGAAAAGATACCTTAGAAAATAACTTTTTATAAACATGTATTAAATGTAAAATTAATCGATTCATATATTCATCGTTAAAACACATTTAACAATTCAACAGGGAACTATCGAGCTTGGCTGAATAAAAATTGAAGAACAAGGGATTTAAAAAATACTTTTGCCTCATTTATCTCCAATGACCTTGTGTCTATTGGAGATACCAGAGGCAAGCATATTTTTAAATGGCTTGTTCTTGATTTTTTAAATATTTAACAATATTTAAAAATAGGAGCTTCATTTGCTGACGCAATATGAAATGCGCGTTTTATTTATTGAGGTTTATTTAGAATTGTTAACTTAAAATCGTTTATAAATTCGGTAGTATAATTATATGATACAAAGTAATTTATTCGATAATTAATTAAAAACACAGTCATACTCTTACATATGTGACGTTTCTAATCTAATGACTTTGGCTTAAGATATAATAAAACTAAATTACCAATTACAGATTTCTCCAAAATAAAAGCCCCCCCCCCCCCCCGCTCCCGATGCTTCACGATTTTTCAAAATAATTTCTTCGGTAGTGTTATAGGTGGCATTAAGCGTCACACAAATAGTAAAGATTTTCACTATATATCTATAATAATTTGCTCAGAATCTTAATTTGAGGATTTTGAAACCCCCCAAGGGGCCCTCCGATTTCTTCAAAATATTTTCTGGAAGCTTAATAAATGGCATCATACGATACATCTTATACAGCCGGGAAATTTCATACACCCTGAAAATTTCAGTCTTATATCTCTTACCGTTAACTTGCAATTTTAATTTGATTATGCACATGGACAGACGGACGGAAGGACGCAGACAGATATAAAACGCGCTGAAAAGCAAACTGACAAACGGTAGGCTAGTTTCTGATGCATCATCGTTCTCTTAAAAGTCATCGGATAAAAAACTCGGGTACTCCATGAATTTAAATGTTTCAAAATAAAAAACTAATGGCCTAATTTTCTGGATGATACTATGAGGACAAGAAGTGGTAGACGTGCATTTGTTATATCTCAGACCAAGTGTGCCAAGTGCTTAAGGTTACATGCGCACTTCATGTTTTCACGTCAGGTAGAACAGGAACACCTTTCTCGAGTATGACTTTGACTGTCAAAAGAAAAGACTGTAGTAAAATGTTGTCAGTTTTTGTATGTGATAAGGCCTTGAATAATAAATAATAGAATGTTTTTCTCGAAGGAAGAGAAGAAATTTAAAATTTTGAAATGTAAGTTACGTCATCACCGAGATTTCTAATTCTTCTAATCTAATAATTCTTTGATTCACAGAATAAATCCTCAAACACGCTAGAAATGTATTATGCCGGCCTTGGTAGAAAGGAGGTTAGCGTGTCTAGCTCCCAATGATAGGGTCGCGGGTTCGAATCCTGCCGAGGGCATGGACGTGTGCTCGTCTTTGTTAGCGTTATTGCGCTCATTGTAAAGGGCCATGAAGTGCAGTTTATGAGCAAGTGGATATATATATATATATAAAAGAATGATTGAATCTTTTCGTAGCCGAGACAGTTTTCTTAGTGTTCCTATAATCTTCACTCATAAGTTGTAGCTTACAGATGTTATAAAATATACGAATATTATGTTTTAAAAGTGAGAAATAATAATAAAAAACACAGCTTAATAATTTATAGCCGATGGTGTTTTATTTGACTGTAAAATAAGACAATTACATACCAAAATCTTTAGTAAATATAAAATAATATGAGAAATATCGTTCCTAGACTCGACTCGGAATTTTTTAAAACACAGTTTATAAGCATGTGGGGTATTTTCGCAAATACTTTAAAAATATGTTTATAAAATTGAATAGAATAGAATTAAACGTTTATTATGGCCAGAAAAATTGTTTACTAGTAATGATTTTTGTAGCTATGTGGACCCTAATTCGTAGAAATTCACGCCTATTATATTATCAAAACGCGTTTGTTAAGCACTACCTAGTTTTGCGATCTTCAATTTTACTAAAATGCAGCGGTTTTATTAAAAATTGCCTCAAAGGAGGACGGTAGAGGTACCAACTTGAACTACAAATTTTCCCATTTTCAAACTAGCATTTAAGTCAACATTTACTTCTAGTGACAGAAAAAGTTTCTTTTCAGATTATGAAAGGTGTAAAATTTCCTCAGTAAATGTAAAAATATCCTAACGCGCTTTGACTGGACGTAAATTTCCATTATTAGTCAATCATCCGACCTACAACTATCCGAGTATCTCAATTAATCATATTTATCGAGGAAGTCCCGAAGTTTAATAATAGTCAAGTATCCGACTGAATGGTAGGTTGATCAACTCCCCAGACTTCTCGGGCTCGGCGAAAATATCAGTGTTTCATCCATGCCCAAGTTTCGCGCTTTGTATCTATCCATATCCAATTTTTGATCTTCTATTTTCGATTAAAAATATGATTGGGTTATATGAACATTAAATATTTAGCAGTTTCTTCACAAGAATGATTTTAATATTCGAGTTGCTGAGCGGCAGCGTAGAATCCATATTATTTTATACAAATCTACTTTGACCATTGCTAGAAGATCAAAAAGTATCTTACGCACAGTAGGATAGAATACTATAATGACCAGACATATTCTCCATTACCATATAAAAATAATACGGATTTGCGTGCTTATGAATGAGGAAGCTATTCAATAGGGTCCTTCCCTATTTGAAGAGACATTCTCGGAGGCCGATATGTACTTAGGAAAAGATCTTGGCGCGGTAGTGGACGGAAAGGAAAAATTGACCGCAGAGAATCGGAAAGGGAAGGCGACTCTATTATTCTTTCATCTGGAAACGGAACCGGATAATGTAGGTTGTGCGAATGCTCACGCAAAATATTTGCAGAGGTATTTTTAAATGAAAATAATTCTTTGTGTATTGCCGCACCACATATGATATTTCTACATAGTTTCTTTAGTGACTTGGTACCATTTCACAGAGAGAAATTATTCCGGCAGTATCTTACGATTGAATAAAGGCATTTTTGTTTAGCAGAAATTCCCAATTTTATTAAAAATTTTTGAATAAAAATGTGCGAAATTTTTAAACAAATGAGGTCCCATTGAAAGGTGTATGTTTCAAAGAAGCAGATTGGATTTAAATGCTTTATTTGCTACCTGTAATCGAAGTTTTCAATTATCCGACCTACCTAAGATCCCTCTGGGGTCCAATGATAGGTGAATAACTTTATTTAAATGTGTTTTTACGTGGGTATAATTTCAAAGACCGCAAAAGCCTACCTACCAGAATAAGCACAATATTTTAGAAATCTCGACATTCGAGAATTGGTCCCTAAAAGTCGTAAATCCCAAGAAGCTTTTTAAAAATAAATATATAACTAGCTGAGGCCCGCGTAATTATTGCGCGCAGTTTTTTCGATTAATTGATGAACATTTTTTATTTAAAAAATATATATTTTTTCCTATGTTGACACAAATACCCCAGAGAATATTATAAATTCAATTTCTAGCGTTTGTTTTATATTTTTATATTAAAATGGCACCATTGGGGGTTTGATGTTATTTTATCTAATACCTGTGCATTTCTTTTCAAGTATTTTATTTATTTTTTCTATTACAATGCTCATGCTATGCATTATGAATTTTATTCAAGTGATATTTTATTGAATTTTTATATGCTTTTAAAAATTTTTGGTCATCAAATACTTCCTTCTCTTTGAATGAAATATTTATTAATTTGACAATTCTTTTCCACATAGAATACATCCACCTTATTAGTTAGATTATTTTCTGCAGTTTTAAAAATAAAAATGAATTTTTATAGCCACTTCTATACAGTTAATATCTTTATTTGCATACAAATTATGATAGAAAAATTTTGTGATAAGAACCACCCAACTTATACGGCAATAAATGTAATACTTTCTTATATAATATCAGGGCTCAATTACGTTAATTTCGATCGATTATTGTTCTTCGTGTGTATTTTTAGTGTAAACTGAGTTCAAATGTACTGAAAACACCGAGGACAACAATGCCAGCAACCTTGATAACCTCCTTTTGAAATGTAAAAAATCTAGAAAAATTCTACTAAAAACTTAAAATTTAAGCAAATTCGAATTAAATACGTGGTTAGACTAAATAACTAGGAATTTACATTGTCTTCTGCGTAAAACAGTGCAAATTCAGCGATGAAATCTCAATTCTGAGTCATTTAAAAATGCTATAGACTACAGGTCTACGGTGTCGCGATTTCTCTTCACAGAAAATTCGTCACTGCGAAATCTCGTCACAGATGGCAGCTGGTACCTGCGACATTTCGTCACGCAAAATATTTGGTACCAGTGACATTTGGTCACACATTAAAATTGGTATCACGTTTGTGGATTCTTTCTGGAAACATAGGTTTCATGGATGTCAAAGTACTCGGGACGATACGTAAGTTGGAAATTTATGTGTACCTAACAAGTTTAATCGGAATCGGCAGAGGGAAGGGGGGAAGGAGGACTGGGGGTTCTTTCCGGGAACATGTGCTTCATGGATATCAAAGTACCCTGGACGATACGCATCTTGGAAAATTATTTATGATATATTATTTATAATATATAAGAAAATATTTAACAGAGGCGATAAAAATGGATGAATTAAATTTCCAATGAAATAACGTCTCATTGTACTTTCATTAATACCTAGCCCTATAACTATTCCAAATATCGGGATATCGTGTTTCTGAATTATGGCATTATCATTTATCACATATATTATATCAGAAACATTGTTGCATAAGCTGCAACGACGTTTAATATATGTTGCAGGTACCAAATGTCATGAGTGATGAAATGTCGTAGGTACCAAATGTCACCTGTGACGAAATGTCTTAGGTATCAAATGCCGCTTGTGACGAAATGTCGCCGGTACCAAATGTCACTCGTGACCAAATGCCGTAAGTACCAAAAGTCGTATGTGACGAAATGCCGCAGGTACCGATTGTCCCTGTGACCAAATGTCTGTGACCAATTGTCGTAGTGACGAATTTTCTGTGACGAAAAGTTGCTAAACCAATGTCTACACATCGGATTCCAGCCGATTACATGTTAATCAAATGGAAAAATGAAACGCGTCTGGAATCGAATGAACGAGCTTGAGAGAAAAATGAACACTCGTTGCTCCCTCATGGGAGTCCATGATTTCTAACCATACAATATTTAAAGGGCTTTTATCTTCCATTTTCACTGAAAATGGAACCACACATACAAACAAACAAACCCACACTCTAAAATAATATTTAAGATCCAGCGTGTCCCAAAATGAAAAGAAAAAGAAAGTTGGATAACTTGTTAATTATTTAAGATAACAATAAAATTAAAAGTTAAATATATTTTCAGGACCTGTAAGTTTTATATAAATTAATAATATTACGATTATTATTAATACTTACATTAATGAAGGCTGCATAGCTCTCGGGTTTCCTCTGCGTGCGTTGTCTTTTGTTGACGAGTTTCGTTAGCAATCCAACAGGGTTCTTCAGGTCGAAGTGTTTAAGCAGAGTGATTGCTCTCCTTATATAGGCTGGTCTGTCGAGTCCGGTTGTTCGTTGGGCTGTGATTATCCAATCAGGAGCCAATGGGGTTGCTGGAATACCCTACTTCACGTTCTAGGGAGAGTGTAATCATCTTCCCTAATAAAGTTGTTTGGATGTTTTCCGATCTCGATGGCTTCTCGGATAAGCCTGGGGTAGTAGATGCTTTCTCTGGCGATCACCTTGGTGTCTTCTATCTCAACTGTGTGGTCGGGCTCAGAACAAGCATGTTCCGTGACCGCAGAGAGGCGGAATTGCTTTTTCTTAATGGCCCTATTGTGTTCTTGAAGTCTGTACTTGATCGATCAATCTGTCCGGTGTATGATTTTCCGCATGTGCTTAAACACTTCGACCTGAAGAAGCCAGCTGGAATACTGGCGAAACTGCCGTCAACAAAAGACAACACACGCGGTGGAAACCCGAAAGTCACACAGCCTTTATCATCAAAACGCCGCGGAAACCTTCGCACGTACTTATATTATTTATTATTGTTAATCACATTGAACATATTTGATGTCACTGTCTTTTCTTTCACGTGTCGAAAAAGTTCAGCAGAAACCTGATCAAAGAGGATTTAATGCTTTACAAAGCTATTAGTTTTCTGGTTTGCGTAAAATTACATTTCTGAGGAGAGAGAAAGCGTAAAAAATTGTGAAATGTTTGCATGGCAGTAATTCGATTGTTGCTACCTTGAAACGCTTTAGACTTGAAATGAACATACCAGCACCCGAAGAGGGTAGATACAAAAAGGTTGATCAATTTGAGAAAACTGAAACTGTACTGAATGTAAAATCACCCGAAAGGCCAAAGAAATCTCTTGAAAGAATGAACGCAGTTCCTGTATCATTTACAAGAAGCACTAAGAAGTCAATTAGGAGAGGCGAAGCTGAGTATAACATTCCATGCTTCTCTGTTCACACAATTCTTCATAGAGTAATGAAGTACAAATCTTGTAAAATGCAGGTAATTCAACAACTTTAAGAGAAAGATTTTGAAAGCAGAGTAGCCACTTGTAAATAATTAATTAAAAGGGTAGCATTAGATGAACAGTTTCTATCAAACCTCATTCTTAGTGATAAGGCAACATTCCACACACCAGGCAAAGTAAATCGCCATAACTGTAAGATTTGAGATGATCGAAATCCGCATGAATTCTATGAATATGAGAGGGATTTCCTTAAAATAAACATCTGGTGTGCTTTGTCAAATTCTCGCATTTATGGACCTTATTTTGTTGAAGAGCAAACTGTTATCGACAATTCGCACCTAAACATCCTAAAAGTTTGTCATTCCACAATTGAAAGGAAATCGCGGCCTGTTACATCGAGCTATTTTAAAACCCGCTTTATAACCGGGGAACGATACTCCAAAATATCAAGTCAAAAGAATTACCGTACAAGGTTCCGTAATTTAGGTTGTATTAAATGCTGTCACATTTCAAAAACTCTCCTCATGTATGAAGAATGGCAAATGAAATAAAAATATTAAAATGGATAAAAACAAATATAAGGTAAATATAATATATCTAGTTATGATACGAGTAAGCATTTCAGCCTGCTATGAAGATAGGAATAATTTTGAAACAGGAAAAAATTCTGCTATTTCCGGGAATCGAACCCGGGTCTTCCACTTGCCGAGCGGGATATTCTACCACTGCGTGGCAGGTTATTTCTCCCATTTCTTAACGCGGGCGTTTTTCTTAGTTGGGTCCAGGCTAGCCAAGCTAGTATCAACCAGCCCCAATGGACGTCTTCGAAGGGATACGTCGAAGAAAACCCCTCCCTCTCAAATGGTGAGATTGCCTAGTGGAATTATGTGATCTTAAGATCCTATGCAGACAGGCATAAACTGTACATTTGGGAATAATTTGAAACACCACTGAACCATTGGAGAAAGGAAGAGAGAGGGGTAAATTACGCCGTTACAAAGTAGATAATTGGGTAGCTAGATTGTGTTTCATGACGGGATGATAATCGTTTCATATGTTATATTTATGACGTCATCATAAGTCTACGTTTTAAACCAATGTCATTATAATAAAGTTCAACTATTCTCATTAAAAGTACCAAATCATTGATTTTATAATATATACCTATATATATACATATATATATGATATGTATATATATACATAAAACCATTCCCCGTAATTGAAAAGAGTAATGTGTTTTTTATTTAATAAAGTATATCGTTTCAAAATTATGGCGTCTCCATTAAGGACCGTCGTTGGTTGAAATCAATTCCCTATTATAAAGCATTAAATCGATGCTATTACAACACGGATTACCATTTCCCATTAAAGCACTGTACTCGTTTCCATGGTAATTAATGTTTTTCATTGTTGAAAATCTCCTATTTTTTCGATTAAAAACAAATTTCCACGCCAATTCGGCGCGGATTTGAGTTTATTCTTAAAAATAATAGACCTCATTCTTTTAGCTATAGAACTGTTTTCGCTCCATGTCTATATCTTAATTTTAACTAATTTTAAAATGCAATTTTATAAAGCCCTGCAGAGATTTCCATGATTTTCTTATGGTATATAGAAATAGAATAATTGGGTCAAAAATGACCTTAAATTAATTTTTTGAAAATTTCGATTTTTGCACTGACTGTACGCAATGATCTCACATCCGATCATACTTCAGATCTGTAACCCTTTTAGAAGTACCTTAACATTTATATCCTCCCATAGTATATGTAAGAAGCAGCTACTTATAATAGATAATCTGGAATTGCCATTAACTTCCCTCAAAACTTTTGAATAATTGTTGCAAAGCAGACCTGTATAACTCTGGTCCAATATTTACCAACTATTTTGAATGAATTCCCTAATTATATACATTGTAGTAGATCTATAAATAATTAAAAGCCTGAAGTTAATGGACGAGGCCGAGACTTCGTGGAATTCCAGACTGTTAATTTAAGTTTAATTAAAAGGCTCTTTATGGTTAGAGTTAAAGTTTTGTTAATCACGTTTTTACATTCCATATTCAATTCAATCTATAACTAGCAATTCGTTCGACTTGACAATTTTCTGTGCGGAGAGCTGCGTGATATGTGCGATTACTCAGTAAAAATATTTTAAGTGTATATTTCCCAATAAAATAGATCATTTCAACGTAGATAACTGATGAAACTTATCATATATGGCTCAACTTTGTGAAATTTCTCCATTTATTTTCTCATTCAAAACAGATAACTTGAAATTATTCATTTGCGAAAATTTATATGAGAGTAATTAATGATCCATAAATGTAGACAATTTAGCTCATCAGACTTTCGTTGTGGGTTTGACTATTTATATCATTATTTTATGAGGAAAATATGCCATATAAAATTTTATTATCAGCATTCTTTTTATGAATTTCAGTTACACCCACGCGTTTATAGTACCACCAGTAACGTATTTGGAAATTAGCCGCCTCTAGGCCAAATTATTTTTCCGCCCACTTTTTGGCACTTTTTTCTAAAGAAATCGCTCGTGTTTTATATAATTTGTCTGAACATCCGTTCGTTTTCGGATCATAAGAATTTAATTCATCAAAGGTCTGCTTAATAATATTTTTTTATTCCCGCCCCGAAATCCTGTTTTTATTGCCGCCCCGTAATCTCGCCGCCCTTAGACCATTGTCTACTTTGGACTTATTACAAATCCGCTACTGAGTACCACACTTTATTGTAAATGCATCTATAAAAGAAAAAGTTTTTTATTATTGTTTAAAATTACAAAAAAATTCTTATTATGTACAGCAAAGATGTTTCTATAAATTAATATTTCTCTATGCGGTAACTTAAAAATCCACATGCTTAGAATCTGTAATTATCTCTCATTATTTCTTATCATAAATTAAAAATACAAACGCACAGTTTGTAAACTTATCAGATTCTATAGGATACCATAGTTGCGTGTTATGTTACAATTTACTTTCGCAGTATTGATTGCACACTCAGTTCTGTTGAATCGAGTGTGAATAGCAAGTTTGCAATACGATACAACGTTTATCATTCCATATCGATGCGTACGCTTCCTCGCGCGCTTTTTCATTCGACGCGTTAATGCAGCTGTTTACTGTATCAATGCGGCAACTTTTAAGTCAATGTGTTTGAAAAAAAGTTTTGCCGAGATCCGCATGGTGCGATGTCGAGGGGAAGGGAAGGTGCCGCCGCTTGCTGCTGCCTTCCTCTCTTACGCCCTCCGATCCAATATCTCTACGATTCTCACCCCCTCCCATTGTATAATGCTGCCATTGAACGAAGCCTTAAAATGACAAGAAAAAATATACAATTTTTCCCATTCATTCACGGTTTGGTCTGTAGCCGTTAAGCATATTGGATGATCTTAGTGTGTATTAATGAAAATCGAAAGTGGATACATTTTTGGGTCAATAGTAGTGTCCGTTATAGCTCGCATGTTAAAGCTATCTAAGATATTTAATCAACCTCTATATATCCATAAGAGCTTTTTTATGAAAAGGGGAGTTACGAAAGCTCTTCATATTCGCTCGATTATAGGGTAAGCGCAAAATATGAGAAAAACCATTAGAAGTGTATTGCAGTAACATTTAAGTCAAAGTGAAGGATGCAGAAAATGTTATTGCTCAGGCGGCCAGCCGTTCGAAGGAAACCTAAAATGTGCCATTTAGTATCAAGTGCCACTAACACGCAAAAATATGATATCCGTTTTTATTGATCTACCATTATTTTTTGCGTCGTAAAAGGCAGTTTTCACTGTGTTACGCTGATGGCCGCGCCTCTTGTGGCAAATCATGGTTTGACGCGGATAACTGGAAAACGGAAGTACGATTTCGACGATGTTCTTGCATTATACCTCTCGCACATTTTAAATATGTCATCGTCTATCATTAGACCATGGCTTCGATTCCAGGATCGTTTATTTTCTCCATTTGATTAACACGGGTAAGAGTGTAGTATATTCAGTCATTTGTATTCTAAAATTACTTAGAATTATCGTCAGGCATTCAGAGTAGGTATAGATACGTACTATGTGACATATAAAAACTATTTAATGGTAGTTATTGACTAATAAAACAAATAACAAACGTAAAACACAAGCATGGTCTTTTGAAATTGGCAAAAATTGATTTTTTATGGGAGTTTATTTTCTCATTCTCCTAGAATCGAACCTATTTGCCAAAAAGGTCCAAGAGTGAGATTTTAGGGTATTGCAAAAAATATCATCGAAATGATATTTACCTTGCTCCAGTTATTCACACGAAGGGAGAAATAATGGTTCCAGGATCGTTCATTTTCTCCATTGGATTAATCCTGGTATGAGTGTGGTCTGAATGAACGAAATTTAATATTCCTTCCGACGATTTTTGAATACGCGTCCACGTATTAGTTCCTAATGCGAAAATTTGACGTATTTTCACAAGAAAATCTTTCTTCGTCAAGGTGATTTGCATTGTTGCTGGTTTCATGTAACTGCGTAGGATTGACTGGGATTATAATTTCGCGTCCCATTTGTTCATATATTCAAGAAATTTCGACGCTGTTTTGAAGTTCAAACAATAACGTGGTAAGGATAAAAAATACGACATCAACATAACTAAATAAATATTTCATTACTTATCGTTAATATGCGTTGTTTCAGATCCTAGATGATTTGAAAAGTAAAGAAAGATATGAAGACATTAAGATATATATATATATATATATATATATATATATATATATATATATATATATATATATATGGATGTCAACAAGGTGTTGGGATGAGGAAACCCAGTGAGCACTCACCAATCAGACGACTTCAGGTTGGCGAGGCTCCGGGGATGTCGAAGCGACACACGTAAAATAACACAAAAACACAGAAACATCACAAACGTAAAGCTTTCGGAACTACTCCTTCTTCAGCTACAGAGAGAAGCTGAAGAAGGAGTAGTTCCGAAAGCTTTACGTTTGTGATGTTTCTGTGTTTTTGTGTTATTTTACGTGTGTCGCTTCGACATCCCCGGAGCCTCGCCAACCTGAAGTCGTCTGATTGGTGAGTGCTCACTGGGTTTCCTCATCCCAACACCTTGTTGACATCCATATATATATATATATATATATATATATATATATATATATATATATATATATATATATATATATATATATATGGGTCCTTCGTTTTCGGGCGGGGTTCATTCGAACTTCTCCCTCTGCAATCCCGTGAAGAAACCTCGTTCTGATAATGAACATCACCCGAAACGACGGACCCAACGCAAGAATTTCAAGTCGCGTAGCAGCAGCGAGCCGGATCGATTTGGGTTTCGAACTTTGGCCAGCACAGTCCAGCCAATATTAATATTGCCCAGTCAAAGTTCAAAATACTTGAGTTTTCTAATTATTTCGGACGTTGGCCAAATCACATGGCCAACATTAATAATGACTGACCATTAATAATACCAATCATATTTCGAACTTAGATCGTAACGTGTGTATCTATATACAGTGGACGCCGCTTATTGTAACCATGGATAATGTTATCAATCGTGTAATGATATCACTTTCATGAAGTCCCGATCAGACGTATACTAATACATAGAAAAAAGACGTTTATTGTAATCATCGCTTTGGTTTTTGTTATCGCTTTTTTGCCTTATCGCGGACTTGACGCATGTGCAGTGGAAGTGATTACGTAACATCCCGGTTTGTTCTTGAGCTGCGACACGTTGCGTGTCTAGTTACTGCTGTTGCTTCGTACAGCTCGTATGGTTGTCGGTGTAGTTCCTCCGTGCGTCCGTAATAGTGGAAGTGCAAAAGAAACGTAACGATTTAACCCCTAAAGAAAAACTTGCCATTTTAGAACCAAAAATGAGTAAACGTAATGCTGTAGTGCAGTTAAAAATTTCGCAACCTCTTTTGCGTACAATTTAAAAAAATCTAGACGTTATTGATAGGGCAGTAAAACAAAATGAAAACTTGAACTGTAAGAGAAATAATAGTGGAAAAGAAGCTCAGGTGGAATCAGCATTAAAACTTTGGTTTACTAATGTTCGCGAACAAGATACCCGTGTTGACGGTCCCCTGATGCGGCAGAAAGCAGAACTTGCTTTTATGTATACATTTCCGCCCTGCATCAATAAACAACGCTGAACAGCTGCATGCTTGTTACATCGGTCATTGTATCAATCGGTTATTGTTATCAATTATGCTGTGTTCCGAAGTGATCACAATAAGCGGCTTCTACTGTATATTGTTTATATTTTTTATCTATTTCCTTTCTGGCTTGAATATTTTTCAGGCAATATCTCGTGAAATAAATTAATCGCATAATGAAATTCTCGAAGAATTTTTAAAGAAATTTTCGATTTGTAATAATTCTACCAAAAGTTTAATTCATATCAGAAGCGTTTTATATATTTGTATATGAATATGTTACGAGGCAATCATTTCTCAGAATGTGGATAAATTTTACGTGTCCTCGGCTGAATTTCAGAGTAAGGCCAATCCATTATCGATCTCGGAGTGAAGGCCGCAAGGCCCTGTATACAGGGCCTTGGACGGCCGGCCTCCTCCCCGTACTCTCTTGTTAGTTAATGAAAACAGCTGGATGAGTATTACGCAGCCAGGGCAGACGCAATTCGTGTTCCAACGCTATCGATCCTGTTCCGCTCCCTTTCCAACTTCCTTCCCTGAAGATTACGTCTAGCTAGCTGATATGTTGAGGGAAACGTTTGCCTGGAATTTACGGAAGGGAAAGACTTCCAAGTGCTCAATGCCCCTCGTTCCACAGATATTAGTTTAATCATGGTTTCTTTTGTAAAACAGCTTATGAAGAGTATAAATTAGCTGGCAATGCGCGTAATGTCGTTAATTCCACGTGGGGAATTTTTAAAAGGTTTTCCGCTATTTAGACAGCCTACGGATAAAAAGTTACACTACGATGAGGCGTTATTTATCAAGTACAAATCACATCTACTCTTAGGATAATAACAAAAAGTTTAAGAAATAAACCGGCTAAAGTAACTATGACTTAAAATTCCAGAGGTTAAACTGTTTGTGAAAATGGAAACAGAGTGGTTGCACTGAGCTAAATCCTCAATTTTAAGGTTTCACCTTCCTGATTGGATTGCATGTATTTCTGGTTGATCAGCTTCTTGGTCTATTATACTTTCTTATTGGAGTGGCTGTCTTGTATTCCTAATATTGCTGGAACAAAAACTGCTGTGGCGTTGAAGATTGTGTTCGTCGTTATTATACTTGGTACAGCCACTGTGATTGTCCTGAACATCAAAATTACGGTCCTTCTCAACCAATAAATAGCAAAGAAAACGTTGCATCTACTTCCATAAGGTCATGGATATCTGTACTACCAATTAAAAATGTACGGGTTAATTTACAAAAAGCATAACATTTTTTTAACATAAGACAAATAGAGAGTATATAGGGAAAAATTAAAATATTATGCGATCCAGAAAATAAAAATGGTAATGCATTTGGACCTTCATAGTAATAACTAAGGACGTAACAGTTCTAAGAAAGAAAATAACTCTTAGAATAACGGACCTCGATCTAACGGATATCTTATCGAACGGACTCGGACGGCGGCGCCAAGTTGGCTATGTCCGCTAAATTGTTACCTTTTGAAAATGTTTCAAATGATTCAATTCCAAGAAGTAACCTATGTTACTTGAATGGACCCCTTAGCTTCCTTCCCAAAAGTGTATTATTTATTTATGGTTTAGTTACGCTCAAGTGGATTTATTTATTAGCTACAACGAAAGAAATGACACGCCAAATATTTTAGATCGTAGGTTTAGTCTAAGCCAGAGTTTCTCAACTTTTTGAATAACACGGCACATTTAAACATTCCTGCGATCAATATCATATTACTAAATTGTCCATTAATAATTTATTTAGTTGTTTTTGCAAGGTATTATGTAGTTTTAAATATACTTTCTCGATAATTTTAGGAATATTTTAAACCTTTTCGCGGCCCATCACTTCATAATTACTAATATAGATAATTGTAGAATGGCTTAGTTTTGATATTCTGTGGATAAGTTTTAAGCAGTCGTTTTCATTAAGGTTTCATTTACCGTTTCTATCAAAATCAACCTAAATGTTCTCTGGTTAACATATAATCTAAAACATATTTCATAATAGATACTGTGATTTTAACGGACTTTCGGATCTAACGGATTTTCGGATATAACGGAACATATAGTCCGTTAGATCGAGGGTCCACTGTATCCATGTGAATATAATTATCTACCCTATCCATCCATACAGCTTTCTTCGGATGAAATTAAAATCGAAAGAACGACGGTATAAAGATTTACAATTTTTGTTGAACACAATGACATACTTTGAATTCTGCGTGGATCTTGAATAGAGAAAAGACACATTTCTTAGATTTTTCATATAGTCTTATATTAATTTTTCTTCCACAATTGTTGATTTAAAAATTTTTTAATGTTGATGTTTTAGCGGAGAGGGCCCCAAGAGGTGAACTTGACAGTTTTCATGGTATGTTTGGGACCGTGGTTCACGGTTGCATTTAACTATTACAAATAACAATTATACATTAAATATAGTCGATACATTAGATATATTTAATACATTAAAACTACAACTGCAAGCTAATACAAAAAGCGCGCATGCTCACGTTACGAACCTGGAACACGCGAGATTGAACGCAATTATTCAAGGAGAGGCTTTCCAAAAGCGTTCCCTAGATATAGCTCCATACTATAAAGCCTCTTTTCATATCTTTGAGGGAATTCGAAAAGTTGGTAACTTAGTTGCAGCTTCAATTTGGTTTAATCATTCAAGGAGCAAATACCGGTCAAATGTTTGAAAATGGTTTCTTTCGGATAAATAATTAGCGACGATGTGTTTGCTCTCGTTCTGATGTGACCAAGGGTTCCACAAGATCATTTCAAGAGCCGCATGTTAATGAGACTGTTTAAAGTGTGTTCTCGCCGGCTTCATAGAGAGCAGTCCATCGCCAACCGCGGGCGAAAAAATTTACCTGGTTTTGCTAACCGCGGTACTCAGTCTTAAATATTTCTCCGCAGGGACTCGTCTAGTTGATTAATTTTTCTAATATTAAAATTGATGTTTTTGGAGTAAAGCATACTTATTTTTAGCCTTTAAAGTGTACATTAAAGGACTTTAGATATGCACCGTAATGCGCAATAAGCCCTGGCTCCGCAGTTGGTTAGGGACTACTATATTTTCATTTTCAAGAAACCTCTTCCTTGAGAACATCACCATAATTTAACCTTCTTTTTATTGGTACTGAAAAGGTGTTATTTGGCCCCAATATATCTGTAGTAGTTATTAACTTATATTGAAGAAAATGAAAATTAATAGCTAAGGTTGTGTAAATATTTGAATTGGCAAACAGGTAATTAAAACTAACTCAAGAATTTACAAGTAGGAAACGTATACTCCATAGTGGAGAACACAAAGATTTGAAAGGCGTTCTTTATGGGAAATGCGTATAAAACGGTATAAAAAGATTGGGCGGTTCTTGAATTTTTATATTCGAAACAATAATAAACTACAATAACTATAATAAGTTTTTAATGTACACTTTACAGATCACAATAGAGCATGTGAGAGAAATATATATGGATTTTAATTGTTGTTCTTCGATAGAATTGTCGTAGCGATCAATGTAAACAAAATATGTGATATTATGCTTGGGATTTTCTAGAAACTATAAGTCATAATTATGTGGTCCCGCGGACTATTTTGTGGAAAATGTTGTCCTCTATTTGAATTAATTTTCAATCTACACCTTACAGGCCATATAGGAGCACGGGAGAGAAAAATATGATATTAAATTGTAGCTTGACGGAAGCCTTTCAACGAGATACGAGTATACGTTTATTAAATTGCTCATATAAATTGGAATTTCTAATTGACGAATGCAGGTGAAAATCATAATTTGTCGAAGAGTTTTAATAATAATCACAGATACTTAATTTAATTAAAATCTGCCCGGTAGTTTCGGAGATTTAACATGCGGACGGACGGACGGAGGCGAAATGCTCATAAAGCGTTCCGCTACTACTGCTTCGCTGGTAAAGAACGCCTAATAAAGCATTCCACCAAGTTTAACATGGTTTTCCATCACTTTTTATGTCTATTGGAGAAAAATAGTTTTTCATTTTAATTTTAGATTTAATGCGAGTTCAATAAGTCTTTTTCAAGTTATTATGAGTTGTTTGATTTAGAAATGATACATTTTTAAATATATCGCGTGTCTGGTAGGGGTACTTCTGTTTAGCAATAATGAATTATATTAACATGTTATTTATCCTCCGATAGATTAGTTAAAAGTTTGTTTGTTTGTATTACTGTCTAATCAATCTCTTTGACTATTGTAGCTACAACCCCTTCCACAACGGACGCACACACAATAGAGGAGGGAAACCTGGTGCCGGCATTGGCCTATTCTTTGCAAAGACCACCAAGGAAGACAACCCTTCCGAAGGACGGAGCGCTGATTTGCGCTTTCTCCTCAAACCACACAGTAGATGACGGGACGACCCCAGGTTGAAAAATCCGCCCTTCGTGACAGCTGCGTAGAAGGCCAACGCTCTAACCACTCCATCCGCCCTTCGTGGCAGCTGCGTAGAAGGCCAACGCTCTAACCACTCCGTCACTGCCACCCCCCGGTAAATGGCTGTGATTACTAATCTTATGGGGGTCAAAATTATATAATTATTGATGTGTTTTTGGCATTAATGTAAAGATTAATGAAAAATAATTTAACATTAATTTACGATTAAATAACAACATATGAGTTAAGTTGTGGCCATATTGTTGCACGGATAAAATACTAGGAATTCTACCAAGATTAATTTTCTCATATGAATAAACCTTGCATGAAAGGAGATCAAAGAAAAACAAAATAAAGAAAATTGACGGGAAAATGAACGACAGATTTAGATTCCCTTATTATTCATCCACAAAAACTGTTAGACGAGACGAAGAAAATATATTCTACAAAATATCAAACGAAGCGCCATCTGCGGCACAAAACATTTTAAAAATTTAAGTTCTATTAATCTATCTTATGCGATAAAATATTTTATTATAACGCCAAATAAACAGCACGAAGACATTATTACAATACCAATCCTTCTATCACCGGTGTAACTCTTATTATACAGATAAATGAAAGATATCACTCGCGTGGCAAATATTTATTACATTTGAAAAATATTAAAAAAGCTGCATGACGAAATGCTCTTACTCCGTGATGAGTCTAAAATAAGAAAATATCCAAAAGAGAATCTCATACAAAATGTTAATAAGGCAGCTTATCGATTTATCTTTCATAAGGTGACCTAATGAGTTATTAAGATCGGCGCAGATTGGGATGAAAAATTTACGTGTCTATTTTTAAAGTATTTTCATATCTGGGACAAGACGTGTTTTTTAAAAGAGCACGTCATTACTGCCCTTTATTTTTTAAAGTTTTTTCTATATTTTCACAGTTATGGACAATTTTACTGTGCATGCTGAATTTAAAAAATAGATATCATATTTAATTAGGTTAATTTGATCGGAGCAAAATAAAAACATATAAAACAATGTCATTACTTACAATATCCAAAGCATTGGTAATCGCTAAATTATTATGGAAAGTTATCAAAGTATATCACCTTTCAATATATAACTTTAATAAAATTAATCGACATTCTTTTATATTTGAGAGTATAACCTAATGCCATGTATTATAGGCTTCCCTTAGAACGATAATATAGAAAGTATTTATTTATACGTGAATATGACAAAGAATATTAGAAATTTTAGAATATACTATTCCATTAATTTGGTGCAGCATAGATTCCATAAGCATCAAAGAATAATGGAATAAAATGGAACAAGGTTCGAACGCTATAAAACTTTGAAAGAAATATAACAATTATATCATTAATTTCTTATAAAAAGAATAATAGACTAGGACTGCAAAGATGAAGCATGCAGAAGTACTTCAAATGATGAGTGTAATAAATTTCGTTTGCCATACAACCGATTCAGTTGACGTTAAAGCCCCTATCATTCTTCAAAAAATCCTGGAATTGGGCGAAATTATGCGTTATAATATTTCTGTATGAAATTTAAACATTTTGTCCGGTTTTTTCACTTAGTCTAACCCTGATATTAAGAACATTAAAAGAAGAAAATAAATTATAGAAAAATTAATTTAAATAAAAGTAATGAATGGGAAATGCCTTTTTCGAGTTATAGCCTTTTCGAAAAAATAAAATAAAGGCTACTGAAATGTGATCGAATAGTCCGAGTTGCGCTTTATTTGGAATCGAGTTTTAATAAAAAAATAGATGCAGTACGCATACACTTGTGTGTGGTGAATAGAAATGGAATGAAATCATCGCCGGAGGAACTGGCCACCAACGAAAAAGCTGTACTTAGTTGCAAGAGATATGAAGCGACTACAATGAAGGAAGATGAAATAGAAATAGGAAATCGCGGATTATCACGGAAAGCATTTACTGGGCCAAACGGAAACCGTCACTCGCCGTATTTCAGTATAGCTGTAAAAGTAGTAGCTGGGACATTAAAGTGTGTGTAATGGAGAAATTTATCACTGGCGTAACTCTCTTTATCTCTCTCTCTAGTTTCTGCCACATTTCCTCTTCGCGTTCGTTTACTCCGCCTTTCAATATTTCTTTCACGCCGCGTACGCTGACAGGGAATTTTTTTCTTCCGGCCAGTCATCGCGCAACTCAAGGGGTGGGGGACGCAACGTCTGTTCCTGGACCTCGAGAGCTTCATTTAGCTCCACAGTCTTGAGTCCTATACGCGCTATTCAGCTTTATTTTCCGCGCCTCTGACTCAACCTCTCCCTTCAGACTTTGTTGCTTGATTTTTATCACCTCGGCCGCTCGGAGCAAGCTGCAGCTCTTTGCGATACTCGCGTAGCGGGTGGTGTAGTTTCGCAGGAACCTTTGGAGGGAAGGGGACGAGGTGGTTAGACGGAAGGAGCAGGTGGTGAGGGGAGAGGAGAATGGGAGCACGTGCTTGAGGGATAATAAGAATGGGAGAAAAACGACTCCTTAAAGCTCCATCGAGGACGACGAAGTGTTCACTTCCTGGTGTTTCAGAAATCGATAAAAAGACAAAGTTTTACAAATGGGTACAAATCGTTGAAACGAGAGCACTGTGAAGCAAAAATGTTTTTTTAATGTAACGAGGAAAGTTTTAAAAAATTGCAATTTCTTTGAAAGGATAACTTTTACGTTTGAATTATATTTACTTAATAGTGAGGACGTTTTTAAATGCAGGTCAATTATACGTTTATATTATCGCTATATTTACTAAGTCGGCAAATGTAATTGCGAAAGGAATAATCGAATCAATATATTAAGCTAATCTTTTTTAGACCATAAGTAACTTCCATGGATTAGGTATTCATTTTATTAATTTATTTATGGCTGATAACGATAAAATTATGAAAAACATTTTAGCAAACTCCTGTTTCCCAAACTTGTAAGGATAATTGTGTGAATATCTATGGTTACGTATTCTTTCAAAAATGCTTATCGCAGTTTATACCTATTATATACAATTTTTGCGAAATAAACACGATTTGATATTAGATACAATAATAACGCCTCATGTAAAAATTAGTTATTGCAAATTTAGCGAGGATAAAAAAGCGCAAACTCTGGTAAAAAATTCTGATTTTTACTGTTAATATTGAAAATTTTAACTATTATTTGATAGCTATATCTTACTCTATTTTCCATCAAGCAATGTGGATAACTTTAGCGTATATGCGGCTGAAACGTAATATGTTTATTAACGCTAAAGCCCTGATATCATCAACTCAACACAAACTTCGCTTTTAGCTATCAGCGTATTATTAACTTTGGACGGCACTGTTTTAGTTAATTCACAAGAGCTGATGATAGGCAAGATAGTTTCCTCTCACGTTATTCTCTGTAAAACTCTGTTATAAAAACTTCATCTCTCCCTCCAACTCGAATATCTCAACGAAAAAAGTCACCCATCTATTTCTACAAGTCATTTCTATCAATACTTCAGTAAAATTCCTAAAATTTAGAAAATGGGAAAAGAAGACAATACTAAAAATAAATATTGTAGAAATAACTTTAGTTTTAGTAAATTTTAATGCACTGAACTTATTTTTTTTAAATATCTCATGAAACTATGAATACGCTTTAATTGATGTTTTATTCCCGAGGCAACGCTCATTCAGAATAGTAACATATTTAGAGATATATGGAGCTCAGAAATTTCATTTCAATATTCATTTTAATGAAATATTTAAAACTTATTATATTAAATATATAACAAAAATAAATAAATAGCAAAAATTCCAATGTCATTCAAAGCTCCAGGCAAAGGAGAAAAATTCCACAAATATATTCTTACGTAAATTGCACATTGATAGTGCATATTTCTGTTCAAACTGTGCTCTGAAGTCAACCGCTATTATATTATAACACGAGTTATATAATGTATTAATTATTATTTTCGATTATAAGTGTTACTATTAAGATTTTACTTTCATTTAGAACCGATTTGAGAATAATATATGCCACAAAATTCGTGGAGCAAACCCTGAAATATTCGTGTGTTTGATTTTGAAATATTCACTTATCTATCAACGCATAGCTCTTTATGGTCTTTTATTCTGGTTCCAATAACATTAACAAAGATAATCGTATATCTCCGTGCTCACGGTGGGATCCGAACCTACCATTGGAGAGCAAAAACGCTACCAAACAATCTAGCAAGACTGGTAATTTCACGATTTATTTCACTTTCTATTAATAATTTTAAAAGATAAAAAATAATTGTTTATGCAATTTATAATTTAAGTAAAATATTCAGAGGAAATTTTTGAATGACAGTATTTTTAATTAATTACACTATTTTGATTTATTCTGATGAAGACCGACTACATAGATATAAAAACTGACCGCTGCCCAGAAAATGGTACCAGGAATAGAATTTCCGACCATTTCAGTGAAATTAACTAAAATATCGAAGAATATACGAGTTAAGGATCATTAAAACCCCAAAATCCCTTTTATATCGAATACTGGAAAAAATATAGGCAAGATTTTCTCTTTTTAAACAGCAAATTTCAGCATAAAACATCTAAGTATCTGATCCAGCAACAATTTTTATTTCAATAGAACATAAAAAAATATTTTTCAAAAACCACGAAATTGAAGGATCGTAGGTCCTTTCGTATGAATTCATTATCTTGGCGTTTCTGAAAATAAACACAAAATCTGAGATTTATAGAAAAATGTTGCTTGTAATTTAAATGATATTTTCCTACAAAAAGAATTAGCTAAAATATTTTTATTTGTCATGGGAATTCAGATTAAAATTCAAAAGTAATGGGAAAAGTGCAACATACATTGATTATTAATCATTCTATGTAAAATGTGTGCAATATTTCATATAGTCATGGATTTTTAAAAATAATAACTGACAACGGCAAAATTTTACCGACCGCCTCAATTCCAGCAATCATGAAAGCAGAAAGCGCAAATGCTAAAATTAAATTTTATACCATTCAACTGCATTTTATATGTGCAAATGTTAAAAAATATAGTCTCTTGGAAATTATATGATGGGCTATTATTTTCCGAGAAACAGCAACACTGTTATCTTTTGAATTTGCGTCGTTAAAATCAAAGCGTTATAAGTAGACTTGATAGGATTCGATTTAAATCGATAAATTTCGAAAAACATTGAATTAAAAAAATAATAAAATCGACGAAAATGAATTGCCTCGATAGTGTGGGTTTGCCGCATTCATAAGTAGTTGTTTATTATTCAACAAGATGAGATATTTTTCATCAAAATATTCATTCATACATTAGATTGTGCATTATACTCACATCCCATTTAATTTCTCACTAATGATCACGATTTCGTGAATAAGAGGTGCGAATTAACGAGCAGAATATACTTTCTGATTTATTCCAAAAATTAACTGCCAGGTTGATGATCGAAGTCAACAACAACACATTTGCCAAAATATAAATAGCAACAAACAAAGCAGCATAAAAGACGCCTTCTTTTTATTAATACACTTTAAGTTAAATTAACTTAGAATGAATTCAATTTATAACACTTTTCTAGATAAAAAGAGATGAAACGTGTTGAAATAAACGACGATCGCTTTTTAAGAAATATAAACGTCGATGTTTATGTATTTCTGGCTAATCAATCTCTTGGATTATAGCCAAAATATAAACGTCGAAAATTAAAATGCCCAATTAAATGTATAAAAATAAACGTTGCTGTATGTCTTTGATTTTTAGGAAAAATAAACAATGATAGTGCTCGCTTTTAAGAAATATTAACTTCGAAAAACTATCAAGCCTAGTATAATGTATAAAAGTATATTGTATATAGTATATTGGTAGCCGATTTTTAGGAAGAATAAACGTCGATTATTAAGAAAAATAAACATCGAAAACTACCAAGCCTATAGTAGTGCTAATTTTAAGCGTCGATATTCGTCGAAAATCTCTCAGGAAAATAAAAGATTTAAATCGTCGGGTAAAAAAAATAAACGTCAAATTCTACCAAACCTAGTTATAAGTCGCACACTATTCATTTTAGCAAATAATTTTGTTATTGGCTAAATCTCGCTCAATCAACATAGTTTTTATTTCACTTTAATTAAATCCAACATAAAGCTCAAGAATTGACAAATTTGGAAATTATACAGAAAAATTAGGCGTTTTTCTAATCACTGGTACTATAGCACCCTTATCATATTTCCGGATCTAGTCACGAATACTAGCGTCTTATCAGTCTCCCGGACAATATTGTGACTGAAAGGATTGAATGTTGGCAAACTACTTGAGAGTAGTGCCATAGTTTCTTGTGTTTGATCACCAAACTATACTTCCCTTCTTTATCTAGCTATATGCATACATTTTAAATATTTTTTTACAGAAATGGAGTCATATGGAAGCTTCATTTCTGTGTGTAGTTAAGTTGACCGAATTGAGGTGTAATTATACTGCTAATATTTTTTGATTTTCCATTCAGCTTATTTTACAACATTAAGATATGTGTTTTGTAGAAGCGCTTACCATGTCATTGAAGTATTGCCGTTTAAAAAATATTTTTGGGTAGATTCATTTTCAATATCTAAAGCGTAATCTATACATCTATATAAAAGAGAAATAGTATGTTTGGCTGTCCACTAACTTCTCCCACATTATTTGACCAATCACCACCAAACTTGGCATGGTGACAACTACGGTCCTAAGAAGTAACATGAAGGGGTCAAAATTCCCACCAAATTTCCCACAAAAAGTTACTTGAAATTTTCCTCGCTATTAATTTAATAGAGAATTATGCACCATTTTTTGGTGAGTTTAACGGCCCTTAGTTCCCTTATATCCTTTGGCGCTCGCGGCGGCCACCGAATGCGTCACATTTGGCAGATTTGTTATTGCTTTCGAGCTGAAGGGCAACAAGATACTACTTTTTCTCAGAAGTATCAGGGTACGATTCTAGGTCCAATATTTCCTTATTTTACGGGCTGTGTGTGTGAAGCAATCTTGGGAAAATCTCGAATTTTCATCTCTGAATAAATTTTTTAATTGCTGCCTCACAGATCATACTAGGTCCAGAGAGAGGAAAATATTTTTTTATTGCGTTCACCAAAAAATATTCGAGTCAACCGATGTAGAAAAATACATAATGGCATGTTAGGCAATTTCTTTAATTTCTATCTCCGAAACCATTAGTTGTATATATGTGCTCTCGCTGACTTCCTTGTAGCAAATGTTCTAGTGTCTCCAAATACATTTTATAATCGATGCTTCATAGATCATGTGAGTGACAAATGACACAAAAATGGCATGAAATATATTGGATTTACCCGGCTGGTATACTAAAAATGCGACCTATAAAGTATAATTCACAAATAAAGATCATTAAGCAGAACTAGATATTCATGAAATTTCTTGGTACAGGCATACATATAAATTCTCTCTGTAGTTTAACGCGTAATCTAGTTTATTTTTTAAGGAAAGCGTGTTTAACTTTACATCTTTTCTAGAAAAATCAACTAGAAATTTGATAAGAGATTCCTATCGCAAGTTCCTTAAAATCAGCGTACTTTATTTTCATCATATACGTAATTAAGTGCATGCGCACTGGATAAAGTAGTCCTATTTTGAGTGCAAGTGTACCTAAACGCGAGTTACAGGTATTTTTTTACGCCAATATAAGCATGCGGTCTCACCAAATCCGCACTCTTAAAGGCGGCAATTTCAGATGCTATCTCCAGGAAAAATAAATATCTATTACACAATATTAGGCATATCCTATTCTTATATTCCAGCAGATACACCATTTCTTTGCGATGCATTTGTCTGATTAATGTTTATAAACACGCAGGGAAAATTAAATATTTTAACTCTTACTAAATAATGAGTTTAATATAAACAAAATCGATTCTCGCAGGAAACTTCATGTCTAAACCACAGAAAATTTGTTTATGTGTCATACTCAAACATTTCTCGGATATTTAAAACGCTTTTTCGGAAATTGTCAGAATATTTGGGCAAACAATAGTTGTGCGACTAAAAATTTATCAACATATTGGTTTTTACTTAATGAAGTTTATTTTTTCCTTTTCCATTATGTACAATACATCACGAAGTTAAGACTGAAACATTTAACTATACTGCTATTCGAGTGAAATGAAATTGATTAATGTTTACGAATACAAGACATCACTAAACATGTACGTTCCTTAATTAATTAAACGTAAGGATGAGTATAAAACAACAAGAGAGATTGTACACATGTTTACGTAATATGCAAGCTTCAAGTTGAACAGGAATTGATATTCATTCGATTCTAGAGATATTTTTAACTTTAATGAAGTTTTGGTTTGTAATGAGCAGAAATGTAGTTACGTAACAAAAGTATGCAACTGTTATGTCTTTTATAATGATGTGCAAAATTAATTTTTCTACAGTCATATCGGTGAGAGATTTAATCAGTCAGTTTTATGATGATACTTTGTCAACGACATTGCGTGGACTGATTAATACATCTCTTTCTCCTTATTTTTCGCAGTACTAGACGTAAAGAAAGAGCTTTTCATCCATTTGACATGCTGTATTATGAGCCTATGGTGGAGTCAACAGTTCTAATG
The DNA here is from genome assembly GCA_028673005.1 of Tanypteryx hageni. NCBI lineage: Eukaryota > Metazoa > Arthropoda > Insecta > Odonata > Petaluridae > Tanypteryx > Tanypteryx hageni. The sequence continues at coordinate 103,351,200 of CM054120.1, read as the reverse complement.
TTGGTGAAACACTTCCAATACGCACTTGTCTAATTTAAATATTCTCCAATTGAATCATTTTTAACTACAGAATAATGAAAATTCGAGTAACAATGGAAGATATATCTAGTTATTAAATGATTTTCAAAATGTTCTACTTATGATATTCAAAGTTAGAGAATTAGTGCGAGGCGTATTCAGTTAGATTTTGCGCTCAGAGGAAAGAGTATTGATCCCTGGCTCTCTTCATAAGCGACGGCGGTCTTCATGAGAAGCGAAGTAGATAAAACATACATGGGAGCGGCACGATTTTTGCACAATTATAATAATTAAATACAAACAAGTCATTATTATTAATACATACATGGATAATCATATCACCATACTCCTATTAATATGAATAAAAATTTAAAGAACTCTGAGATTAATAGAAAAACTTTATTTTGTAATAAAGTACTAATATCGTCTCATAGAGGATTGTTTTTAACCGAGTATTCGCTAGCTGAACCATCGGCTCTCACTCAGGAGATAGTGTAAGATACTGCAATTAAAAGTGATCATTGTAACTTATTAATTTGTCAAAATCATCATTATCACAGATACGAAATATAAACGAATTTGTGATTAAATGAACTTAATGACCTCTGATTTAGCTAGTCATGGTGCGAGGCTTATTCGGTAGAATATCATAGAGTGCTCAGAGAGAAGAGTATTGATCTTTGCTGTCCTCTCCTCGGAGCATCTTTAGCAATAATTGCCTAAAAGCAACAGGTAAATGGGAGTGCTCTGAATTCGGGAGAACAATGCGGAGTTAAAAGCTGACCTTCCTTAATTCCCGCTTCAACATGGTAGTACGAGGAATGTCGATTCAATCACTAGATATCCAAAAAGACAGAGAAAAAGCCCTATAACGGTTGCAAAAGGTACCAAAAACCCTCTGCGTTATAGGTCGTGTAGAAGGGAAACAACCTTGCCAGTGGCCCATCACCATCCAATGCCAGAGAATATACATTCGTAAAGTGGACAGACAAGAATGCGTTCCTCCTCCGTCAGAATTTTAATTCCCATAAATAACTAGCATTACAATTACGAATGATATACATATTTTGAACTCAAGTCATTTTTCGTCAGAAAGCCTACTTTTGAGAAATTTGAAAATCATATAGACTAACTCTCTTTTCCTAAAAACGTTCAAAAGTACAACTTTCCGCAAGGTAGTAATTGGATATAAATTTTTACATATATTTTTAAATATTTATCTGTGAAAAAAAATCATGATGTATTTTTTATAAATATTTTTATCAAGACGAGGATTAGGATGATAATAGCAGGAAAAATACGTATCGTAACTGCTTAACAATGTCACTAATAGGTTTAATGGCAATTTGAAGGAATGCTGCGCTTATGATTTTAATAAGGAACAAATGAAACGTTTATAGAATTAGTGCAACCGATCCAACTATATTTTGGATATGATTTTATTATTAAAGTTAATGTAGAAATTAAAATAATTTAAGCGTTTAAACAGTTCTTTCTTAATCGCTCTAAAGGGGAAATAATTGCTGCCCCCATTAAATCCTCGCTTATAGATCTCATTCGTGCCTTGCTTTAAGTCAAACAGACACGCACTTCAAGAATTCTAGCATAATTCGTTGGAAATTTGGGCTAAATACTATTAATAAATTTCAGATGGAAGCAAATTTTTGTATGCCGATGCTAGGAATATTGAATGGAAATTTTAAATCGCTGCGTAAGTTTTATTCAATTATGTCCTGGAGAAGCTGGACGACTCCGATGTACTTATATTGTACATAAATCAGACAGAGGAATTGGAATTTGTCCTTTTGTCCACCAAGCATCAGGTGATCAGGGTGAAGCAGGAAGCTATTTGTAGGGGGATAGGGCCAGCATTCGGCTCTTAGGAAAGGGCGTGCTTCACCAGCCAGTACATCCGACAGCCGTGACACATTAAGGCTGATGCACCATCCACGCAGATGTGTCGATCGACAAGGAGGAACCCGAAGATTCCACTGAAGACTTCGATGTCGCTATCAATACTGCTCCGGGTGCTAATAAACCCTCGGAGGACCGTCGTGGACCAACAGAAAAGAAAGGTAAGAACCAATCTCCTCCAGTATGCGAAAAGAAAAGATTTCTCAAACAAAAAAAAATAGTACCTATCGCCAGATGCCCCTGTAGAACTCTTAGAAACAATCATGAAATTTATAATTTTGAGAATCATACCTAAAGTCTATCATCCGAGTGAGATTGTTCCATGCTTTGTTTCTCTTGTATTGCAGTCGAAGGAGCAACGTCATGTGTTTGCACTATGGGCTTTTTCTATATTCGTTGTCGTCTTCAAAATATTCATATATACATTTGGTTTCACAACATATTCACCTCATATTCATTTCGTTTTTGAACGGTCACGACTTCGTGCATAATTTTATACAGATTTCCCTCTCTTTACGCGAGGGTTGCGTTCCAGGAAAGTGACGCATAAAGTAAATTCGCATAAACAGAACCCATATTTACATGTAAAAGATAGAGATACGTTCCACAAGCAATCCTATCTCCCTTCCGAGATGCTCTTCTTTCGCTCCATAACTGCTTCTTATGGACTAAATACAAACTTAAAACAATTAACACTACATATTATACTCGCCAATAAAAGGAAGCAGACGAGCACAAGTGGAGGCTGTTGTGAGTGACATAATTGTGGAGTTTTAAAGTACTGGAGGGTTGTCTTGGCCCAACGCAAGTTCCGCGGGTAAGGAGACAAAACTTCCCGAGTGTGCTCATACAGTATCAAAAGAAATCTCCTTCTCATCTCCACTCTACAATATCCTCTCCACTCTCGTCTCTTTTACTGTAGTATTAATACGCAAAGCATAAGAGACAATGGGAGACTGAATGGCCGCCTTGTGGTGTAGTGGAGAACTTTCTTGCATTTGTATTGCCCTGGCCGCATAACTGCATAAGATCGAATCAAAGACGTATAAAAAGAAATTCCGGTAGCAATAAATTTGTTGCATAATAGCGAATTCGCGTAAAGCGAACCCGCATAAAGAGAGGGAGACCTGTATGTACTTTCTGATGTAAAAATATAACTAAATAAATAAAAATATATATATATATATGTAATAGCTGCTTCTTACGGAGGAGATATATATATATATATATATATATATATATATATATATATATATATATATATATATATATATATATATATATAACCTAAGGTACTTCTAGATATGCCATGGACCTGAAATTTGGCAGGATGATAGGTTATTAGGTACAACCAACCAGAACAATCTAAAATTTCCAATTTTTTTTAATTTTTTAGAGGGATATTTTTGACCCCAATGTTCCAATTCGACACTCCATAAGAAAAACATGGAAATCTGTGTGTTTCATAAATTTGCATTTTTAAATTAGTTATAATTCAGATATAAACTTGAAATGACAACTGTTCTATAACTAAAAGAATGAGGTTTCTTATTTTTGAAGATTAAATTCATATCGGTGCCGAATTGACGAAGAAATGTGTTTTTAATCGGAAAAAAGCAGATGCTCAACAATAAAGCTACCATAGCAACCAGGGCAATCCTTTTCAATGGGTATTGGCAATCTGTATTATAATAGCATCGCTTTAATGCTTTTTAATAGGGAAATTTTTATTGTCCCATTGATTTCAACCAAAGACTTATACATATAGTGACGTAATAATTTTAAAACGCGATATATGTTATTAAATAAAAGAAGGTTACTCCTTTCAACTATGAGGGTTGATGAACTGTATATAATAATAGCTTAAATTTAGTGCTTCTAAAGAGAATCAGTGGATTGTATTATAATGTAATTAATTTAATACCACGGTGTAAACTTATAATAACGTCAAAATCCAAAAACAGAAATATTAGAGCATTGTGAAAAAAGTAATGTCGTATTGGATCTGAAATTTTAACATTATTTAGAGCATAGTGAACATAACCGAATAAACATTTGAAAATCTCGATGAATATGTTGTTGCTGCCGTTAAAATATTTTTAAATTTAAACAAATAGATAAATATTATTTCACTTCTAGATAAGCTACAACTTTAAAATTTGGCAGAAATGTATGGCTTTAGTACCCAACTGTGGAAAAAGTATGATATTCTTAAATTTTTAAATTTTAGAGATGGTTTTACTCTATCATTGTTACATAAGAAAAGAACGAAAATCGGTGCAGAGGTGAAATATTTAGAATTAAAAAAATACTCCCAATGATGAAATATCTCTCTGAAAAATGAATGTATTTTCAAGATGAGATGAAATGCTCGCAGAATGCAACCACCTTTTAATATATATATATATAATATGGTGGTTGAAATCAACAACAACACCGCCTCCAAAATTTAGCGAACAACAAACAATCCGACATACATGCATTAAAAAGTATGTCTTATTTAAATATGTATAATTTTACAGAAATTTAAATCGAAGGAATTGGTTTTATTAAAATTTTCTTTATAAAAATCGATATAATTTACTAAAATAGACGTTGAATTCGTCGTCAATTTTTAGAGAAAACAAACGACGACATTAGTGGTCGATTTACAAGAAAAATAAACGTCGAAAAATACCAGGTCTAGATATATCATACGGTCCGAAAAATTGACTTAAAATAAAATATAATTAACGAATTTTTTTCTGATTTGAGGGGCGTATGTACATATATGAAAATTCAAAATCTTCAGGATGAATTAATATTTTTTTCTGGGATATATATGTTTAATATACTAAGTCTCTCTCTCGCCAGTCTGTTTCTAAAATTTCCCTATTTCTTTTCCCTTTCATCCTACATAGTTCCTTACAGAGTCAAACATAATGCACGGAAAGGGCAAAGGTCAACTCGGCTTCATCCTGACAAACGTGGTATTCTCTCATCAATAGTTGTAGCATATAAGAGAGAAAGTAGGAATCCGAAGGGAAACGTAAATAGGGATAGAGAAGACCTTTAAAGAGAGAAGAGAGAAAATAATGACATGCTGTCTGTCTGATCAGTGAGGATATTTATCAAGATATCTAAATCATTCGAAGAAAGGAGAGAGGAAATTACGTGGAGAAGATTCGGAGTTTATAGAAATGAAAGGTTAAGATATAACTGATTACGAGATATTTACCCTTTCAAAGTTTTCTTCCAATTTTATAGCTGCGCATGTGCAAACCTTCAAGTTCGTTATAGTGAGAGAAAATCAATGTGCTTACTCGTCACGTAAGTCGGCTGACAAAGAGGATTTCACACAAGAGACATAATGGTTTACGGGAAACGACGCCATTGCACATCTAAGAGATCCGTCAATCAGGAGCAATGCAATTACCAGTTATCGCCCGCCAAAATAACCCAGGGGTTCCTAACCTTAATGGGGTATTAATCTTTCGGTCGATCTAATTACCCAATACTGATGGGAGTAATTGCTTCACGAATTCTACGACATTATATACCAAATAAGTAAATAATATTAACAAACTTGCGGTTAGGAATTTGAAACGTCAACAAGAGGAACCGAGAAGGGATTGGAATGAATATTATGTTTACTACCCATGGAACTCTTACATGATCAAAGATAAAGTGATAAATAAGTAAGAATATATCGTAAACCATACCTCTATGACAGATAAATTTTACGAGTAAATTCCAGCTAAATATATTTATATATTACAATATAGTTACCTGGAAAATTGGTATGATTAGGGTAAAACACAACATCTATAACTAGATCCATAAAGCGATTAAAAGCGTTAATCATTTGGATATTATATCAATCCTTCCAGAAGAGATTCTAGTGTTATTCTAATAGTAATAGATTATCTTTTAATTTTTTCGCTCACATCGTAGAATTTTCAGCGTATAGCTTCAAATATTATATTTAAAAATATAATAGAAAAGTTAATAAATTAACTCCACCTGAACTTATGTTAAATAACATTACGAAAAAATAAGCAATTAGCGGTCGACATTTAAATGTATAAGTAAAACTTAACATAATATGACAATTACACCTCATTCATAGTATCAATATTAATACATATAAATAAATAATCTTTATTTTATTACAAGTAAATAAAAAGCGCAATAGTTCATTTTAACGAACGAGTTATACCTAATATACTGAATCGAATGAGTTAAACTAATAACGCGCCAAAGCTAAGGGAGTTGCGAACTCCAATCGAATGCATTATCGATGTGAACCTAGCAATATATTTTATTTTCCTTTTGCCAGAAATTAAATAATGTGTTACTTTTGATCGTATTCACGAAAACCGGCTCATTATAGCGTATAGACGGCCTTGGTCGAGTTGGTGGTTAGCGTGTATAACTCCCAATGCAAGGGTCGCTGGTTCGAATTCTGCTGAGAGTATGGTCATATGTGCTTGTCATAAATATATTATAGCACATGTAATTTGGGTAACCTGTTTGTGTTAAATAAATTATTATTAATGTATGGCATATTTTAAAATTTCAGACGCAACAAAACCATTATATTAAAAAATTTCCCTCGCAGCCCTAACGAAGAGGTGGCGCTTGGAAGAAGTAAAGCAAATAGTAATCAGTTTCAGTATCTTACTCATGGTTTCGTGGAGCACTAGGGTTTCGCTGAGCAGAGTTTGTGAGCCCCTGGAATGTACTATTTCAAAAAGAGAATTTTTAGCTAAAACCTTTGATAAAGGCTATCTAACGTGTTCATTCAAAACTGTCAACTTTTCGCCAGCACTAAGTAAAACATCACACGACCAGGACAGACTATGCTCAAGTACTCAATACCAATTGTTTAAGTAAATGTGTCGAGTTGAGACGAATCCAAAATGGACTCACCTTCGCTGGTCGACGTCAACTTGCACTTCTAATATATCATGCTCTGACAGTTAGTGCATTTTCTGGAGCTCTGTTAATTAATTTTATTTTTATAACCAAAAAGGTCACGACGATCATAGGAGTACCCTATCCTACCTCTCTGCTCCCTGCACCTATATTGTGTCCAAGGGAAGGATCGTTTTATCGCAAGAATTATATATATATATATATATATATATATATATATATATATATATATATATATATATATATATATATACACACATCTCTTTACTTTACTCTATCTCCATCGCTGAAAAGCTTTCGTGTGTTTTTCTTGTGTGCGTGTTTTCTGTCTCTTCGACGTCCCCAGCAGCCTGCCAACTTGGTCCCCAACTAGGTAACTGTCCGCTGGGCTTACTTCAACACCTTGTTGCCACCCTCATCACTAACTTCTCTTTTCCTTAAGTTACTATATATATATATATATATATATATAATACGTATTCAATTCTTAGATTGGTTTAATTGATCAAGGAATATACACACAAGGTGCGGTGGTATTTCGTTGCCTTTCACATTGGAAACACTCACAAGGAAGGAGGGAAAAAGAGCACCATGGGAGCCAACAGCTAAACGTCCCTTCCGAAGAACGGAGCGCTGATTTGTGCGTTATTTTTTTCGTTACCTTGTTGTCTCGTTCTCTTAATTTATTCGCGCGCGGACACACACACACACACAAATATATATATATATATATATATATATATATATATATATATGCCTGCTCAATGTAATCATAAGGTGGAAGTTCTGTTGACAACGATATTAATGGGCGTTATGCAGGGGTGACGCTAAATCGGTGCCTGACTGAATGTGTGTATGTGTGCATATATATATATATATATATATATATATATATATATATATATATGCTTACGGAAGAGGAAATGTAAATGGGATAAATGGATGGCAACAAATTGTTGGAATAAGGTCGCCCAGTGAGCTCTCACCAATGAGAAGAATTCAAGTTGGCGAGCTGCTGGGGGTGTCGAAATGACACACGTAAAATAAACACAAAAACAAAAAACACGAAAGTTTTCAGGGGCAATCCCTTCGTCAGCACAAAAGAGAGAGACAACTGATGACAGTGACACTGGGTGGAAGCATGGGGGTGGAAGGGTAGTGCGGAAAAGTCGGGAATTGAAGGATGCGGATGGGGTGGGGGAATGGCTGAACAGGAGTGAAATTCTAACGAAGGTTGAGGCCAGGGGGAGAGAAGGAGTATAGAAGGTGGATGTGAGCAAACTCCCACTGACGGGGTTGGGGACCCGAAGCATTATCGGCGAAAGCGCGAATTGCTCTCACCATGAAGCAATCATTGAATGTCAGATTGAGTTTATTCGCATGAATGGCGACGGGTAGCGGTCGTTTAAGAATGACACTGTTGCGGTGGCCGCTCATGCGGATATTGAGTGGATTTCTGGTGAGGCCAACATATTGGGTGCATTTTAGGAGGTAATTTATATTGCGGGTGGTGTAGTTGGTAGGAGAAGTTATGGGGTAGGTGATGTTAGTGGTGGGGTTGGAGAAGGAATTGCATGGTGGGCTTATTTGGCATGTAAGGCATCAGGGGTCTACCGCAGGGGTGTGGTCCGGCAGGGTGCAGGGTAATGGATGCTGGAGGTTCTTTTTTCCATAAAATGTTAGCCAGACTAGGAGGTCGGCGGAAGGAGAGGATCGGTGGTGTAGGAAATGAGACGTGTGTCATTTCGACACCCCCAGCAGCTCACTTACTTAAAGTCATCTTATTGGTGAGTGCTCACTTGGTTTCCTTATCCAAACAACCTGTTTCCATCCATTTATATATATATATATATATATATATATATGTGTGTGTGTGTGTGTGTATGTATATATATATACGTATATAAACTTAAGGAAAAGGAAAGGTAGCGATGAGAGGTGGCAACAAGGCGGACACTTACTAAGTTGAGGACCAAGTTGGCAGGCTGCTGGGGGCGTCGAAGAGAGACAGAAAACACGCACACAAAAACACGTAAGCTTTTCGGGCATATGCCCTTCCTCAGCGATGGATATATATATATATATATATATATATATATATATATATATATATATATATATATATATATATATATATATGATATCCACTTTGTTCTTGTAAGGACACATTCATAGTCCCGGAATGTTAATCAAGATTACGATGAAAACAACAATGGGAAGAGAAAACAACTGTATTTGATTGGGAAGCAATAATGTCGCCTGACATCTAGATCGAGGATTCTTTTTCGTCTAGATGCTAGATTAATCGTCATCCTCTCCCCTTAAACAGATAATAAATGCTACTAGAAGTACTACTTAATTAATTAATTAATATACTTTCGGAAAAACGAAGGATCGATCAGACGACGAATTGGACGAAGAGTAGGAATCTATATGTTTGCAATGCTTTCCGCAACCTTTAGCTCGCAGGGTACACACCACTTTCCGGTTCATATGATTCCTCCACGCCAGGAAACTATTCCTGGAGCTTTCCTCTTTCTCCCGCACCTGCCCCTTCCCCTGATTTACGATATCGCCGCAGCAGAAGAGCTCTCTCTAGTGGCGGCGAGTCCTCCTCAAAGCCCTTCCAGCTAAGCACAATGGGGAAGCCGAGAAATTCCACGGCCATTTTTCTCTGAAGCGGCATCGTGGGCGTTTTGGCAAGCGTCCCGGGAGAATGACACACGACCGAATGTCTTCGTAGAGGAACTCTTTTTTCCGTGCCCGAAACTTAGGGGTGGATCTTGTTACATAACCAAAAGATTTCGCAGAAGTGATGTCTCGTATCCTTTGCAATCTCCTTCGATCTTAAAATATGCTGACGAAACACCGGCTTCTGTTTAAGTATAAAGGAAATAGAGTGAGGTTTACTGCAGGTCTAAAAAAGCGCTTAAGTGAGAAGCTGGAGAAGAAAATAAACAAGTTATTGGTTGTTGAGGTGTAAAGTAATAGTCGAAAAAACAAAGAGAACTGAACAAGGGCTGCATGTGATGGGGAAAGAAAGAATCTAAGGAAATTTTATGGAGCCGCATCAAGAAAGACGGAGAGAGTGCGATACAATTTAATTATAATAGACCTTGAAAATGCAGGAAAGGACTGCTATTGTAAGAGAAATCAAAAATTAATTACAGTAATTTCCTATTTTTAGGAGAAAGTAAAAGCAATATATTGCCAATATTAGTGCTATATATAATACCTGTTCAACATCGATATATCTGAGATATCTTTCGATAGTAAAGCTATAGTTGGAATTCGTGTATGAATGCCACATTTTGATTCAAGAAATTCTGAAATTAGTCAATTTATGCTTATATTATTGTGTATTTTTGCAAAATAGATCATCACGTCATATTTTTTACTAAATCCTGAAAGAGAGATCTTTATTTTTACGAGCGCGAGAAAGAGCAGGCTGTGCGTCGATATCGGCTGGAGCGATTATTACATTATGAAAGTATTTTTGCGCATATTGCACTGCTGTTTCAATTTGAGAAACCACTTTTATATGGTGGCAGGGCTTGAGTCTTTCTAGCACTCTGTGAATCATATTTCTTAAAATAAAATATCGTGATAGTGCCGCTCCAACCAGTAAGTTCAATAGATGAGAACAGAAATAAGGGCCTTCGAGACAAAATCTTCAACTCTGAGAGGCGGCTGAAAAATCAATCGTATCACAGAGGGGAGCACAAAATAAGTGACGGTTTCGTATAAAAGGATGTTAAAGAAGGCAGCAAAAAACGCTTCAAATATTCACCTCGGGATGGAAACTAAACAAAATATTCTAACCACTACTTAGGAATTCAACCCAATTGGGTGGTTAGGCACCTTGCAAAGACCAAACGGAGATGCCAGAGAAGATCAAGAATAGGAATTTAGAGAAAATGTCAATGGAAACCAGAAATAATTCACCGAAATGGAAACTAAAAAGTTGTTAAGGAGATACAAAGTCTAAGTAAAGATTTTAGGCTTATCTGGAAGGTTTAGACTTATCTGGAAGGTTGTGGGATATTTGCTAAACGAATTAATTGGCATTTGAGTAAAATGTGCGTTTCACTTAGCAAGTGGCCGTCTCTAGTGGCACTCCATCGGTCGTTTATTTTGATAAGAATTATTATTTATAATTACAGGAGATTTCTATGTAATCCGTAGGAAGAATGACGTAAGGTTGGTAATTCATTTTCGAATTCAACTTTCATAAAAACAGGGGTATGAACTAGCAGATTAAATGTAAGAAAACGATTTAGACACTTAATTTGAGAAAAAATCGATAGCTCTAATATTTAAATAGACACGTGTCAAGGAATATAGTGTTAATAGGTGTGAGCAGATACGGCGTGTTTAAAACCATTTAGGAGAAATGAGAAAATGGGAAAATAATAACGGATGATTGGGATGCGCTTATAAGAAGCAAATATGGAATGTATGTAGCATAAGCCCTTCAATGTAGCGAATGTGAAAGAGCATAGCTGCTGCTATATTACAGCGGAAAATAGATAGGCATTGCTCGCTACATCATTCAAAGAATTGTCATAACACACGTTTTTAAATTTGTAAATATAGCAAATGTGCAGCATTAACTAAAATAGAATTTGGAAAAATTAAGGAGAGGAATGAAAATGGATAATCAGAAAGTTGCATGACGTAAGGTGAAAACTGCTTTTAAGGAAATATTTGGGCAGTTTTGTAAATGGTCATTGCAAAAAAAGAAACAAATATATTTCATATCTAAGTTGATGGAATTAATATCTTTATCAGTCCACAAAAAACAACAGAATAGAACGTAACATTGAAATATTAGCTCAGAAGGAAAACAGCTTTAGCAAAAGAGAGTCATGACAATTAGAAGTAACTGCAGAAATTTGATAAGTGTGTTATTTTTAATTAGGTTAAGTAAAAACAGCAATCGGAGGAAATATAAATCGAAGTATCGAAGACAAAAAGGTAAACGCTCTCAGAAAAATTAAAGAAGAATGAAGAAAAAGTTAGAGATATTTTGTAGAAAACGTGGAGAAACCTATGCAATTTATAAAGAAAAGTATACGTAAAGGATTTGTGAACTGGGATAATCCAAAGGCCAGAAATAAAATTTAATATAAGAAAGGGGGAGTATTAGGAAATATTACCATAAAGCTTGCAAACAGAGGAGGTTAAGGCAATAGGCTATTTTAAAATATTTGCAGAAAAACATACGACGACGGTTAATGGAAAATTAACTTTCAATGTTCTCTAATTTTGTCATCCAACAAAACAAAAACACTACTACTTTTATACTCATACACGAATACCCATACTAGAAAATTTGTATATAAAGTTAAGTTGAAAAATCATCGACGAAGACAATACAGCAATAAGGAAAGGCAAGGGAAGCAATAATCGTGAAATGACACATAGTTAAAAGATGTTTGGATTACAGACAGGTTTCTTACTCGGGTATTGTCAATTCAACGGATATTGTTGTCTAGACTACGCAACTACATCTTCAGAAAGTTGAAAAGATAGCCTGAAATGTGCACATAATATGATTTAGACAAAATTGAAGTAACGTCAACGCTACTTCATATTTAGGCTGAAGAGATGAAAAACTCCATACGAGGATATGCAACGAGATATAGAAATTGAGGTGAAGAATAAAATAGATGTTAAGACTTCTTAAATAGATGGACGAATGAGAATAGTTTCGTCAAGTAATCGGTCTCCGACTGCCTCAGCTGGCGTTGAGTTGTTGAGCGATCGAGTGAAGAAAATTCAATGACTGTATAGATAACAATAAACAATTCAAAATTCAATGAGACGAATACCCAAATAACTAGCACTTTCTTCATTGGTAAGATCCAAAATATAACGCTCGTTCCTCACGCAGTGTTGCCAGATGGAAAGCCAGTAAGTCAGTTGGGATTATTCCTACTCTGTATATTTGTATACACGCAGCCTTTGGTGAAAAAATAGGGAAATTACAAAAAAGTAAAAAGTAATCCGTCACAAAAAGAATTCAGTAATTAAAGCAAAATGATTGAATAAAAAAATCTAAGTGATAGCAGCATTTTTGTTGGAACCAATGAATCATCTAAAGAAGCAACTTTGTAACTAATAAAGACTGGAGAATCCTCCTCCGAAAAATAAAAAAAGAAAGGAAGTACTTGCTTAGGGGAAATTACTCCACGCCAGAAACCGAACACTCACGCAATCTCACACACTCTGGGTTTATAGGAGACTATTATACGCGTCAGGGACCCTTCGTTCAACACGCGCACGAAACACGCAAGCAATAAACCACGCACGTGTGCTTCCTTAAAAAATGCCTACATACTCATTTCGGAGTCAATGAGTCTATCTTCAGTAGACTTCTTAGTCGTAAGTAACCATAGAGAGTACTGATCTTACTTTTTTTAAGCTACTTTGTAGTGGAAATGCATTTATGGTTTACTGAACTGTTTTATACCTACAGAATTCACCTATATGAGTTATATGGCACAAGAAATAATGTGATTAATTTTTGAAGCCATCTTGGACACCAAAAATAGCTGAGAGTATTCCTATCGGAATGTAGTTCGTCATTTCCGGAATGACTGGCTTAGTCTAGGGAAACGTTTTTCTGTTATAACTGCGATGCTTCTTGGCCATTAAACCAGAATAATTTCAAGAGAACATAATTATGAAAGAAAGAATGTTAAATGCCCTTATATTGTATATAAAATAGAGGTAAATGAATCTGATCGAAAATTGATTTTGGATCCAACACAGTTGATTCATTTTCTTAAATTGACCATTCCCATAATTATTTTCCTTCAATTAAATGCAATCATTACTTACATTACCACCGATGTTAAGAATTTAATTAATAACAAGGCCTGCTTAATGAAATTAGCTTAGTGTACTAAAAATTTTAAGGAATGAAGAGTTCTAGACTATACAGAAAGCAAACAATTTAAGTTTAACGGTAAAAGTAAAGAAAAATTACAATGTTAAGTGATAATGTTACTTCTTTCAAAATGTATAATAAGCTTTAATGCGAGAGTAATTTAAACGCTTTTGCTTATTATGTAACATGTTTTAGAGCTAAAAATTTTGCTGAAATTTAAAACCATATTTTATGTTTTTAAAATAAAAATTTAAGAAATTTTTCATAATATTTTGTGTAATGCAATTGTGTTTTAAGAAATACTAACAGCGTCCTCTTTCACACCATCTTAACCCATAGCTTATTAATCTTTCAGTAAAAAATGAAAAATTACATCTTCAGCGGCGATTTTATATATACAATAATAATAGTAATAATTCAATCAACGACAATGGAATTTCATATATTTTTCCCTATATTCCTATAGTATATGCACGGTAGAGGAATCCGGTCTACAATGAAAAAAAGCTATTCTATTAGCTTCCTCCCAAATCTAATTTGTGAACCACTTGGGAGAAGCATACCTAAATACGAAACAAGTTTCATAACCTTAGGTTGATCGATAACAATACACTATTGAATATAACTCTGTCTTTTTAGACGCATACGCTAGCAGAATAACTTGGTTATATTTTGTCATACAGACAAATGTAGTTAATGATTCTATCGTGATAAGATAACACAGTCATCGGCATTAACTTAAATTTATTACAATCGTATGTAAAAATGTTGAGCAAACACGACACCGAACGGACGTTTTGTCTGCATACATAAAACCCTCGGTAAAATTTTCAGAGGGACACAATTGAAGGAAGTATTATTAGGCCATTGTAAAGAGTCCAGGAAACTTCTATATTCGTTTTACGTAGGTGGCAGAATATCTCAACCGCACATATTTGAATGGCGTGACACACAATTCTTTTACTTTCTTTGAGAGCTCCTACTCCCAAAATATAACGTTAATTTGATTCCCTACTGGGATGGTTAATGATTTATATGTCACTATAATTAAGAGTTTAGACTAATGACAATTCCATACATTTCTGTTAAATTTAATTATTATTTTTAATATAAAAAAGTTGAAAATCCAGATTTCTGACACGCAAAACCTCTATCATTTGATGACCCCTTGTTCATTATAGGAATTCCCGCTTTGTCAGACACGCTATGAGTTTTCTACTCATGTTTGCAATGCCAGTTCTCCACACTCGCAAAACATCAATTTCCGTGTAACGGTCTGTCTGTGAGTGTAATGTGGAAGTAAACCGATTAAAAAGAATTTTAAGTACTCAAAGAATTTCGGGAAAAGTTAAACTTATGACTGGAATCCAGTTGATGATTAAGATAACTCCAATAGGCAAACGTTTCCTTACTATTGGAGTTCTATTAATCATTCATTGATCGAAAAATTAGAATGAATGTGTTAATCTTCCATATTAATCTCTTTTGGACCACTAAGTCACATGTGATATATACCATTTTAATGATATTTAATTATATTCATGATTACAACCTTAATATGGCCACCAATTGGTCGGACGAGCAGAATCCTAGGCCTCAATTTATGAAATGTGTTGTCCAAACAGCAGGGCTGAACAAAGCACATCATGCCAGTAAACAAATACGTGTTACGCTACAAAATAATTGCTGATAAAACAGAAGTTAAAATTTAACGAAAGCATATAATCAGATGTTTGCATTCAACGCAGAATATTTAAAAGAAAACGTCCATCTTCCGTCAATGCTGCATACTGTAAACTCCCAATTTACGAACATCCGTTTTACGAACTTTTTATCATATGAACAATGGTTTTTCACCAAAAACTTGAATTACGATTTCAAAACTCGATCTTACGAACTTATGTTCAACTTCAGCAACCCCACATAACACCATCATTTGGTAGTGTACTAGTCAAGAATGTAATATGTATTCCGGAAATTTATGTATTTTACGTATACTATAGATAAACATGCAATGCAGTGCAGTATTTATGCATTTTTTCCGTAAAATTAATGTTTTGCTACTGCAATATTTTTTTGAGCTACCATAGGACATATTTTACTAGATATTTATCGTAAAGTACTTTTATTTTACCGTACGGTATATCGCAACTACACCCGAGAAATTTGAGACAAGAAATGCATTTTAAATGTATAGATTCTTTAGAGTATGTAAAAACATTACTTTTTCATAGCACTGCATATAAAATGCATAACATACGAAGACCTTGCGACGAACATCAACAAGGTTATCAACCGGGAGAACGATGTCAGAACGCACGAATCCCTTAATTTTACACTATGCATTGGAAAATTTCTCCCGATTAACGAGCTTTCGATTTATTAACTCCTTTTCATGAACACATAGTGTTCGCAAATTACAGTAAGATTACAGAAATTATTTCGTCAAAAACTTTCCATCAATAATACTCCAGAGAAACCGCTTCAATAATTGGTTGGTGATTGAAATTTGACTACTACGTGTCGATATCGAAGAAAATTTATTTCATATTAAAAGGAATCAGCATGCTATGATGAATTTTATCTACAATTCTTCTTTTTTAAATGCTTAAGAAATACAAGTATCTAAAAATGCATAATGTGATTTATTACACATGTTTTCCTTGGCTGGAATGAAATTACATATAACCGTATGTTTATTTTATTTACAAACATACTACTGATACAAAATAAAAAATCTCGTGCAAACGATAATTTCTCTATAATTGGTTTATGTATAGCAAAATCTGTGATTTCAGTATTTTATAATAAAATGCGATACCGTATTGGACACAAGTATTAGCCACCTTCTCCGTGAAATATAAATAAAATAGTACAAAAAATGCCCGTTCTAATTGTCTCGTCCAATTACAAAACCTCAAACTTCGAGGTTTCAGAAGTCGGAGAGTAGGCGTGATTTGTGAACTGTTGGGGGACTGACAGGGATGGAGTTTGTGGATGCTGGCACGTACTGTGACACCCACAAGGTCCTCATTCCCCAGCCTAAGCCTATCCCCACATTAAGGTACCGAAAATAGGGCGGTTGGGAAGCCCTCGCCTGTGAATCGGAGGGCCTAAGAGCGCACGCCCTTGCCTACTCAATGGGACTCAAATGAGAGCAAGAAACCAACCTCTCCCTCAGTTGACTGAATCGTTAAGAGTTGACTGTAGGTTTTCCTTGCTTATCTGTCGCAATGTTCAAAGAAAGATGCTTTGAGCTATATTTTATATGAAGTGAAGTTTATTTCTATTGGGTGAGAACGGCTTCATAAAGCGACGTTTTTATGCGAGCAAAATTTCGGATACATGTAAGCCGGTAAAATTGGATGTAGCTATTATAATTAAAACGAAATGTTTTTCTATTAATAGTCTTTTTCTGGAAAATGAAGGTATATGAATTGAAGGGGCTCAATTTTAAGAGTATTATTGTTATTAAATTGGATCTCTCTTTGGAGTTGAGGTGGGAGCTTTAGCTTTCATAGTACATAATATTATGCAACGATAGAGATGTTATGATAAAAGTGATCAGTATTAAAAACTGATTAAATGGGGTTCATCTTCCATAAATTTTGAATAGATTTTTCACCAAAACATGCAAATTAATCGTTTGGACATGCATTTAGAAACATTTCTCATAGATAATACTGAGTCAGAATTTTTCTCACAAATGTTTTTGTTTTCATGCATGCATTTATTAAGAATTTGTCCAAAGATAAGCGCGAAATAACGATAGATTTCCGAGAATTACATTGAAGATCTCCCCCCGCTCCCCAAATTTGCCGAATGTAATGCTGAAATTTGCCTTTTATATGATTCTTCCTTTAAATAGCTAATAAAAGATGCAAACGTGACATATTCTTTGATAGAGATTTCTTTCGCCTCAAGAAAGGAAAAGATAATTTATTATATGAGCTTTAATTAAACTTTTACTAAGTCACATGGGAACAACATTTTCTGATTCAAAGGAGGAAAGAAAACATTTTAACGAAACTCAATGAAGTAGTTAAATCATTAATACTTTAGGCAAATAAAGCTTTCATGCGTGAGGTACCGGGATTTCCCAAGTGATTTTTATCCGACTGGCTCACAAAAGCTCATGAATCATTATTTTATTTGGCCGGGAGATATTTATAGTCACGTAATTAACCGCTGTGACCTTTTGTCTGGAGTGTTATCTTACTTTATAGCGAATTCAAATTGTAAGCTTCCAGGGAAATTCCTGCAAAATGTGTTCTTCCAAACGTGGAGAAGAAGGCAGTTCATGCTTTGATGTTATAAAATGCGTGATGTCACGTTGTAGCCCACAGGACGATACCATATTTTGGCGAGAATTAAATTGGTTCGTCCCAAACGGATAAGAGCTCCTTTGAAAAACCTTTTCACTTTGATGTCAATAATTTCATCTGGGGTTGAACTCCTTATAATACGGAACAATAAATTTATGAAAAATAGAGCAACCTCTTGACCTTGACCTCACATTAAAAGGACATTTAACGAGTACCAGAAGAACTGTGACAATTTGGTGAAAAGTATGATAAGACGATTTGGTGGAAATTGCCGTAAAATGGAACGCGTGACTTTAAGCCTCGCGGTGCGTGAAGTAATCTCTCAAATGGCCGCCGCCTTTTTCCCTCCCTGCTTTTTTCAGGTACATTCCCTAATCTTGTCTCTTTACTCCGCCACTCCCTCTTACGCCATACCCACCCGTCCACCTCCCCCGTCCATTTACTTCATCAATCGCGACCACCCTATATCGATTTTCCACGGAAGTGGAAGAACTATTGCACGCGCCTTCCCCTCTCCAAGCCATTTTCTCAAAAGAAGGAGGGTAGGGGAGAGGAAGAGATGGCGGGATGAGGGGAGACGATAGAGAGCGTGGGAGGGAGAAGAGAGAGAGGAAGAGAGATGAGAAGGGGGGAGGGTCGTCTTCTAATAGTCGCGCTTTTTCCTCGAGGTTTTGATGATTCGCTTGACCCAAGGATACGATATTTATTCGAGAGGACCGCTGGGATCCTGGCACGTGACAGGACGTGGGTCGTAGCGGCGTGGGCGGGCGTGCTCACCGCGGGTAGAGACGACTTCAAAGCCTTCCTACGCCACGCGCGTCCACCCGACTACCACATCCAACCCGTCAACCACCGTACCTTGGTCCCTACGGAGCGCAACTGCCGCCGCCAGTAGCGGGACAACCAACCCTCTTCTCCCTTCTTTCCTCAGAAGTGGAACGCCCGGGGCTAAATATAGTCGACTGGGAAATGGGCCTACCAAGTATATTGCCTCCTCTCGGAGATGCTACGGAGGACGGGTAGGGAGGATTGTCGGTTGATGGAAGGGGCTGCGTGGGGAGGAATGTGGAACATGAGAGAGAGGACTAGGATCTCATTCCGGGTTCCTATTTTAATAATCGCCTCTCGGGAGTACACAAAAAGTGCCGGGTGCGACTCATTTGGTGAGGAAGGAAGCCTTGGCGAACGATGAAGGCTTGGTTTCTTTCCCTCCCTCGCTCCCCCACCCGCCGGCCCGAACAGAGATAAGCCAATCACGCGGAGAAATCCTTGATCAGCAAGACGACAGCAGGAACTGTTTGGGTCAGAGGAGAGAACTTGTGACCCGACGCGTGACACGGGAACCTTACCAATGCTCGAAGAAGGTGGTGAATAAGCGCTTTGTATGCGGAGTGTTTGGTCGATGATTTCGTATTTTGAGGGCTGTAAAGGTTTAGGAGGGCTTATAAGGCTGAATCGATAATGTTGAGGCGTCACCCATTGACTTGGCGTCCCATCGAGCGGAACCTAGTTCAAGGCCAAATAGCCACGTTCGAATAAGTCCCAACGAGGCGCTGGTCTCGGCCTTTCGGGGTTATGGAGTTTTAGCGTATGTTTATGGTGGAGGAAAACAGGCCAGAATACGAGATTTGCGAGCTAATTTGGAAGGAGACTGAGAGTCTCACAGAGGGAGCACGGAATGTCATTTGATGAGTGACGTCAACACTTGAGGCCGAAGAGCCGAGTGTCCACGACCGATTCACCCAGAAAGCGAGGCGCGCCTTTTCACGACTGACGTCATCGCTTGTGGTTGCGGTGTCGAGGATTCGTGACCTTAAATTAGAAGGGCTACCTGTATCGTGTTAATGAGGAAACATTCGAGGGAAATGAATGCGGAGATACAACTAGGCACCAGTTACGTGAGCTCTAGCAAGTGGCTACATTGTTGCATTCAAATTTTCATGTTGTGAGTCCGCTAAGCGACATGCAAGCGTTTAGGATTTATCGGAAATGAGCATACGTCAATTTTTTCTCTACTTTAGCCAGGGAAAAAATGTTTTTGAAGTTGTTTCGATGAGGGGAAATGGAGGCTTACATCCCAGATATTCCGTTTTTCCCGCATAATCCGGAAATGATGCGCAGCTTTCGCAGTTAGGTCGTAAATTAATGTTTACCGTATGTTGAACATGTTTATTATATCACAATCCCAAATTTTGCTTCAGGATATTATGAAGATCACTTAATAATATTTAGTTAAATTTAGCCATTCAAAAATAAATTGTCGATCAATTAAATTTAGGAAAACCAGATAAGCATTTCTCCTACGAAGCAGCTGTCTTGAACAGTTATTCACCGATATAAACATTTTGGTGCCTATTTTTATGTTTTGACTCGTAGAATTGTAAATATTACCTAAGTAAATGCTGTTTTTCATTCATTTCTCGATTGGTTGGTTATTCTACATATGGGAAGATCCAATAAGACCAAATTGAGCCTACAAAAAAGAAGTGCGGAGCGAAACAAATTTCAAGGATAATAAATGTGATATTAGAGTGAGCTACGAAAAAAAACGTTAAGGCGTAACCACACATAAAAAATTATTTGATAAACGCAATCCCGGCGAAGATTATCATAAGCGGCATCAATTGGCACGACACTCAGGATCCGTCCCCCCAATCTACAAGATGTCCACAAAGTTTGTTCGAAAATTTAAACGTAATAAAATAAAAACGTTCTATCTCTGATGGCTTTTTTGCGATATTAGGACCATTTCTAGATGTTTTTTTACAATATTGTTAAACAAATGTTTAATTCTTGCGCGCTAGGCCAAGTCGTTATTTGAACTCTCCAGAAACGGTTTAACCTTTCTACATCAACGGCCCTTATATAAATCGCAAATTTCTCTCCCATAAGTCCTCAATAATGTTCGATTATATATACAGTGCACTCCATATTTCACATATCCTAATGGAAATATTGACTGGGGTTGTATCTGGTGAACTGGGTGACCATAAAATTGTAACATCTAGCCCGATCCACCGCTCGTGAAACTTTCTACTGGGATATTTACGCGCTGTCAAACTACATTACGGAAGAGCACCATCCTGATCCAAAATTGCATTGGGTTAGTGACTTTTCAGGAAATTTCACTCATATTTCTACATAGTCGGTAGATTTTAATTTATCTTCGGCAGAAAATGGCACAATGATACAATCGAGTATTATACTGCACCAAATGTTCATTTTAGCATGGTTTTGCTCATGTTATCGTAGCTGAGGATTTTTTAACTCCAAAATTCTAAAATAATTCTAATTGAATTTCCCGGAAGAGTAAAGTGTTACCTCATAAAAAAATCACATTTAACACATTTTTGGTCATTTTCTAGGCGGTTTAAATTTTACAGAAAATTGCGAGCTCTTTGGCTTGTCATCTTCTCTTTGTAGCCCTACGAACTGAATCGATTGCGCGGTACCTCGTTTACCGTTGAACGAGGTTACTGCAATTCTTTATCTGCAGTTGGCATTGATTATTAGGACTGCCTAAGAAAGTCACACAAATCTGCGATTTTATGATCTTAGGTCTTCCTTAGCGCTTCACCGGCTGCTCGCTACCGGTTACTTCCTATGACATGTGAGCATCGTAGGTCTCAGTGGTGGTTCCATTCCATAGGGTATCATGAAATTTCTTTGGGATCGCGTATTGATTTTTGTTATAATGAATCACTAGACAAGCTATGCCTTTTCTTGAAAAGTCGTAGTCATTTAACTTCACTTGAAATTATCGCCAAAAAATTACATGTGAGGAAAGAATTGCCGAACAAATTACATAAGGCGCTTTTTTCAAAATGCATCGATTACTTCCCAGCAGTTGATTCTAGATACATCAAATTTTTACCATGCATAGCTCTCATATAGACCTATCCTGAAAATTCTGTTTCTATAGGTTGCAGTATTTCAGAAATATTGCCCACACAGACCGACAGACAAACCGAATGAGCGACTTTTAGAAAAAAAGCGCTGGAAAATATACGGTTAAGTTTATATATTAGGCAGTAAAAAGCACAGCAAAGCATATAAAAATGTCCGCAACGAACATTAGTAAGATATCATCAGATCAACTGTATATCTTTTATTAATTTTTAATTTATGTTAAGTTGTAAACAGACTTTGTGGACACCCTGTCTTACACAAGGTTAAAAAACAAAATCTTGAAAAATAAAAATATAAACTTTATAAATAATAAAGCTGGTTATTATTCACGATTGTAGTCTATTTTAGGCAGAAATATTTTCCAATGTTAAGACTTACCGGTTACAAGTTTCACAACATCTGGCGGAAAGGCCGCAACTATCTAATGTTTTTGGAATTTGGTGAAAGATATAAAACAAAGAAGTTGGTTTACTTTAAAAATGAAAAAATATACATAATCATTTAAAATCTTTAAATTTTTTGTTAATAAAACTGCATAAAACATAAGAATCGAGTAATCGGCTCTGTGGATAATTATTAAAGACTTTATTACCAAAGTGTCGAGAGAGAGGAAAGTCCGAGGCCAGAATAATTAATGTACTTATCGACGCCCGTGGCTGTCATCCTGCCTACCTATAGAGCGTGATTTTGCTGAGAGATATCGTGTTCCTAAAAATTCAATGTGTTTAAGAATGAGTATATCGGTCCCTCACGAGGATTAATTTTCTCTAAACCAGAATAAATATTTGAGTGAGTACACTTGATTTTATTTTCTATACATGGATTTATATTTTATTTCTTATAAAATACCTTAATGTGTTCAACCGTATAGTTTTAGAACTTCATGCTGAATATCTATGAGTTCGAAGAAGTGTAACTATGATAATCACAAGGTTTTACTCACTAAAAAGCGCCCAAATATTATTTATGCTTCTCAACTATGCTATTTGTAAGCCGGCTTGCAAATTGAAATTACATCCTGGTCCAAATTTTTGAAGCTCCAGGATGTAAATGGACAATTGAAAGGCGTTATGATTGAGTAAATTACTTTCAGAATATTTCACAAGAATAATCCTGATCGTATTTTTATAGATCATTGAATACTGTGAAATTCATGATAGAGGAATTTTCTCTCCTATTCCGGAATACTCTGTTGATGCAACCGGCGTCTGCTGCATCTAATAGAAGACCAAAAATTTCGTAAAGATATTATTCTTCACGTAACAAAATACAACATGTATCTAATTCTCATTCACAAGATTTTGTGTAGTAAATATCTAATAAAGCAAGTGAAGAACGATACAGAACTCAGCTGTAAAATCGGAAGAGTAAAGAGTCGACGGAATTCAGAGAAAGGAATGTGATCGTAAAAAGTATCAATCTCGAGATCATTGGTCGGAATTTTACTTTCGATATCCACGGCTGTGAAAAATAGGTCTTGAGAATGCACTTTTTCAAAATGTAGCTGATGCTCGACGACCAGGCATAAGGATGTCCGAATGAGCTAAGGTGAGAGAATCATATAAGTATGAAATGATATCACGATGGTGAGTTTATGTCACTCAAAAGAAAGTGCAAAAAGCGTGCCAGACTTTAGCTTTATATAAAACGGGGATATATCCTAGACGTCTATCCAATGAACGAATTACTCAAAACGTTCGTGTACTATACGTTATGGCTAAGACATTCGCTCAAAAGTTGTTCGAAAATGGTTTCCCACGATTTTGATTTAATTTCTCTATTTTATAAAATGTAGTCTCTCAATTGACGCAGCACATGGTAAAGGTCCCAAAAATATATAGTAAGAGAAGATTTCATTTAAACTTCATACTACGCGTTTGCGTCCAAATCTAACTGCATCTGTAAGTTGCCAAGGAGAGAGTTTCTAAGCAACGTATTTTGAATGTACGTTGAATTGAGTTACGTCAACATTTGGCGCTATTAACCTCCGTGTTGGCGTGCTCTAAATTCAAAGTTACTACCTAGTTACGCAAACGACGAGGCAAAGACTTCATTGTTGATGTTTTTACAGTAGTATGGTGAGTCATAGATACGAGATAATTTGTGCTGGGTTATTTTCATCGATGTTTTCCAATGTGTCGTTTTAAAACATAATCCCTAACAACTTTTAATTGCAATTTCTATGAGATTTTCGAAAATAACGAATAAATATCTGAACTTCATTAACTTTTTAAATGTTTGGTAGTAGGTCTCCCTGTAATATTTCGTCATGTATGCAAGGATTAAAGATTAATAAATCTATTGTCAAATCCGAACTCTTGCTAAATAAATTTCTTACGGGATTAAGACAAAGACTAAATCAAGAAAATATAATTTTGGTCGCAGCATTTTTTGGAAGAGTAAACATATCTATAATTTATAGCATTTTGTTTAAACGGGAGCATGGTATACTTATTAATCGACGCATAGCATGCAACAACTGCAGCATTGGAGGAAGTGGTATAACATAAGTGTCATGCAATTCAACGTATCTATCAGCATCGCGTGAAATACAACCAAGCAACCTTTGAAATATAAATTTTCAATTTTCGAAGAATGAATTCTATTTACTGATGTAGTTTTCCCGCAATATGGCCTAAATGACAGATTGCTTCCTTTATTGCGATAGCAGTGTCATTTGGCTCATTATCAACAATGACACACGTTCTCATTACAGCAAAAACTAACTAAATATTTAAAATGATCGACATAGCTATATTACTTAAATTTTACCAACATTCTTTAAGCTATAAATCGAAAATTTATTACTCATTAGAAAAGAGAAAACTAAAATTAATCGGTCCTGAATTATTTCAATGTAGATGAAAATTTTTTAGAAACAAGATGAAAAGACGCTGCATCTCAATTTCTCTGCCATCTGGATCGAAACTGCTTCAAATAATAGAATATTTAATGCCAATAGCAATGAAACAATGAAAACGCTTTGATTAACCACTAATATTCAAAATTTCGGATGTGAAGACATTATAATGTAGTTCCGTGTTGTTGACGAATGAACATATCTATCTTAGGCTGTTTTTATCAGTAAATATAATAAGTTGCTTGACAACACAAATCACTCGAAAAGAATAAGAAACGTAAGTAACGACCGATGACATGCAAATGACAAAAATCACTTGCAATTAAACCTTGTTCTGTATTGCAAAGAATGCGGAGGCTACGAACCCACAAAATAAGCTAAAGTTGGAGGGTTTTAGGAGTTGAAGGAGACGAGCGGTGAAAAACGAAGTTCCATCGTACAGGGATAGGAGTAGGAGAGAAGATGAGAGAGGGGAGATGTATTGGAGCGAAGAAGAGAAAGTGGGGATGGATTACGAGAAGGGAGGAGAGGGAGACAGGGCGTAGCGGTGATTTATTATTCATTTGGCACTATACGTCCCGCAGTAAAGTATACGATCGCTCGCGGAGGACTTCCTCGTAACAATGATAAACTCGACGCAGATTTCAAGCTTCAACGTCAATTTAAAAGTGCAGCAGCGTAAAGTACACGGTTACGCTCTTTGGAAGAATAAAAAGGTTTGCTTTAAAGTTCTCAATTTTATGCATGACTCCTTCATGGAATTGATTTAGAAATCGATTGTACGTATTTAACCTGAAAATAATTGTTGGATATTAACATGAAATGAAATTTTCCGAGAAAAATTGTTTTAGAAATTCACTAAGACGATGTTTGGTACGGTAAATAAAATTCTTGCGTGAGGATGCCGTATCATAGAGGGTCTATCTAGCCGTGAAAGAGTAATAGAACCGCAAAGCGTGGATGCGCAAAATGCCACCCACAACCAGTTTTGAGATAGCATTTCGTAGGTTTAAGCGCTGCGACTTTCGCATCTATAGATTATTATTCAATTTTAAAACATTACCTTGTGATATATGAAAGTTAGCACACTATTCCCTTTTTTGAATTTTTATTCTGATCGATTTTATGTAATTTACCCGTAGGTTCCCAAATAAACTCTTATCAACCCCGCCGAAGAATTTGCAAGTTTTAATGTGGGTAACACACAAAAGTTTGCCAACCTCTGCGCTTTAGGTATAACTGATCAGAAAAGATAAAGTTTGGAGATGGTGGAGAATTTTGGTGGAGATGCATGATTGGAGACTGATTGAAGAGGTAGAAGAATGAGAGCGGCAAGATGAGAGGGTTGAGGGAAACAGTGCTGCTTGAGCTTGAGAGGTTTAAAGTGGCAAGGGAGAGCAGTGTAGCCAGCCCAGCTAAAACAAATGTCTCGCGCCATTTTTATCGGACTATATCAAAATTACAAAATATAACAATATTTCTGACTCAGATTAAAAATATGGTGGCATAAATAATTACTGCAAGTCGTCCAGAGAATCTGTAAAAGTAAAAATTTTGTTTCAGTTAAAATGAAGAATCACGCTCGATGAATTAATGAGTGGAGCGGCATTTCGTATGAAATGTGCGATCAATTCAAATATGAGAAAAAATTATTTGCATTACGTGAATTTCGGGAAATGTTTTAGAAAAAAATGTTGAATTTTCCCTTGGCATGCCAAGTCTACCATTAACTTTTAAAGGCACAACGTACCTTCTAATCTTCTAGAGTAGGGGGCCTCCAAACTTTTTCATAAGTGGGCTACTTGGCCGATAAATACTATGCTCATGGGCAGGACTATCAAATCCGAAAATTATTTTGTAAGTACAAATGCGCAATATAGACATCTAGGCTATTTTCGTATTAAAACTTGCTTTAGTGAATTGAGTTAATTTCGATTTTTCCGGGAAATTATCCGATATTTCCGGTTTAACTTTTATTTTTATCACCGGACATGAATCGGAACCAGATAAATAGAAAACTTAATTTTATGAAGCTTAAAATATTCAAAAATGTATTGCTGTTATGGAAATTACCTAGAAGTAAAACTACTCAAGCACAACCGCCTGACGCATAGTGAACGCAACCAAGTGTGCTCAGTTCGATGAGTGCAGAAATCTTGTGAAGTTAGGAACAAAATTATGGTACAAGAATATGCGATTACATACTGTAATGCACATCAGGCGCATTTGTAGATACTTCATTCGTCGTATTTGTAATTCCTGAACGCCTTGATTGTTATGCTTCGTAAGGAAAAAAATTCTGAATAATAAATGTTAAAAGACGTAATGCAGGCTTGCGGGCCGGATTAAATGGGCCCATGGGCCGCATTTGGCCCACAAGTCGTACTTTGGAGACCCTTATTCTAGTGTATTAACTATCCAGCAGTAATATATTTAATAAAAATGACGATTCCGAGAATTTCAATTATACCGTAGTAAGTCCCTCTGCGTAGAAATGGCAATGTAAGCTTTGAACAAAATACTATCAAACAGCTGAATTGTCAATCTCCAATCCAAAACTTCAGTATCATTACAGTGAAATCTAAGTTGCAAAAAATACAAATTAAATTACGAATTGCATTAAAATGACTGAATAAAAAATTGAAGGAAATTCCTTCCATTAAGCTCTCTCAATCTCTGAAGGTTAAACTGAGTAATATACTTAACCGAATTTCAATTACCTGTTACAGACAGGTTGGAAAAGAGAGAAAATAATAGAGATGGTTAATTAGTTTGTGCTGAGAAAAATGGGCTAACACTGGCAAAACTTCACACCATCTACTGGATTCCCTCTGTTGACACACTCAGTTAACTAACTCAATCTCGGTGGAGGATTATTTCGGAATTGGATATATTAATTGGCATGGTATTTTTTATCATATAGTCACCCTCCGACCTAATTTCCTCCTTCTTCATATGTTTATTCAATTACAAAGAATCAGAGAGAGTTGTAACATTAATATAATTAATTTTATCTTATTATCTGCAGTCAATTTCAGATTATATATTTGCACGATAAAATAGCTCCAACGCATGGCTTTGAACAAAAGACCGATTTAATGAGAAATATAACGGTTAAGAAAGAAAAAAAGCGCATTAAGATATTTTCCTTCAGAGTGATTTCTGATGTGCCCTTGATCCCCATTGACTGATTCCATTATTTCCAAGCAAGCTAAATCAAATAGAGAGTTACAAAATTAATTAATTAATTTTTGCACCGATTCAAAATAAAAGATGAAAAAGCAAATGATTTTACAGCTATTGATACTATTATTAACAAATTATTTTAATGTTTGAAAGGCTCTAGGCCATTGGATAATATAGTATAAATAAGTATAAATTTTGGCGAGTTTCAGCGGCTGCTACTTGAAGGCATGACGACTGGTAAAATTAATTTAAAAGATCAGACGAATGAGGGTGCTTGTAGATGGAACTATTCTGTGAGTGTAGACGGCTCACATTGTATTAACATAATATCTCGCAAAATTTACGATAAATTCTTAGGATTCGACCTCACCTGGAATCTAGAATGTAGAAGAGAATATTTCACTATACTGAAGACAATACTCAACTAATTTACCTTACCTGTTTATCCTCAGTAATGTTAATTTAAAAAATCGTAAAAAAATCCAAGATGGCCATAGAATGAAAAAATACTTCTATGAAACTGAATGTAATTTTAACGATATGTACCGCTTACAAATGCTAGTTCGTGAATTAAATTTACCCAAGTAAAATGTATGAAAAGGCTGTTGGACGAAAGGTGCAAAAACGAGGATTGTCTAATGAGACCAGATTTGCGTTTTTCGTATTTGGCTGTGACGCACAGGTTGTGGTTATCTCTCGTTCAGATCATGTAGACGAAGGAAATTTGAATGATACCGCCAGTTCCCGGTCCCTCAATGGAAACTTGCCATTCGATTTATTTCCTGTAATCTGGGGTTCCTCCTTTGAAAGGTATGAAGTCAGTGGAGCATTTCCTCCGGATGACGGTCAGTAATTGACGTGTCTGCCTCAAGGCAATCGATTGTAAAAGAGCGTTTGTGACGAAAGTGACTCAATCTGAAGGAATCAATTGTTCTCTCGATCAATGGCTACTCATCGCCCGACACACGGCCTAGTTACTATCTACTCCGTGACTAAAAAAAGCGTTTTTTCACAATTTTCATTTATGCGATGTTTCGTTTCGGGAGAAAAGAAATAAACTAAACCAATAATGGCGTCACTTTCTCATCATGGAAAATTTTTAATGAAAAATATTTTTCCTAGATTTGGATTAATAAATATAATATTATGTCGATAGAGGTAATATGCGTTATTTTATTAACATATTTAGTTTACAATGGAATTTAACTCTTTGTCTATCGCATGATTCTTACTCTCATTTTATTTAAGCTGGCCATTTTTCATATGAGCAGGTTTAAAATAATAAATAAAGACGGAATGGGCAACACAAGCTAAATTTTCTCTTTATAAGTCGAACTTAATTTGACGGAAAATCTAATTCAGCGACCACAGGAATTCAACTATTTTCAATTATAATTATTTCAATCATTATAGTTAAACATGGAAATTCTTAAGGAGTTTTTGGGTTAGAATAGAAGGCTTTTAAAACTGTCTTGAATGGATATAAATTAAAACACACGTTCGTTAATCATCATAGAAGGGATTATTTCATGCATAGAATGCCAAAATATTGATCAAATTTAAAAGTTTGTAAAACCTGTCGGTGATACGATTAACGTTAATATTTATTCGCACAGGGAAATTCAACACCCGGAAGTCGTTTATAGCATTCTTCGATAACACCTTTCCAAAATTCGCTTTCGCAACTCCTCATGAATACATACGAGGTTTACCACCGCGGGGTGAACCATAATTCTGTACCGGCCTATAGAGTTCTATATCATTGTCGCTCATGCTAACTAATGAACTGGGACGTCTTCACTATTAGCCAGTTCTCGCGATTTTTTGGTACCAAAGAATTTCGACGAAAACCCTTTAAAAGTAGTAGTCATTTTTTCAAATCGCTCTACGTTCGCGATTTCTCCTCAAGTCTTTCTGTTCCTCGAGATATGGCCGAAGGATTTCAAGTCAATTGTACTTGAGAAGGAAGAAACTCTCGTGAGCAGTCGGTGACGCTTCGAGTAATTGGAATCGACCAACCCTCCTCTTGTAGGGCGCTTTGTCCACAATTAATATTCCACTTCAATTCCTTGGAACAGCGCTGTCTCGACGCAAGAATGGAAAGTGTGCGGTCCGCAGGAGTGGGTGGATTACTTTGAAGGGGTACAGAGGGAGCTAGCTCACCCACCGTTTCTCCCCTTTATACCCAGAATGCAAAAGGAAGAGCCAAGCCTTACAAGAGCCCTTCAAATGTGTTATAGTCTCACAAAACATCAACAGTTGCTCCAAAGCATAGAGGTGGGGAGCTTAGCGAAAGAAGTTAAGATAGGGAAACATTGGCGATACCGACAAGCGTTTCAGTTTTTTTTAACTACCTCGCCACCGTAACTCCCGCGAAAGGTTTTAATGCGTTCCATATTTTATCGACCGTCGAGAATAGTAATTGAAAATCAAGATAACTCCAAAAGCCATGAGACGGTTGAGAAAACAAAATGAACATTTGGTTTTATCAACAGATTTACGGCTATTGCAGTTATCTTGTTTATCAATTGGACTGGAGCCATAAGGTGACCTCGATAATTCATTTTCGGAACTTCGAAAATAGTGCTACAATACTATACACCACCTAACTTGGAACTAGTTCGTAACTATCCAAACAAAAAGTGGAATTACTTTAATATCCGGCTCGGCGAAAATATCAGTATATAATCTAAAGTGAAAATTTTCTCTATAAATAGCTTTGGATTCAAAAAGGCATTTATTCTCAAACCTCAGCAATTAATTTACAAAGGCGGATAAACTTTAGCTGCATTGTGATTCGTTCAGATATTTTCGCGTGTATTATTAAATGAACATCAAAGCTACTACTGCATAAAAACATACTTCAAACATAATTACACTTAAGACTTATAAAAGCAGTGGACGAAAATTCGTTAGCGATATATATCTATATCAATACTGAAACTATATCACTCTAAAAATCTTTATCAAGAGAATATTCTTCTTAAGAGAAATATTGATTACACCATGTTTTGAATTTTAGGATTAATTATTTTCAATAACGGTCTGCCCTCGTTAAATGCGGCCGGAATTCGAAGAATATGAGAATTTCTTAGAGGAAGCTAAAAAATGCTTCATATTCAAGGCATAAATCATCATATATCATTTGAACCGTCGGATAGTAAGTAAATAATCGACAATTAATCTGGCTCTTACGTAGTTTTATTCATGAGGAAGTGTCAAGACAGACACGTGACAAACAGAACTGCCTGCCACGTTAAAACAACCCTTAATGATGCATTTCTAACGTTCTCCGTCCTTGCATATGTCTCAATTTCATAGATTTTCCCCTGAAGTTTCGAGTGACTCTTCGTTTTCTGAATGAAAGTGGAAGAAATCGGGCCAAACTATTTATTCCCTCCCCAAAGCGAAGCGGAAATTTAACCATAGGAAAATTATTCCCACGGTTTATCGATTGAGTGGGTCGAGTTATCTCTTAGTGGAGGTCATTGCCCCGGTGACCGGCACTAGGGTGCGAGGCGAACACGCGAACGCGGCCCCTCGTATGGAACGCATAGGATCCCGAGATTTGGAAGCTACGGTGGCGACACCTGGAGGTCGGGGAACAACCCTCTCCCCCCGTCTCTCCCTCCCGAAAGTCATTCGTCGTGCCCGGCGGCGGCGGCGACGGCCTTCCAACGGACGCCTCCGCATGCCCCGCGAACGGCCTCCGGACGCCTTTCCTCGATATTTCCTTCCCTCGGACCATCGAGAGGAAAGATGCGGTGGAGTGGCATCCGCGACTGGTGGCGTGCAGGGACTTTCCTATCTCACGTGACCCGGCGCGCCCGTCTGCTCACGTATCGATCAGGGCGCGGCTCTCCCTCCGCTTCGCGGTGACCGAGGGAAGGATAAGGGCCAGACCCCCCTCCATCCGAGCGGCGGGACGGCCTTCTCCCCCTCCCTTCCGCCCCCTCTTACCATCCGCCCCCTCTTACCTTCAGCCCCCTCTTACCTTCCGCCCCCTCTTACCATCCGCCCCCCTCCTCCCTTCCGCCCCCTTCCTCCCTTCCGTCCCCCCCACCTGCTCGTTGTTTTCTCGCCCGACATCGCGCCTCCTCGATATTCCTCCGCCCCCTACACACTTTGACCGACTCCCCCGAGCCTCCGCCCCCGCACTCTTTTGATTTCGTTCTTCCGGCCGCAATGCCTACGCGATTCCGTCGCGACGACTCTCACCCTTTCGCCCTCCGCTCGACGACCGACAGCCTCGCTCTCCACCGAACGCCCACGCCCGTTATGCCGCGCACCCTACAGGTAGAGGAGATCGTTTCGCACCGCCAAAGACTCCATCGGAAGGGTTCTGGGAAAATCCGACGGCGGCTACCGCCTCCAAAAGGTCCTCCAAGCACTCCTACCGGCCACCTTGGCATTGCTACCGATATGCAACCATCTTCCGGCCGCCCACGTAGGCAATGCCGGTTGCCATACCCTCGCTCGTCGAATTCCCTCCGTTTTAAAAGACGCGTACCGACGACCCTGAATCGGTAATATGGACCAATACTCCGAATGGGGTATCGTGGGAAACCGTTAGCGAGAAGGGAGGGAAAAAAATCGTTGGATGGCCGCGTGTTATAATGAGGCGTATTCGCGTGGATTCTCGCTATCCCTTTCTCTCTCTCTCTCTGGGCACGCATCAATTGATCGGCGAGGCAGTTCTGCGCGTTTCACTCGAAAATAGTCTAGCGTCTGCGTTTCTCCAGCGCATCGAGTTACCGCGCTTCGCGTTTCGCACAATCGTCGCTTTGCTCGTCCTTTGGTTCCAGCGAGTGCTTCCCACGGTACCATTGCCGGGGAAAACGCCTCGCGTGTGGATAATATGTCACGAATATGCACGCAGGGGAGTGAGCACGCGGGAAATGGTCCTTGCTCGCGGAGACGTAACTTCACGTGTGTGGGCGCGAAAAAATCCAATATGGAGGGGGGGATGGGGAAAAATGACGGATTCGGGGAAAAACACGATAGTTTCTATTGATTACCTGCGCTTTCCAAGGTAGTAGTGTCCATGTTCGGCTCACAACACACACACAACAAACACACGCTCCTCCTTGTCACCGCAGCACCTCATGTTCTCAGACTCGGGCCACGGCGCTCGAGCCACTGACACACCCACGGAGTCGTTCTCTCGCCGCCCCCACCCTTAGTTGGTGTTGGCGACGCGCGGCGCCACCGGCGGCGCGGACACCACCGCCGCGGCCATCCGTCGATGGGAAGGCGGCGCCATCTTACGCCGCCCCCGAGGCGAGGGGGCGGGCGCCGCCGAGGGGCGGGAGGGGCGGCGAGCGCGGGGAACGGGGGCGGAGGGGGTTTATGCCTCGCGGGGGTTGCGAGGGAGATGGAGATGAGGGTGTGGGTCGGGTCCCGGCGGTGGAGCGGGGGTGGGGACGGCGGGATGAAAAAACCTTTGTAATGAGCTCTTTTGTGTTATATATTAAAATGGGCGTTCTATCCCGAGGACGAACCGCTAGCTTACCTTGCCCACGATAATTGCTAAGATAGCTCGAGTAATTTATGGTGAATGGAAGACGGATGAAGCTTTGGATTCTCTCTCTTCGTTTTATTTTAACAGCTCCCGCGGAAAAAACACGGATGATCGGTTCGGAAAGGAATGGTCAGGAAGTCATCCGAATTTGTCGGATGAATCTACGAACGACCAAGTCGACATTTCGTCGACTTCGCATTTCTAATTTTGTTTTGTCCGGAATTCTGCGAATGCCAGGATTTCAGAGTCTATTAGGATCAATTTATCAGTCCTTTCCGTTCTCTTTTGTTACACGGCCGAGGACGGTTCGCAGGTAATGTCTGTATGTGGGCCAGTGAGATAAAGAAGTCCTCGTGAGTCTCGTAGGATACGAGTCACGATGCACGAGGAGTTCTCTCTCGGCGTTCTGGAGAAACAAACCATGCTTCTGAAGAATAACGTAAGGGAAAGACGGAGAAAGGTTATCTACTCTGATTCAGTTTACATAGACAATTTTTTTTTTAATTACAAGTCATAGTAAAAATTCATCTTCAAGACTAATGCGGAATTAAAATAAAAACTCCCGAGCCGTATTTTTTGTCTTGGTGTTGTATGGAATTATAGGAAGTATTTTTCTGGTTGTTTTTTGTAAGGGAGTAATATTTTTGGCGAAGTCTGTTGGTTTTATTTTGGACTTTTTGTTGTATCACGGGTTGAATTTTGTCAAGACGATAATCACATATGGGAATTTCGAAACCGGACAAATTTTTGGTAATTATTAGGCGCAAATCGTATGCTTCTAATTCAAGAGAGGATCGTTTTCTATATATTTTGATTCCTAATATCCGTGATAATTCCTTGGCGAAGAGAATAGATTTTGAAGCGATGAGGTTTGTGGTTTTTGGAAAAATGTTAGTTAAATTTGGGAAGATATTTACTTTGCGGCAATCCTTGAGAAATTTTTTATCCACCCCAATAATGTGGATGGATTATGGTTCAGGGATTTTTATTTAAATTCCATTCTGTAGACCATAGTCTCCAAATTCCATTTTCAAGACTATTGCGACTTAAGTTTCATTCATTTATTACTTATCTATAATTCAACTAAAGGGATAAAGGTAGATTTTGATTTTTATCGCGTTTCATTTTGTAAACGCCCTTTTGTTTTTGCTCTGTCTGTCCGTTGGTCGGTCTGCGCAAGCAATTAAATTAAAGTAGAAAGTAAACGATAAGAGATATAAGACTGAAATTTGCAGTATGTATGTGTTCTATGATGCTATTTATTACGCTGCCAAATAATATTTTGGAGGAATCGGTGGACGTTTGGGGGTTCCTTCAAAATTTCAAATTAGGATCCTTAGCAAATGGTTATAGATTGAAAAATATATTTTTAATTACATATTGAATAAATTATTTTATGATATAATTACGTAACTAAGTTAATAAAGAATTTTAAGTCTGCAATTCTAAAAAACCTCAATAAATAAAACGCGCTTCTTCATATTGCGTTAGCAAATGAAACTCTCATTTGCGTTATATTAATTTCGTAGAAGGGCATGCTTATTTAATTTTTTTAGTTAATGAGATGAAAATCGATTAATTTATTAAAACAAGTGAAAAATAAAAACGATATAGATAATTTTAAAAGCTCGTGCATATTAACTCCTATTATTTTCTGGAAAAGATATTTTAAAAAATTGACGACGGTAATAAATGTAAATTTTAAACGTTTCTTTAGAATATCATTAGAACTCCACGACAAAAGGATAATCTATGGAGAATAACTGGATATTTATTATAAAAGAGTACATAAAGTTATGCTACGTGAGAGAATGCCATCCGGTTTTACCGCTTATTTCTTCCATTGAATTTTATTTTAAAAGACTTTATAAAGTGGTGTTTTTTATAATGTCATTTCTCTTTTCCTTCATTTTTAGAAATAGAACTCCACAAAGTCACGGCTAATAAAAAAAAGGAATTTATATTAACTTCAGCACTGCATTATTATTAAAGTTTAAACGAATTGCATTATACAATTTTAATTTAAAATATGTCAAATTGACATATAGAGTGAGAAGAAGAACATGTTTACAAAACACCAGATTTTTTTTCTTTCCAAGATTATTACATCCCGAAGAACTTTTAGGACAAACCAAAAAGAGATTTTTTTTCATATTTATGGGCAAATTAATTGATATAAATTCTTTTCCGACTATTGCCCTACTTGATCCTTTCGGCTAAATTATGTAAATTTATGAATTTAATTTATATAATATGTACCTGTTTGACTGCCATAAAAAAATTTCAGTTGATTCACCATTCTCCAAACTGTAATGTACTCACGTAAATTGTCACCGTAATGAATAAATGTTCCAGATATGAAATTCCTATTCCTTACGTGCGTCTCATCAACGATATAAGCCTTTTCAAAGTATATAACCTTTTGACGCGGCACTTGTCTTTTAATAATTATCTTTTCAGTCATTTTAATATAATTTTTTAACTTGGACAAATATTTTTACTAGCTCCATTCTTTTACTTAGCTGTAAAACCGTCAGTAGAATTGCTGGAATTATATTACTGGTTGATTCTTATAATCACTAATGCAATAGCTGCATGAAGTATTTGAACACGAAATGAAATACATCAAAGCCGATGGAAACTTAAAATATAAGATTTTGCAATTTTTAGTATGCACTTTTAAATAATTTCCATTCAACAAGATGACGAGTAAGTCATATATGTATGAGGCGAAATAAATAGATACGATTTACTTTTTCTAAAATTTTAAGAACGAAAATGTAAAGGTCTCTGCCGCAAAATAATACAAATTTATGGTCAAATATTTTATTTTTCTTCTCTTTCCAAGCACAGACTAATGCAAATGGCTGTACATATTGTATAATTTAAGTAAAAACGTGCGCATTGCTACGTATGCTCTCAAATTATAAAATGTACTTGACTTGAATACAACCATTTTTATATAATTACAATTTATAGACGTTTTTAGGTTTTATGAAATAGTACATTGTGTAAACATATCGTCTTCTTGTTCGTAAGCTGCTTTCCCAACATCTCAGCAAATGACATTTTTTGTGCAACAAAGAGAGGCGGAAAGGTCGATGAGGGACGTTGAAGCTTTTGGATAAGGCAAAGAATAACCCATATTACAAAGGAAAATATCGATCAGCGTCCAAACAAACTTCAATACGGACGTAGCACTTGAAAAAAAATATGGAGAGAGGAGCCAAACCTGAATGTGTAGATGTCGCCACTGAGCCGTAACAGAATATCACGTCATCTCATGCCATCGTATTATTCGGAAATATGTTTACACTCATCATTTTTCCCAAGGTCAAGAAACCCTTGGCATAGGGACGGAATCTCGTTTTCGAGAAAATAAAATTTAAATGAGGCTTTCTATATCATAGAAAAGGCTTTTAATGGCTTACCTCCTCGAATGAGAGGTATTTCTTTAACAAGGCCGAAGTTTTCTTAGAAAGAATATTGGAAAATCTTTAAGAAAAGCATTTGAAAAAGAGAAATTACGGTGACATTTATTGAATAAAAATATCTTTATTAGGTTTTTAATAATTTAATATACTAATATTTAAAAAATCTGATGTGGCCAACACATGACTTTCTCCATACCTGTAATATTTCTAAAAATTCCAAATAGGTTAAATGATAAAAAAAAACTTTTAATAAACTGCGAGAAAAATTGAAAGATTTTACAAAGAACAGAAATAAACTAAAACCGTAGCCTTCTGATATTGGATATAGCCCCGAAGCTCCAACAATTAAGAAAATAAAAAGAGCGTAAAGTGTTTAAAATAGTCGCCGGCTAAAAAGTTTAGTTTTTATAACATCTCTTCAACAATAAATAATATGTGAAAATGTTTCGAACAAAGGTTGTAGAAAATTAAATTTCCTACGACTTTTATTCCTGTACTGTTTTACATTCATCTAATATTAAAGCAAATATTAAATAATTGGAATATCTCCTTAGCAAAAATGTTTCAAATAAACGTTATAGAGAATAATATGAAGTTTACATTAACCAGCATTTACAACTATGAAGATTTAATAGAGTTAGTTGCCAAAAACCAAAACATTACTAGAGTAAACATCCACTTGCGTTTGAGCGATTGTTGCCAAAACCTAATTAGCTCTTTATTATATAGTACTCTTTCTAAATATAAAATTTGGGATTGATAAGAGTGTAAGTTTTTGAGTTAGAGCGCCCACAAAATCCTATCACATGCAGACAGACAGACCGACAGACATCATCGAAAAAATAGTCAAAACGCGTTCAGGAGACCTTAAAATATGCATTTCCGTTGAAATCTCGAATTCCATTTTTTTCATGAAAACAATAGGTACTTTCTTTATACTTCGTATATGGAGAAAGTAAAAATGCTTAATACGCCTGGAAGTATATTAATGTTGAATTTTCATGATCAGTTATGGATTTTTCATCTGATTTGTAGTCTTTCAGGTAAAATACTAATTAATTATTTCTAAATATATAACGTGATGAAACAGTTCATAAAGTGTTCCAAAAACAATTAGTAGGAAATCGCCGAAGTTAATGGTCTGACCACATCTCTTTGACGGAATATTTCTATAATCTACTTATTCATTATCGAATATTATCAAAAAGAGCTGGAATCACGCACAACGAGAAACGGGTAAAGCGTAACTCTACGACATTTTAAATTCAGATGATGAGTAATGGCAAAGAACGGTGATTCCGCTTTCAGTAGCTCCGCGTTTACTCATAGCAGCAGAGGTTCGGTTCCAGGTTTTTTCTTTCTTCCAACTGATTTACACAGAAAGGAATAAAAGAAACTAATTTAAAATTTGAAAATATTTTGAAACGCGGTGAAGAGTTATGTGTGACAAAAGTACTAAGCATATTTTTACCTCCAATACACCGTATTGGACCGATTATAAGCCGCCTTTTTTTTCTAAATCTGAATTTAAAGTAATCGCGCTACGGCTTATATTCGCGCCTTAATCAAAGTAATAACCAACGCGCGATATCGATAACGAAATTAATATGTCCAGGCGATGAGAACACTGTTACTGTACGTGTTATTTATTGTTTATCTTCGAGCATAAAATATCCCACACATAATGTCAGATCACGTTGAGAGAAGGTCAAATTTAAGTAAAGCAATCTGACGTAGGAAAATTTTAAATAAAGGTTATGAGGTACGTGGAGGAAACAAGCAACAGAGAAGCTGCATGAAAGTACGGTGCGAAAGAAATAATTTTCGTCCTATGGAAATTGCATCAATCAAAACTGGAAAAGGCACTTTCCTCATCTAAAACGCTCAGGGGGCCTAAGCATGGTCGACATCATGAGCTTGATGCACGTACACTATACTTTGTTGAAGACCATAGTAAAAATGGAATCTTAGTCGTGAAGTGATTCAATTACAGGCGTAGAAAATTGCGGGTGAATATGACATTCCTAGGAAAGATTTTAAGGAAAGTATTCGATGATACAGGTGATTCATGCGTCGAAGTGGCCTCGTACTTAAATGAAGAACGTTTTCACGAAGTCTTTCATCTGACAACGAAGAAAAACGTTTGACGTGCCAGCGTCATGCCATCAAGCTTCGTAAACGCACAATTACTTATTAAGTTAAATAGGATATACTGACGAAAACATATATAAAATATTTCAATGCCAGCTAATGTGAACAATTAAAGTAATCATACTAGGGGGCATGCCCTCATAATTACAGGTTCTTTATGGGGTTGTGAACAAGCCTTTGAAAGACCATCTTCAGAGGCAGTATTCTCAGTGACTTTTGTCTGAGAATCACCCCCTAATAACAAGGGAGAAAATTAAAAAGCCTTCTGTTGGGCAAAATTTCTAGTGGGTTTTAAATTCTTGGGAGAAAATATTCGCGGAATTCATAACCAAAGGTTTCAAGAAGTGTTGACTTTCTAATATAATGGATGGGACTAAAGATAATTTATTACGGGAGAAAGATGAAATGGACAAGAATAACAGTGATGAAGAGAGTATTGAGAATGAAAGTGATGAAGACTACTGTGCGAGTGATTAAATATGTAGTTATCTATGCTACTATTTAACAGTGACTACGTAGGTATGAAAAATTGCCTGTGCTATTCACTATTCAATGTCATCAATAAATATATTTTTACGACATTAAGGAGTCACTAAATTCTATATAAATATTGTACGAGTTAAATAGGGTAGGGTGGGGCTATTTGGATCGTTCAAAATTTAATCAGGAAATACAGGTGGCCAAATATTTTTTTAATTCAATATTTTTTTTCATTGCATTATAGTGTTTTGAATTAAAAACTATAATGCTAAGTTTTAAACATCATGTTTATTTTAAAATACACCACAAAATACTTTGTGGGGCTATTTGGATCAGAGGTGGGATCGCATATTTTCTTGTAGAAAAGCACTGAAAATTAGTCTTATAGAAGTTAGAAACTATATATAAACAACGCATTATATTTTGTAACCATAGTCATTCGTATTAAATACGGATTAAACACATATTCCACACTTAAATCGTTTATGTCCGGCAGCCCCTACACACAGCTCGTGGTACCAAGTTTTGCATGTTTCGCAGCTTATCCAGTCACCTTTTGTCAGAGATTTCAAATCAAAATACTTGATTCCGCAGAAACCACACAGTACATCTTCATCTTCCGATGATTTGTATGAAGATTCTTCACTTGAACTGCTTGAATCCATTAGTTTTCTTCGCACACGCGATCACTGGATCTTTTGATTTATTTATAAGTGTTTTCACCTTTGTTTCTTTCTCCAAATGTAATTTTCTCTTTACTTTTGTGTTTTCAACGTTTTCAGAAGATGTCAGATGACAGGCAGAATGCTTTGCTTTGTTTGCTTTTTTTGGATTGACTTTGGTAGGAGTAGATAAAACAACTGAAAAGTTTGTTCCAGAACATGATGGTTTTGTGAGAACTTGATTAGTTTTAGAATGAGAGTTATTTACTTCAGCATTTTGGCTTAGGGAAAGAGGCATTTCGTTTGATGAGTCTGTAGTTATATTTGATGGTCCGGTAGATGAATTTGATGGTCGGCTTTTTGCATTTGAAGATCCGGGATTTACACTTGAAGATTCAGGAGGTTCATTGGAAAGAATAGGGGTTACATCGGAATATTCACAGTCGGAAAATGTCGTTCTCAGCACACGGGTCAGAGGAAAAGGTATGTGATGGCAGGAAATTGTGTTCAGAAATCTTTTTTTGAGTTGAAAGTATAAATTCCGATCCATTCAAATCCTTTTACTGGATTCCCCACGGTGGCAGCCTTTCTCCAGGCCCTATTATTTATTTATTTAAAAACATTGCAATTTGGCCAGCCGGCCAGGTTGCAAGAAAAACATAATATATAATTCTAAAATTCCAATTTTACAAATAAAGTGCTCATAAATTATATTAGAAAAATTAAAATATATTAAAAAATATTTAACAATATACAATTTCAAACTAATTACAATCAGTGCCTAGAGTGCGGATTTTCGTGGGTTCATGAAAGGCCTTCTCGGCTACCGTAGCGGTCACGGGGCCCACGAAGTCCCAACCGTACTTCACCCTTTCAAGCAATTTCCTACTTTTCCTGCACTTAGGCACAGTTACATAGATATTGATGTTACTAATATTCCTCCTCACAGTTCGTCTTATTTTTACCATCACCATCACCATCACCAAATACAAGTTTTGTTATTGAACTTGTTGGATTAATGTGAACAAAGGAAGTGGTGGTAAAATGCTTTTAGAGGTTTAAACACAGTACTGTCAAGACGCAGCAAAACGTGGGTGGTTTGAGGTGGTAGGCATACTAGCTCAATCTGATGTTCTGGGATATAATCAATACATTAGAGGGAATGGTGGGATATATGACCGTCTAATATTAACAAACTCCTGCCTTGAACACAAATTTGGTGAAAATGTTGAAGTCAAACCAAGAACAGATCTTCATTGTTGTAACCTGTTTCGGACATTAGAACCGTGGTTCCGAGAGGCATTCCTTGTTTATATTGTTCTCGCATTCTTTGCCCTTTTAAAATGATCCAAGGAGGAATGAATACCCCGCTAGCACTACAACATGCAACAACAGTTACATGTTCCCTTTCTAATTTTGTCAAGGAAACAACACTCTCTTACCCTTTTCACTAACAACTTTTGAAGGCTTGTTGTTCATAGGAAATCCACTCTCATCCACGTTGTAAATGAATTGAGGTAGGCCGATTCATAAAAGAAATGATCTAATCTTTGCCTGCCATCTTTATTTCAACGCCCCAAGGAACTTTAATTTTATTAATTTTAGCATAATGGTAAAATGCTTTTCGTACACTTGTTACATATGGCCAAAAACATGGTTACTCAAAGGTTTTAGTCTTTCTACAACTTGTTCAAATGAAAAAATTGTTTGGTGGCCTATAGGCTTGGACTTACAAATAGATTGATGAACTCCCTCCCTTGCAATTTCTCCACCCTGGACTCGTCTCTGAAGAGTTGTAAATGGAACTCTGAAATGATCTGCAACTCCACGTATACTTAAATGTCCATTGAGTTTGCTGGATAATGCCTGGCGCATATCTTCCTCCTTCCACTGCAAATAAGCTTCCTTCCGCTTATATTTTCTCACCATCGGAAAAAATGAAACGCAAATTGGAGGGTATTTAAAATTTAATTTTTAGAGTGTTTCTGTATTTTTGTGATATATTTTAATTTTATTTATACTAAAAAAATTGTCCCTCAAACATTCTTAAATTTACAAACCTCTAGTTGGATCTCCTGTTGGATAATACTGCAATGGGTTGACTGATTCAAATAGCCCGACTAAAATTGATTCAAATAGCCCTACTTGTGTCGACTTCAGATAAAAGGGAGTAATCCTGTAGTTAACAATATAATGCGCTACTTGTACCATAGAACAGCGCAGAAGGTAATAATGCTGTAGGTGGGACAGAAATAAATAACTAAACGAGGATAATTTTAACAGTAGGCCTTAAATTCTAAGGCTGTAATGTTACAAACCGTTAAAATCAGAGCTAATCTCGATCCCTTTAATTGTGTTTTGAAGGCATGTACTGATGTAGCACTAGATATATCCACTTCAAGAGCATAAACAACCGTATTCTACAATCGTTCACTAGCAAATGACTGCCGGAATGCGCAAGACATAATGCGCAGTGGGTCAAATTCTAATTTTGATCCAAATAGCCCCATGATCCAATTATCACCACCCTACCCTCTTTTTTGCATAGGTTTTTACCTATTCGATGAGTCGAATTTTGAATGTGCGGCTTATATTCGAGTGCGAGTTATAATAGGACCTATGTGTTAAAACAATAAGAAAAATTAGCATTAAGTACAAAATCGCCAATTTTTTAGGTCCATCATAGATGAAAAATATAATTGCGATGATTAATTTATGAAATTTTTGAAATTGTAAGAATATAAAGATTAATTGCTGATTAATTGGAAAATATTTTCCATTCATAATTTCATTTTCCATTTAGAACATAAGTTTTCTGTTGTTTACGTATTACCAAATAAATCGTTCATTTTAGAAAACGGGAAATCCAGCATGGTTACCCATTAAAAGCAAGGGATAAGAAACCGAATTAACAGGAAGAACCCCTTTTTATCAATTCAACGAAAAACCCAAAATACGAAGAGCAGCAGTAATGGTAAATAAGACGGTTATTATTAAAAGTATTGATCCAAATTTCAGAAAATTAATAT
Organism: Tanypteryx hageni; assembly: GCA_028673005.1. Classification (NCBI taxonomy): domain Eukaryota; kingdom Metazoa; phylum Arthropoda; class Insecta; order Odonata; family Petaluridae; genus Tanypteryx; species Tanypteryx hageni. The sequence goes on along the minus strand of CM054120.1, from coordinate 103,307,899 downwards.
AAGTAAACGTAATTATTGAAATTAAAGTATAAAAACAAATTGGATGTTCTAGGCGCTATGTATGGAAGAAGAAGTTAATGTAATCAGTGTTGCATCTGTTAAGAAAATGTGCCATGCTTTTTTCCCAACTTTGGTGTTCCAGTATTATATATAGTTATAGGATACCATAGTTGGGAAATAAGCGTGAACACTCCATCACCGGTCAAAATTGAAGATTACAGCGGTTCGCCGCTATAATTTGCCTTAAGCCTAGTACGATATCCGTGTCCCAATTTTAAACGCGTGTGCCATTAACTAAATTGTAGCCAAGGTCCCTTTCTCTCAATAACTACGCTGAATTTAACAATGTCGCTTCCAAATTCAAAATGCGAATCAATTAGACGACGAACTCTTTCACGAAAAACATGTCAAATTTTGACGTTAAATACAAATTTGTGGATCGATTCGACAAGTAGTCGAATATTAACGGAAGGAAAACAAAACTTCGTTCTCTTAGGCGTACGTTGTTTCAAGTCTCGATGTTAATGTAACAGTAACGTATGGTCAGTAAATCTCAAATACAGAAGTTCATTTAAATTTAAGCAACTGCTGCACACCCAAGTAATGGGGCATACCCTAATTAAATATTTAGATTCGCCACCGATGCATTACAAATTTTGGGTTATTTTATTACAGTACGACATCGAAAGGAATAGCGTCCACCGGAACCTGAATAAGGGCCATGCTTTCTGGCCACATTCGGAGATCTGATATTACGTTCAGGTATGGACCTCCGTTTTTGGCTTATAAGCTTGGTGACTCCATCACCGGACATTATTAGATACTGTAGGTTGCAGTAACACTGCATTATCTAGTACCTACAGTGTTATCCAAACACAGAATCTGAAAGTAAGGTGTCCACCGGAAGATCAAGTACACTGAAGATTTGACGACCTCCGGCAAAGTATCGTAGTGTGTTCCGAAAATCACGCGCCTGTACCACTCAAGTGCAGCGTAAACCTCTGAACTTCACCTTATCATTTCTAACTAGAATAATACACGTTGTATTAAGTCCAGCTCTCAATGAATCACAGAGATGTGATGTTACATTTACGTATTAGTCTCCAAAGGCAATTAATAACCGTCGAGACTCAATCTCACAAAATAACTGAAGATTACTTACTTTATTTAATCGCACATAGTACGATATCTGTGATCAAATTTCATGCCCGTGAACTTTTTAATTTTAGCCTCAATCTCTCACTCTCTTTCTCTCTCATTAAATTCGTTGAATTTATCGATGTCACTTCCAATTCGAGGAAGTGATCTGGAATTAAATGAAGTATATTCCGATAATATCAGTTAGATGTGTGCGAGTAATATGTAATCAAGTACTGCCACCACGATATACTACTTAGCGCGGAGAACCTAAGTCTGGTCTACTGAATCTCAACGGCAGAAGTTGATTACAATTTCAGTATCATTTGCATCATACAGGTCATGAGTTATATTTAAATGAAATATAAAGGTTCACCACCGAGTACATATAAATTTAGAGCTATTTTATTTCGGTACAACATCGAAGGAAATGCGGTACAACGGAACATCTATTGGATTACATGCGATTTTATAGGTGTTGCATCTCTTAAGAATATGTGCCTTGTTTTTTTCCCAACTTTGGTGGTCTAGTATAATATTTAGGTATTTAAGTGTTCGCCAGAGGTATTTGTGTTCGAACTCTTTCCAATGGCGAACTCCAGCAAATGACGACCTTTGCCTGCGACGCACCCTTTCGTGCGACGCACCCTTTTTCCTGCAGAGCCGGTATTAGAGAAAAGGCAGTGGCCTTTTCCCCTTTCCAGTCTGCCAGCTAAGCTATAAGCCTGCCAGGTTTTGAGAAGGTTTCTGCAGGTTGTGATATTACAGGTTAAGTTGCGGCGGCAGGAAATTCTGCCACCTCAGCCGCTTAGGCAGAGGAGAGAATTCCGCCCCCATCGACGCTATCGGGCGCCTGAACCAGTCCCAGGGTATCACGCGGATCCCTGAGAGCTGCCGTATGAGGGCATGCTGTGAGCCAGCGGTCTTCCGGTAGAATGCCCTGGCCTTTTTTTCCAGGACGCCTTCTGCAGGCTCAAATCCCTGTTGTGGCTTGGAGCTCCGTCACTCGGACAAAGCTCCTCCAGCTCACCCCTAAGATCAGCCGTAGCGCATTGTTTTGTACTAGGGCAATCTTCTTGATGTGGGTGGCTGCCGCGCCGGACCATATCGGCGAGGCATAGGTGAGGATCGGCAGTACGCAGGCTCTATATAGCCTAACCTTGGTTTCTAGGGTGACTTCCCTGGAGCCAAAGATAGGGCCAAGTCTGCGTACTGCACCTGTTGCAGCCCCTCTCGCGCTGGAGATGTGGAGGCGCCAGATTAGCCCTCTATCCATGGTCACTCCGAGGTATTTAGCCTCAGAGAACCATGGGATAGCGTGCCCCTGTAGGGTGAGCGTGGCTGCCGGTTGCACCCGAGGGAGGGCACGAAACATGACGGCGACGCTTTTAGATGGATTTACTGCAACTCTCCACTTGCAGTACCAGGCGTTGACCTTATCCAGAGCTCGCTGCTGGTATTTGACTGCCTGTGCCTCGTTCGTAGATCTAGCAAGGATGGCTGCATCGTCGGCATAAAGGCCAACTATGACCTGAGGCCCGTGGTCCCTAGGGAAGTCATGGGTGACGGTGTTGAATAACACTGGACCTAGGACGGATCCCTGGGGGACGCCCGCCTGAATCAGGTGAGTCCCGGATTGCTCTCCCTCCCAGCACACCCAGAATTTTCTGTTCCCTAGGTAGGACCTCAGAAGAAGAATTTGGGGTAGAGGCATACCAGCCCAAAGCATTTTGGCCATCAGTGCCTCCTGCTAGACTCGGTCAAACGCCTGGCTAATGTCCAAGAAAACCGCCGCCGTCCTATGCCGGACATTAAAGCCGTCGGTGATGAAGCCGACGACCCTGGCAAGCTGATGCGAGGTGGAATGCTGCTGGCGGAAGCCGAACTGCTCTCCAGGGAGGATATTCCTATCGGAGAGGTGTCTCCGCAGGGTTGAGAGGATCAGCCTCTCGAACATCTTTCCAAAGTTATTCAGGAGGGAAATGGGGCGATAATTCTCGGCAACACCCGCAGCCTTATTAGCTTTGGGAATCCCAATTATCTTCGCCCTTTTCCACTCCTCAGGGAAGTGCCGGATGCGTAAGCAGCCATTGTACAGCGCTGTAAGGAACTGTACAGCTGGAACAGGGAGCTGCTTAATCACCAACCCGCTGATTTTATCATCACCTGGAGAGCGGTGCGAGGATAGGTTCCTCATGGCGGCAACTACTTCCGCGGTGCCAATCCGAGAAAAGAAGTCCCGATCGTCATCAGCAGAATTCTGAATAGCATTCATGGCTGTTTCCACCGCCGCCTCAGAATCCGCCGAGTCAGCAGTGGAAGAGTTAGGCCGGAAGGTGCTAGCAAGGTGCTGCAAACACTTCCGCCTTTTCCCTGGGGGAGCAGGCAAGTCCTGTAGGAGTTGAGAGGGGAGGGTCCCTCCGCTGGGTGGATTTTAAACCACGACAAATCCGCCAGATGGAGTGATCAGCAAGGGACACCTCCGCCAACTGTTCCTCCCAGGCGTCGGTTTAAATCTCCCGGATCGCTTCTCGGACCTCCCTGTTAAGACGGTCGAGTAGGTTGCGCAAATCCGGCGTGCGGTGGCGCTGCCACCTCCGCCGCACGCTGTTCCTCTGGGTGATGATCCGCCGGACTGGCTCAGGGAGCCGTCGGGAGATCAGCCTGGGAGTGAATTTTCAGGGAATATTCCCCTCCATTGCTTCTCGGATGACACCAGACACAAAAGTTGCCATGGCATCAGCTTGCTCAGGGGATTGCGGCTCCTCAGCATTAGCCGGGAGGGCAGAAGCTACTTGGACACGGAAGGCTACCCAATTCGCCTTGGCGAAGTCGCGCCGTTGAAGGGGGGGAGCCTGACCGGGAGGTTGCCGTAATGAAGGAGTATCGGCAGATGGTCTGACGATAGCTCGTTCAGAGTGGACACGTTTAGAGACGACTGAGTATTGCAGGAAATGACAATGTCAAGAACGTCAGAAGTAGGAAGGTAGGTCGGGGTTCTGGGCCCCAAGACAGAAAACCCCGCATCCTCGATGAGGCGATAGAGCTTCCGCCCCCTGGGGTTAGACAGCCTGGAGTGCCTGGCTCTGTGCTTGGCATTAATGTCGCCAAGCACAACTGTCGGGACTCCATCAGGGGGAAAAAGAGCATATATATCATCCTCATCAAGGTCTTGTCCAGGAGGGTAATACGCGGCCACCTCTCGCAACCTCCCTTTGGTCATGCGAATGACCGCGGCCACTGCCTCGAGCTGGTTCATTTCCGCGAGCTGGTACTCATAGAACCTTAGGGACGTGTGGATCAGAAGGGCGACGCCCCCTCCAGGGCGGCCTGTCCTGTCCTTTCTGAGCACAGCCCACCCTCGCAGGTAAAGGGGGATGTTGGGCGTTAACCGCGTCTCGCCGATGGCAGCGACCGAGGCACCAAGGTCATGAAGGAGTGGGAGGAGTTCGTCGGTACGGTGGCGAATCCCGTTGGCGTTCCAACCCACCATCGAAAAACACCCCCTTTTACGGCGTATCTCCATTTCCGGAAAGGGCAATTTCCTCCAGCAACGCCAGGAGGAGCCCTTGGCGGCTGTAAATGTGCTTCTCCAGGACCCTCGTTATAGAAACTATGGTATCCCATAGCTCCTCATCGTCAGAGGGAACAGGTTGGCTTCAAGTGGCGGGAGGGGCGCCACTAGCTGCCCCGCGGAGGGTGTTGATGCCTGTGGTTTTGCCGTGGGCGGAAGATCCCTCTGAGACTCGGGCGCCGCTTTGGTGCTGGCACAGCTTGGAATAGCAGGCTCAGCCCTCCTCAGGAATTCGGGATCAGGGGTCGTGCTGGCACTGGCCACCACGGCCGCAAAGTTTCTGCCCGGTACGACAGTGGAGGATCGCTTGGCAACCGCCGTCGGAGTCACTGTCCTACCTTTGTTGGCCTTGCGCTGTAGCGCAACATTGCACTCATTTGCCGCCAGCGCCTTGCATAAAGCTTCAAGGTAAACAGGACATTGCCCGTATGTGGAGGGATGGTTACCATCGCAGTTACAGCACTTCCTGGGTGCCGTGGGGGGGTTAGGGCAGTCGCGGGACCGATGATTTCTCGCGCACTTGTAGCAGCGGGCCACCATCCTACACCCAAGGGAGGAGTGCCCGAACCTCTGGCACTTAAAGCAGGTCTGCGGCGCAACTCCTCCCTTGAAGTACTCCACCTGCACCCGACAGTTTTGTATGTAGGTGATCTTGTGAAGGGGAGGGATACCCGGAGTTTTGTCCACCACGGCGATGAACTTCCTGGTCTTGTCAGGTTGGGTCCTCCCCTCTGCCGTTTGCACCATGTGCTTTACGGATTTAACCGTGATTCCCAACGCCGCCAACCCCGCGGCCACTCTAGCTGGAGGGAAATCACTGGCCAGTCCCTTAATGAGCAGTCTAGCTGTTTTGATATGCTCTGTCGGGTGCAAGAGGTACTCGAGCTTTTTCTCGTCGAGGATCTGCAGGACTTTCTCCTGCTGTTCCGGCGAGGTAACGATGACCCTGGTGGAGATATCTTTGATCGCAAGTTCGAATTCATTGCCACATCTCTCTTGGAGCGAGTCAATGAGGTCGGGGTGGTTCCGTACACCATAGACGTTAATCGGCTTCACCTTAGGTCTACTGGGTTGGGTGGCGTTAGAGGAGGGATTTTCAACCTTCTTTCTGGAGGTTCTCTTCCTCCTCTTCTTGGTCACGATCTCGAAAGGCTCATCGGCTGCGGCCTCCGTTCCCTGGGTAGCAGGCTCCGGGGGGTGATGCGGATTGCCGTGAGGGTACTACCTCCAGTGAGTCCGAAAGCTTCCGCTTCAGTGTGGAGCAAGAAGTTTCGGTCTCCATATTCTTGACATTCACAGTGAGTGACGCAGGAACGGGCATGGTACACTCAGAGAGAGGTAGGGAGGAATCAGGCGTCACTGGGGCGGATTCTCCAGCATTTGCCTGAGCACCCTGGGTGGCGGACTCTTTGGGTGCATGCATTGCCAGAGATTTAGAGAGCTTCCTCTTTTGTAATGGAGCATCCAGGTTTTCTGTCTCCATAGGGTGAGTATCAATAGGAGAAGGGAGGGGTGCTGGCTGCCCCGATACGGGTTCAGGTAGAACCACCGCCACGTGCGATGGGTCCTGATTCGTCGATGTGGTAGGGGCATTAGGGTTTTGAGCCCCCATGGAAGCAGCACCCTTCTTCGGGTTCCCCCCCCCCCCCTTGGACTTGGCAGCGCCCTGTCCTGCGGTGGGTGACTGAATGATGGAACAGGCAGCCGTGTCAGTCACCAAGCAGTCCTTTCGAGAGGGGCGGGGTGTATTGCGGGGATTCACAGGATTCTCCAACCGAAGGATGGAGGCGATTTGCATCGTTATCAGGCGGTCCTGAGAGACGTACTTTGTCGCTCCATCAGGGGTTTTGAAGGCTATTAAGCCGTCGCATGACATACTCCGCCTGTGCTGCCCGCGGAGAATCATGCTGGGAGGCGCATTTCCAGGAGGCGAGGACGACATTGCGAGTGGTGGAAGAAAGGCAGATGGATCCATTCAGGCAACGACCACAAGGGATCAAACTGCGGAGCAGGAATGAGAGACCCCCAGCAGGGTCCACGACCGGATCCGAGGCGAATCGGGTGAGGAGGGACTGCGTAAGCCTCCCCCCGGTTCGCGACAACGACAGAAGCAACGGAGCCACAGACCCTGCAGAAAGCAGGAAAAACCGAAGCCCATTACAGGGCGAAATGGGGAGAGGGAGGACAGCAAGGGCCCTTTTCAGGGCCAATGCACAAGAGCGGAAAAATCAGGTCCTTTTCAGGCCCCAGCTTCCGCAGTGGGGGAGAAACGAAATAGGTGAGAAGGAGGAACTCTGTTAGCCTCCCCCTATTTCGACGGGCAAATACGAAAGATCAAATCCGTTGGCCAAAATCAACGTCCGAGAGAAGCAAGATCAAGGTCAGGGTGAACAGGATAATGAGGTAAAGCACGACGAGACTTAGTGCAAGGAAGTAGGCTATTGGGACGCAAGTACCCAATAAGCGCATTATTCTCAGCAAGGTATAACCAACTAGACCATTCTCAATTTTCCCATTATTAATTTTTCCCAAGTATTTAACCATATTTCATAGCAACGACCCTCCGGTTTTCCCCTGGACGGCCACCCATCCAAGTACTGTCCGGGCCCAACGATGCTTCACGCCGGTGATCTGACGAGTACCGGTGGTTCCATCGTGGTATGGTCGTTGCCAACACCCTTTTTCGTGGGAGGCCTTCTTTTATAGCAACAGACATTAGCCCGGTAGAGGATACAAGTAGATCGAGGGTAGAACCATTTAGAGTTCGCGAACTTAAGTTCGTCGCGGATAATTATCATCTCATTCTCGCCCTTACCAAAATCCCGGGTACGCTAAGGGATTTCTGGCGAACTGAAGTAGTTCCGATCCGACAACGTCGCCACGTGCCGAGGCAGGGAAGGTCATTGCGAGAACGAGATAGGACGCGGAGAGGAGAGATTCGAAGACCGCTGAGGCGAACGCACCTGCGGAAAGGTTATCTGCGAGTCGAACCCTCGGACATATCATTTGTGATTTCTCAAGTGGACATTTCTACTAAGTATTCTACTATATTTGTGCTTTGTATTATGTCACTGCAATATAATTGTTAGTACATTTCGTGACATTTATCCAGTGTATGTTATATGATTTGTGTTTGGCAGCAGCAGCAATGGCGGCTCGTTTATAGGCACTGAGGAACTGCAGCACCCCCTATTTCCGCTTGATATTATCGATAACATTTAATATAATGAGTCCTTTTTTCTTTAATTCTTTCTTTATTTTTGTAGTACAATATATATCCCTTAAGCTTAATGTCAGTACTTCAGTAGCCAACCCCCAGTTTATGAAAAAGATACAAAAATCTTTGTATGGAACTGTGCGCTCCACAGTGCCAGCGACGTGGTGTTTGACTTGTGCGCATGCGCACATAGGAGGGGGGTGGGGAGGAAGGCGGTATGCCAGGTAGAGAGAGCACTGTTGCTCTCGAAGTGCCGGCTCTGGCGTGATGGTGGAAGGGAGTTTTTTTTTACTCAGCGTTTGTTGTGCTTGAAAACCGTGTACCATATTCTTGAATGTGATAAAGTGTAGAATTAGATTATTAATCTGCTTCCAGTTATTCTATTTGATTCATTTTTTTCGGTTCTTTTATGGATTTCATTTTTAAATGAATAGATCAAGCTTGAACTGTAACAATTTAAGTTAAAGTAAGTGAAAAATGTTTGGTTTTTTTGTTAAGATTTTATCAGGTTCCTGAATGAATGTTCTTTTTATACATGTTTTTTTCCTTTTACTCAATTTTAAAACAAAGGCTAAAAATTTTCTGGAGCAGCACCCCCACTAATTTTAGCTACGAGCCGCCACTGAGCAGCAGTGTCAGCAAGGGTATCGTATCGTTTAACTATTTTCAAGTACTTTTAGTATTACGAGAGAATAATGTAAAATGAGACAGTTTCGTCTCATTATTGGAGGTCCCACCGAGATACGAACATAGGTTCGTTATTGTTTATTCGTGTATTTCGTACTCTTGTAATCTAAAGTTTATTATTATAAACTTGTCTTGTATATTTCACTTTGTTCTTGGGTTTTGTGCCGTTCCATTTCCACTATGGAATCTCCTAAGGGTGCTTACCAAAAACACTATTCTACCACCGCTTCAGATAGGACTGAAAAAATGAGCTCTCTCGCAGGTGACGGGAGGAATCAAAATCCACCCGCTCCAATTTCCTCCCCTTCGCCGTCTGATCTTACTCAAGTGATTAATGGTCTTTTGCCTAAGTTTCCTCCCTTTGTAGTGCTTTCAGCCGAAGCCACCTTCGCATTTTTGTCTGAATTACGTTAAGTTCGCGAACTTAAGTTCGTCGCGGATAATTATCATCTCATTCTCGCCCTTACCAAAATCCCGGGTACGCTAAGGGATTTCTGGCGAACTGAAGTAGTTCCGATCCGACAACGTCGCCACGTGCCGAGGCAGGGAAGGTCATTGCGAGAACGAGATAGGACGCGGAGAGGAGAGATTCGAAGACCGCTGAGGCGAACGCACCTGCGGAAAGGTTATCTGCGAGTCGAACCCTCGGACATATCATTTGTGATTTCTCAAGTGGACATTTCTACTAAGTATTCTACTATATTTGTGCTTTGTATTATGTCACTGCAATATAATTGTTAGTACATTTCGTGACATTTATCCAGTGTATGTTATATGATTTGTGTTTGGCAGCAGCAGCAATGGCGGCTCGTTTATAGGCACTGAGGAACTGCAGCACCCCCTATTTCCGCTTGATATTATCGATAACATTTAATATAATGAGTCCTTTTTTCTTTAATTCTTTCTTTATTTTTGTAGTACAATATATATCCCTTAAGCTTAATGTCAGTACTTCAGTAGCCAACCCCCAGTTTATGAAAAAGATACAAAAATCTTTGTATGGAACTGTGCGCTCCACAGTGCCAGCGACGTGGTGTTTGACTTGTGCGCATGCGCACATAGGAGGGGGGTGGGGAGGAAGGCGGTATGCCAGGTAGAGAGAGCACTGTTGCTCTCGAAGTGCCGGCTCTGGCGTGATGGTGGAAGGGAGTTATTTTTTACTCAGCGTTTGTTGTGCTTGAAAACCGTGTACCATATTCTTGAATGTGATAAAGTGTAGAATTAGATTATTAATCTGCTTCCAGCTATTCTATTTGATTCATTTTTTTCGGTTCTTTTATGGATTTCATTTTTAAATGAATAGATCAAGCTTGAACTGTAACAATTTAAGTTAAAGTAAGTGAAAAATGTTTGGTTTTTTTGTTAAGATTTTATCAGGTTCCTGAATGAATGTTCTTTTTATACATGTTTTTTTCCTTTTACTCAATTTTAAAACAAAGGCTAAAAATTTTCTGGAGCAGCACCCCCACTAATTTTAGCTACGAGCCGCCACTGAGCAGCAGTGTCAGCAAGGGTATCGTATCGTTTAACTATTTTCAAGTACTTTTAGTATTACGAGAGAATAATGTAAAATGAGACAGTTTCGTCTCATTATTGGAGGTCCCACCGAGATACGAACATAGGTTCGTTATTGTTTATTCGTGTATTTCGTACTCTTGTAATCTAAAGTTTATTATTATAAACTTGTCTTGTATATTTCACTTTGTTCTTGGGTTTTGTGCTGTTCCATTTCCACTATGGAATCTTCTAAGGGTGCTTACCAAAAACACTATTCTACCACCGCTTCAGATAGGACTGAAAAAATGAGCTCTCTCGCAGGTGACGGGAGGAATCAAAATCCACCCGCTCCAATTTCCTCCCCTTCGCCGTCTGATCTTACTCAAGTGAATAATGGTCTTTTGCCTAAGTTTCCTCCCTTCGTAGTGCTTTCAGCCGAAGCCACCTTCGCATTTTTGTCTGAATTACGTTAAGTTCGCGAACTTAAGTTCGTCGCGGATAATTATCATCTCATTCTCGCCCTTACCAAAATCCCGGGTACGCTAAGGGATTTCTGGCGAACTGAAGTAGTTCCGATCCGACAACGTCGCCACGTGCCGAGGCAGGGAAGGTCATTGCGAGAACGAGATAGGACGCGGAGAGGAGAGATTCGAAGACCGCTGAGGCGAACGCACCTGCGGAAAGGTTATCTGCGAGTCGAACCCTCGGACATATCATTTGTGATTTCTCAAGTGGACATTTCTACTAAGTATTCTACTATATTTGTGCTTTGTATTATGTCACTGCAATATAATTGTTAGTACATTTCGTGACATTTATCCAGTGTATGTTATATGATTTGTGTTTGGCAGCAGCAGCAATGGCGGCTCGTTTATAGGCACTGAGGAACTGCAGCACCCCCTATTTCCGCTTGATATTATCGATAACATTTAATATAATGAGTCCTTTTTTCTTTAATTCTTTCTTTATTTTTGTAGTACAATATATATCCCTTAAGCTTAATGTCAGTACTTCAGTAGCCAACCCCCAGTTTATGAAAAAGATACAAAAATCTTTGTATGGAACTGTGCGCTCCACAGTGCCAGCGACGTGGTGTTTGACTTGTGCGCATGCGCACATAGGAGGGGGGTGGGGAGGAAGGCGGTATGCCAGGTAGAGAGAGCACTGTTGCTCTCGAAGTGCCGGCTCTGGCGTGATGGTGGAAGGGAGTTATTTTTTACTCAGCGTTTGTTGTGCTTGAAAACCGTGTACCATATTCTTGAATGTGATAAAGTGTAGAATTAGATTATTAATCTGCTTCCAGCTATTCTATTTGATTCATTTTTTTCGGTTCTTTTATGGATTTCATTTTTAAATGAATAGATCAAGCTTGAACTGTAACATTTTAAGTTAAAGTAAGTGAAAAATGTTTGGTTTTTTTGTTAAGATTTTATCAGGTTCCTGAATGAATGTTCTTTTTATACATGTTTTTTTCCTTTTACTCAATTTTAAAACAAAGGCTAAAAATTTTCTGGAGCAGCACCCCCACTAATTTTAGCTACGAGCCGCCACTGAGCAGCAGTGTCAGCAAGGGTATCGTATCGTTTAACTATTTTCAAGTACTTTTAGTATTACGAGAGAATAATGTAAAATGAGACAGTTTCGTCTCATTATTGGAGGTCCCACCGAGATACGAACATAGGTTCGTTATTGTTTATTCGTGTATTTCGTACTCTTGTAATCTAAAGTTTATTATTATAAACTTGTCTTGTATATTTCACTTTGTTCTTGGGTTTTGTGCCGTTCCATTTCCACTATGGAATCTTCTAAGGGTGCTTACCAAAAACACTATTCTACCACCGCTTCAGATAGGACTGAAAAAATGAGCTCTCTCGCAGGTGACGGGAGGAATCAAAATCCACCCGCTCCAATTTCCTCCCCTTCGCCGTCTGATCTTACTCAAGTGATTAATGGTCTTTTGCCTAAGTTTCCTCCCTTTGTAGTGCTTTCAGCCGAAGCCACCTTCGCATTTTTGTCTGAATTACGTTACGTTCGCGAACTTAAGTTCTTCGCGGATAATTATCATCTCATTCTCGCCCTTACCAAAATCCCGGGTACGCTAAGGGATTTCTGGCGAACTGAAGTAGTTCCGATCCGACAACGTCGCCACGTGCCGAGGCAGGGAAGGTCATTGCGAGAACGAGATAGGACGCGGAGAGGAGAGATTCGAAGACCGCTGAGGCGAACGCACCTGCGGAAAGGTTATCTGCGAGTCGAACCCTCGGACATATCATTTGTGATTTCTCAAGTGGACATTTCTACTAAGTATTCTACTATATTTGTGCTTTGTATTATGTCACTGCAGTTAGTACATTTCGTGACATTTATCCAGTGTATGTTATATGATTTGTGTTTGGCAGCAGCAGCAATGGCGGCTCGTTTATAGGCACTGAGGAACTGCAGCACCCCCTATTTCCGCTTGATATTATCGATAACATTTAATATAATGAGTCCTTTTTTCTTTAATTCTTTCTTTATTTTTGTAGTACAATATATATTTCTTAAGCTTAATGTCAGTACTTCAGTAGCCAACCCCCAGTTTATGAAAAAGATACAAAAATCTTTGTATGGAACTGTGCGCTCCACAGTGCCAGCGACGTGGTGTTTGACTTGTGCGCATGCGCACATAGGAGGGGGGTGGGGAGGAAGGCGGTATGCCAGGTAGAGAGAGCACTGTTGCTCTCGAAGTGCCGGCTCTGGCGTGATGGTGGAAGGGAGTTATTTTTTACTCAGCGTTTGTTGTGCTTGAAAACCGTGTACCATATTCTTGAATGTGATAAAGTGTAGAATTAGATTATTAATCTGCTTCCAGCTATTCTATTTGATTCATTTTTTTCGGTTCTTTTATGGATTTCATTTTTAAATGAATAGATCAAGCTTGAACTGTAACAATTTAAGTTAAAGTAAGTGAAAAATGTTTGGTTTTTTTGTTAAGATTTTATCAGGTTCCTGAATGAATGTTCTTTTTATACATGTTTTTTTCCTTTTACTCAATTTTAAAACAAAGGCTAAAAATTTTCTGGAGCAGCACCCCCACTAATTTTAGCTACGAGCCGCCACTGAGCAGCAGTGTCAGCAAGGGTATCGTATCGTTTAACTATTTTCAAGTACTTTTAGTATTACGAGAGAATAATGTAAAATGAGACAGTTTCGTCTCATTATTGGAGGTCCCACCGAGATACGAACATAGGTTCGTTATTGTTTATTCGTGTATTTCGTACTCTTGTAATCTAAAGTTTATTATTATAAACTTGTCTTGTATATTTCACTTTGTTCTTGGGTTTTGTGCTGTTCCATTTCCACTATGGAATCTTCTAAGGGTGCTTACCAAAAACACTATTCTACCACCGCTTCAGATAGGACTGAAAAAATGAGCTCTCTCGCAGGTGACGGGAGGAATCAAAATCCACCCGCTCCAATTTCCTCCCCTTCGCCGTCTGATCTTACTCAAGTGATTAATGGTCTTTTGCCTAAGTTTCCTCCCTTTGTAGTGCTTTCAGCCGAAGCCACCTTCGCATTTTTGTCTGAATTACGTTACGTTCGCGAACTTAAGTTCTTCGCGGATAATTATCATCTCATTCTCGCCCTTACCAAAATCCCGGGTACGCTAAGGGATTTCTGGCGAACTGAAGTAGTTCCGATCCGACAACGTCGCCACGTGCCGAGGCAGGGAAGGTCATTGCGAGAACGAGATAGGACGCGGAGAGGAGAGATTCGAAGACCGCTGAGGCGAACGCACCTGCGGAAAGGTTATCTGCGAGTCGAACCCTCGGACATATCATTTGTGATTTCTCAAGTGGACATTTCTACTAAGTATTCTACTATATTTGTGATTTGTATTATGTCACTGCAATATAATTGTTAGTACATTTCGTGACATTTATCCAGTGTATGTTATATGATTTGTGTTTGGCAGCAGCAGCAATGGCGGCTCGTTTATAGGCACTGAGGAACTGCAGCACCCCCTATTTCCGCTTGATATTATCGATAACATTTAATATAATGAGTCCTTTTTTCTTTAATTCTTTCTTTATTTTTGTAGTACAATATATATCCCTTAAGCTTAATGTCAGTACTTCAGTAGCCAACACCCAGTTTATGAAAAAGATACAAAAATCTTTGTATGGAACTGTGCGCTCCACAGTGCCAGCGACGTGGTGTTTGACTTGTGCGCATGCGCACATAGGAGGGGGGTGGGGAGGAAGGCGGTATGCCAGGTAGAGAGAGCACTGTTGCTCTCGAAGTGCCGGCTCTGGCGTGATGGTGGAAGGGAGTTATTTTTTACTCAGCGTTTGTTGTGCTTGAAAACCGTGTACCATATTCTTGAATGTGATAAAGTGTAGAATTAGAATATTAATCTGCTTCCAGTTATTCTATTTGATTCATTTTTTTCGGTTCTTTTATGGATTTCATTTTTAAATGAATAGATCAAGCTTGAACTGTAACATTTCAAGTTAAAGTAAGTGAAAAATGTTTGGTTTTTTTGTTAAGATTTTATCAGGTTCCTGAATGAATGTTCTTTTTATACATGTTTTTTTCCTTTTACTCAATTTTAAAACAAAGGCTAAAAATTTTCTGGAGCAGCACCCCCACTAATTTTAGCTACGAGCCGCCACTGAGCAGCAGTGTCAGCAAGGGTATCGTATCGTTTAACTATTTTCAAGTACTTTTAGTATTACGAGAGAATAATGTAAAATGAGACAGTTTCGTCTCATTATTGGAGGTCCCACCGAGATACGAACATAGGTTCGTTATTGTTTATTCGTGTATTTCGTACTCTTGTAATCTAAAGTTTATTATTATAAACTTGTCTTGTATATTTCACTTTGTTCTTGGGTTTTGTGCCGTTCCATTTCCACTATGGAATCTTCTAAGGGTGCTTACCAAAAACACTATTCTACCACCGCTTCAGATAGGACTGAAAAAATGAGCTCTCTCGCAGGTGACGGGAGGAATCAAAATCCACCCGCTCCAATTTCCTCCCCTTCGCCGTCTGATCTTACTCAAGTGATTAATGGTCTTTTGCCTAAGTTTCCTCCCTTTGTAGTGCTTTCAGCCGAAGCCACCTTCGCATTTTTGTCTGAATTACGTTACGTTCGCGAACTTAAGTTCTTCGCGGATAATTATCATCTCATTCTCGCCCTTACCAAAATCCCGGGTACGCTAAGGGATTTCTGGCGAACTGAAGTAGTTCCGATCCGACAACGTCGCCACGTGCCGAGGCAGGGAAGGTCATTGCGAGAACGAGATAGGACGCGGAGAGGAGAGATTCGAAGACCGCTGAGGCGAACGCACCTGCGGAAAGGTTATCTGCGAGTCGAACCCTCGGACATATCATTTGTGATTTCTCAAGTGGACATTTCTACTAAGTATTCTACTATATTTGTGCTTTGTATTATGTCACTGCAATATAATTGTTAGTACATATCGTGACATTTATCCAGTGTATGTTATATGATTTGTGTTTGGCAGCAGCAGCAATGGCGGCTCGTTTATAGGCACTGAGGAACTGCAGCACCCCCTATTTCCGCTTGATATTATCGATAACATTTAATATAATGAGTCCTTTTTTCTTTAATTCTTTCTTTATTTTTGTAGTACAATATATATCCCTTAAGCTTAATGTCAGTACTTCAGTAGCCAACACCCAGTTTATGAAAAAGATACAAAAATCTTTGTATGGAACTGTGCGCTCCACAGTGCCAGCGACGTGGTGTTTGACTTGTGCGCATGCGCACATAGGAGGGGGGTGGGGAGGAAGGCGGTATGCCAGGTAGAGAGAGCACTGTTGCTCTCGAAGTGCCGGCTCTGGCGTGATGGTGGAAGGGAGTTATTTTTTACTCAGCGTTTGTTGTGCTTGAAAACCGTGTACCATATTCTTGAATGTGATAAAGTGTAGAATTAGAATATTAATCTGCTTCCAGCTATTCTATTTGATTCATTTTTTTCGGTTCTTTTATGGATTTCATTTTTAAATGAATAGATCAAGCTTGAACTGTAACAATTTAAGTTAAAGTAAGTGAAAAATGTTTGGTTTTTTTGTTAAGATTTTATCAGGTTCCTGAATGAATGTTCTTTTTATACATGTTTTTTTCCTTTTACTCAATTTTAAAACAAAGGCTAAAAATTTTCTGGAGCAGCACCCCCACTAATTTTAGCTACGAGCCGCCACTGAGCAGCAGTGTCAGCAAGGGTATCGTATCGTTTAACTATTTTCAAGTACTTTTAGTATTACGAGAGAATAATGTAAAATGAGACAGTTTCGTCTCATTATTGGAGGTCCCACCGAGATACGAACATAGGTTCGTTATTGTTTATTCGTGTATTTCGTACTCTTGTAATCTAAAGTTTATTATTATAAACTTGTCTTGTATATTTCACTTTGTTCTTGGGTTTTGTGCCGTTCCATTTCCACTATGGAATCTTCTAAGGGTGCTTACCAAAAACACTATTCTACCACCGCTTCAGATAGGACTGAAAAAATGAGCTCTCTCGCAGGTGACGGGAGGAATCAAAATCCACCCGCTCCAATTTCCTCCCCTTCGCCGTCTGATCTTACTCAAGTGATTAATGGTCTTTTGCCTAAGTTTCCTCCCTTTGTAGTGCTTTCAGCCGAAGCCACCTTCGCATTTTTGTCTGAATTACGTTACGTTCGCGAACTTAAGTTCGTCGCGGATAATTATCATCTCATTCTCGCCCTTACCAAAATCCCGGGTACGCTAAGGGATTTCTGGCGAACTGAAGTAGTTCCGATCCGACAACGTCGCCACGTGCCGAGGCAGGGAAGGTCATTGCGAGAACGAGATAGGACGCGGAGAGGAGAGATTCGAAGACCGCTGAGGCGAACGCACCTGCGGAAAGGTTATCTGCGAGTCGAACCCTCGGACATATCATTTGTGATTTCTCAAGTGGACATTTCTACTAAGTATTCTACTATATTTGTGCTTTGTATTATGTCACTGCAATATAATTGTTAGTACATTTCGTGACATTTATCCAGTGTATGTTATATGATTTGTGTTTGGCAGCAGCAGCAATGGCGGCTCGTTTATAGGCACTGAGGAACTGCAGCACCCCCTATTTCCGCTTGATATTATCGATAACATTTAATATAATGAGTCCTTTTTTCTTTAATTCTTTCTTTATTTTTGTAGTACAATATATATCCCTTAAGCTTAATGTCAGTACTTCAGTAGCCAACACCCAGTTTATGAAAAAGATACAAAAATCTTTGTATGGAACTGTGCGCTCCACAGTGCCAGCGACGTGGTGTTTGACTTGTGCGCATGCGCACATAGGAGGGGGGTGGGGAGGAAGGCGGTATGCCAGGTAGAGAGAGCACTGTTGCTCTCGAAGTGCCGGCTCTGGCGTGATGGTGGAAGGGAGTTATTTTTTACTCAGCGTTTGTTGTGCTTGAAAACCGTGTACCATATTCTTGAATGTGATAAAGTGTAGAATTAGAATATTAATCTGCTTCCAGCTATTCTATTTGATTCATTTTTTTCGGTTCTTTTATGGATTTCATTTTTAAATGAATAGATCAAGCTTGAACTGTAACAATTTAAGTTAAAGTAAGTGAAAAATGTTTGGTTTTTTTGTTAAGATTTTATCAGGTTCCTGAATGAATGTTCTTTTTATACATGTTTTTTTCCTTTTACTCAATTTTAAAACAAAGGCTAAAAATTTTCTGGAGCAGCACCCCCACTAATTTTAGCTACGAGCCGCCACTGAGCAGCAGTGTCAGCAAGGGTATCGTATCGTTTAACTATTTTCAAGTACTTTTAGTATTACGAGAGAATAATGTAAAATGAGACAGTTTCGTCTCATTATTGGAGGTCCCACCGAGATACGAACATAGGTTCGTTATTGTTTATTCGTGTATTTCGTACTCTTGTAATCTAAAGTTTATTATTATAAACTTGTCTTGTATATTTCACTTTGTTCTTGGGTTTTGTGCCGTTCCATTTCCACTATGGAATCTTCTAAGGGTGCTTACCAAAAACACTATTCTACCACCGCTTCAGATAGGACTGAAAAAATGAGCTCTCTCGCAGGTGACGGGAGGAATCAAAATCCACCCGCTCCAATTTCCTCCCCTTCGCCGTCTGATCTTACTCAAGTGATTAATGGTCTTTTGCCTAAGTTTCCTCCCTTTGTAGTGCTTTCAGCCGAAGCCACCTTCGCATTTTTGTCTGAATTACGTTACGTTCGCGAACTTAAGTTCGTCGCGGATAATTATCATCTCATTCTCGCCCTTACCAAAATCCCGGGTACGCTAAGGGATTTCTGGCGAACTGAAGTAGTTCCGATCCGACAACGTCGCCACGTGCCGAGGCAGGGAAGGTCATTGCGAGAACGAGATAGGACGCGGAGAGGAGAGATTCGAAGACCGCTGAGGCGAACGCACCTGCGGAAAGGTTATCTGCGAGTCGAACCCTCGGACATATCATTTGTGATTTCTCAAGTGGACATTTCTACTAAGTATTCTACTATATTTGTACTTTGTATTATATCACTGCAATATAATTGTTAGTACATTTCGTGACATTTATCCAGTGTATGTTATATGATTTGTGTTTGGCAGCAGCAGCAATGGCGGCTCGTTTATAGGCACTGAGGAACTGCAGCACCCCCTATTTCCGCTTGATATTATCGATAACATTTAATATAATGAGTCCTTTTTTCTTTAATTCTTTCTTTATTTTTGTAGTACAATATATATCCCTTAAGCTTAATGTCAGTACTTCAGTAGCCAACCCCCAGTTTATGAAAAAGATACAAAAATCTTTGTATGGAACTGTGCGCTCCACAGTGCCAGCGACGTGGTGTTTGACTTGTGCGCATGCGCACATAGGAGGGGGGTGGGGAGGAAGGCGGTATGCCAGGTAGAGAGAGCACTGTTGCTCTCGAAGTGCCGGCTCTGGCGTGATGGTGGAAGGGAGTTATTTTTTACTCAGCGTTTGTTGTGCTTGAAAACCGTGTACCATATTCTTGAATGTGATAAAGTGTAGAATTAGATTATTAATCTGCTTCCAGTTATTCTATTTGATTCATTTTTTTCGGTTCTTTTATGGATTTCATTTTTAAATGAATAGATCAAGCTTGAACTGTAACAATTTAAGTTAAAGTAAGTGAAAAATGTTTGGTTTTTTTGTTAAGATTTTATCAGGTTCCTGAATGAATGTTCTTTTTATACATGTTTTTTTCCTTTTACTCAATTTTAAAACAAAGGCTAAAAATTTTCTGGAGCAGCACCCCCACTAATTTTAGCTACGAGCCGCCACTGAGCAGCAGTGTCAGCAAGGGTATCGTATCGTTTAACTATTTTCAAGTACTTTTAGTATTACGAGAGAATAATGTAAAATGAGACAGTTTCGTCTCATTATTGGAGGTCCCACCGAGATACGAACATAGGTTCGTTATTGTTTATTCGTGTATTTCGTACTCTTGTAATCTAAAGTTTATTATTATAAACTTGTCTTGTATATTTCACTTTGTTCTTGGGTTTTGTGCCGTTCCATTTCCACTATGGAATCTTCTAAGGGTGCTTACCAAAAACACTATTCTACCACCGCTTCAGATAGGACTGAAAAAATGAGCTCTCTCGCAGGTGACGGGAGGAATCAAAATCCACCCGCTCCAATTTCCTCCCCTTCGCCGTCTGATCTTACTCAAGTGATTAATGGTCTTTTGCCTAAGTTTCCTCCCTTTGTAGTGCTTTCAGCCGAAGCCACCTTCGCATTTTTGTCTGAATTACGTTACGTTCGCGAACTTAAGTTCGTCGCGGATAATTATCATCTCATTCTCGCCCTTACCAAAATCCCGGGTACGCTAAGGGATTTCTGGCGAACTGAAGTAGTTCCGATCCGACAACGTCGCCACGTGCCGAGGCAGGGAAGGTCATTGCGAGAACGAGATAGGACGCGGAGAGGAGAGATTCGAAGACCGCTGAGGCGAACGCACCTGCGGAAAGGTTATCTGCGAGTCGAACCCTCGGACATATCATTTGTGATTTCTCAAGTGGACATTTCTACTAAGTATTATACTATATTTGTGCTTTGTATTATGTCACTGCAATATAATTGTTAGTACATTTCGTGACATTTATCCAGTGTATGTTATATGATTTGTGTTTGGCAGCAGCAGCAATGGCGGCTCGTTTATAGGCACTGAGGAACTGCAGCACCCCCTATTTCCGCTTGATATTATCGATAACATTTAATATAATGAGTCCTTTTTTCTTTAATTCTTTCTTTATTTTTGTAGTACAATATATATCCCTTAAGCTTAATGTCAGTACTTCAGTAGCCAACCCCCAGTTTATGAAAAAGATACAAAAATCTTTGTATGGAACTGTGCGCTCCACAGTGCCAGCGACGTGGTGTTTGACTTGTGCGCATGCGCACATAGGAGGGGGGTGGGGAGGAAGGCGGTATGCCAGGTAGAGAGAGCACTGTTGCTCTCGAAGTGCCGGCTCTGGCGTGATGGTGGAAGGGAGTTATTTTTTACTCAGCGTTTGTTGTGCTTGAAAACCGTGTACCATATTCTTGAATGTGATAAAGTGTAGAATTAGATTATTAATCTGCTTCCAGTTATTCTATTTGATTCATTTTTTTCGGTTCTTTTATGGATTTCATTTTTAAATGAATAGATCAAGCTTGAACTGTAACAATTTAAGTTAAAGTAAGTGAAAAATGTTTGGTTTTTTTGTTAAGATTTTATCAGGTTCCTGAATGAATGTTCTTTTTATACATGTTTTTTTCCTTTTACTCAATTTTAAAACAAAGGCTAAAAATTTTCTGGAGCAGCACCCCCACTAATTTTAGCTACGAGCCGCCACTGAGCAGCAGTGTCAGCAAGGGTATCGTATCGTTTAAATATTTTCAAGTACTTTTAGTATTACGAGAGAATAATGTAAAATGAGACAGTTTCGTCTCATTATTGGAGGTCCCACCGAGATACGAACATAGGTTCGTTATTGTTTATTCGTGTATTTCGTACTCTTGTAATCTAAAGTTTATTATTATAAACTTGTCTTGTATATTTCACTTTGTTCTTGGGTTTTGTGCTGTTCCATTTCCACTATGGAATCTTCTAAGGGTGCTTACCAAAAACACTATTCTACCACCGCTTCAGATAGGACTGAAAAAATGAGCTCTCTCGCAGGTGACGGGAGGAATCAAAATCCACCCGCTCCAATTTCCTCCCCTTCGCCGTCTGATCTTACTCAAGTGATTAATGGTCTTTTGCCTAAGTTTCCTCCCTTTGTAGTGCTTTCAGCCGAAGCCACCTTCGCATTTTTGTCTGAATTACGTTACGTTCGCGAACTTAAGTTCGTCGCGGATAATTATCATCTCATTCTCGCCCTTACCAAAATCCCGGGTACGCTAAGGGATTTCTGGCGAACTGAAGTAGTTCCGATCCGACAACGTCGCCACGTGCCGAGGCAGGGAAGGTCATTGCGAGAACGAGATAGGACGCGGAGAGGAGAGATTCGAAGACCGCTGAGGCGAACGCACCTGCGGAAAGGTTATCTGCGAGTCGAACCCTCGGACATATCATTTGTGATTTCTCAAGTGGACATTTCTACTAAGTATTCTACTATATTTGTGATTTGTATTATGTCACTGCAATATAATTGTTAGTACATTTCGTGACATTTATCCAGTGTATGTTATATGATTTGTGTTTGGCAGCAGCAGCAATGGCGGCTCGTTTATAGGCACTGAGGAACTGCAGCACCCCCTATTTCCGCTTGATATTATCGATAACATTTAATATAATGAGTCCTTTTTTCTTTAATTCTTTCTTTATTTTTGTAGTACAATATATATCCCTTAAGCTTAATGTCAGTACTTCAGTAGCCAACCCCCAGTTTATGAAAAAGATACAAAAATCTTTGTATGGAACTGTGCGCTCCACAGTGCCAGCGACGTGGTGTTTGACTTGTGCGCATGCGCACATAGGAGGGGGGTGGGGAGGAAGGCGGTATGCCAGGTAGAGAGAGCACTGTTGCTCTCGAAGTGCCGGCTCTGGCGTGATGGTGGAAGGGAGTTATTTTTTACTCAGCGTTTGTTGTGCTTGAAAACCGTGTACCATATTCTTGAATGTGATAAAGTGTAGAATTAGAATATTAATCTGCTTCCAGTTATTCTATTTGATTCATTTTTTTCGGTTCTTTTATGGATTTCATTTTTAAATGAATAGATCAAGCTTGAACTGTAACAATTTAAGTTAAAGTAAGTGAAAAATGTTTGGTTTTTTTGTTAAGATTTTATCAGGTTCCTGAATGAATGTTCTTTTTATACATGTTTTTTTCCTTTTACTCAATTTTAAAACAAAGGCTAAAAATTTTCTGGAGCAGCACCCCCACTAATTTTAGCTACGAGCCGCCACTGAGCAGCAGTGTCAGCAAGGGTATCGTATCGTTTAACTATTTTCAAGTACTTTTAGTATTACGAGAGAATAATGTAAAATGAGACAGTTTCGTCTCATTATTGGAGGTCCCACCGAGATACGAACATAGGTTCGTTATTGTTTATTCGTGTATTTCGTACTCTTGTAATCTAAAGTTTATTATTATAAACTTGTCTTGTATATTTCACTTTGTTCTTGGGTTTTGTGCCGTTCCATTTCCACTATGGAATCTTCTAAGGGTGCTTACCAAAAACACTATTCTACCACCGCTTCAGATAGGACTGAAAAAATGAGCTCTCTCGCAGGTGACGGGAGGAATCAAAATCCACCCGCTCCAATTTCCTCCCCTTCGCCGTCTGATCTTACTCAAGTGATTAATGGTCTTTTGCCTAAGTTTCCTCCCTTTGTAGTGCTTTCAGCCGAAGCCACCTTCGCATTTTTGTCTGAATTACGTTACGTTCGCGAACTTAAGTTCGTCGCGGATAATTATCATCTCATTCTCGCCCTTACCAAAATCCCGGGTACGCTAAGGGATTTCTGGCGAACTGAAGTAGTTCCGATCCGACAACGTCGCCACGTGCCGAGGCAGGGAAGGTCATTGCGAGAACGAGATAGGACGCGGAGAGGAGAGATTCGAAGACCGCTGAGGCGAACGCACCTGCGGAAAGGTTATCTGCGAGTCGAACCCTCGGACATATCATTTGTGATTTCTCAAGTGGACATTTCTACTAAGTATTATACTATATTTGTGCTTTGTATTATGTCACTGCAATATAATTGTTAGTACATTTCGTGACATTTATCCAGTGTATGTTATATGATTTGTGTTTGGCAGCAGCAGCAATGGCGGCTCGTTTATAGGCACTGAGGAACTGCAGCACCCCCTATTTCCGCTTGATATTATCGATAACATTTAATATAATGAGTCCTTTTTTCTTTAATTCTTTCTTTATTTTTGTAGTACAATATATATCCCTTAAGCTTAATGTCAGTACTTCAGTAGCCAACCCCCAGTTTATGAAAAAGATACAAAAATCTTTGTATGGAACTGTGCGCTCCACAGTGCCAGCGACGTGGTGTTTGACTTGTGCGCATGCGCACATAGGAGGGGGGTGGGGAGGAAGGCGGTATGCCAGGTAGAGAGAGCACTGTTGCTCTCGAAGTGCCGGCTCTGGCGTGATGGTGGAAGGGAGTTATTTTTTACTCAGCGTTTGTTGTGCTTGAAAACCGTGTACCATATTCTTGAATGTGATAAAGTGTAGAATTAGATTATTAATCTGCTTCCAGTTATTCTATTTGATTCATTTTTTTCGGTTCTTTTATGGATTTCATTTTTAAATGAATAGATCAAGCTTGAACTGTAACAATTTAAGTTAAAGTAAGTGAAAAATGTTTGGTTTTTTTGTTAAGATTTTATCAGGTTCCTGAATGAATGTTCTTTTTATACATGTTTTTTTCCTTTTACTCAATTTTAAAACAAAGGCTAAAAATTTTCTGGAGCAGCACCCCCACTAATTTTAGCTACGAGCCGCCACTGAGCAGCAGTGTCAGCAAGGGTATCGTATCGTTTAACTATTTTCAAGTACTTTTAGTATTACGAGAGAATAATGTAAAATGAGACAGTTTCGTCTCATTATTGGAGGTCCCACCGAGATACGAACATAGGTTCGTTATTGTTTATTCGTGTATTTCGTACTCTTGTAATCTAAAGTTTATTATTATAAACTTGTCTTGTATATTTCACTTTGTTCTTGGGTTTTGTGCCGTTCCATTTCCACTATGGAATCTTCTAAGGGTGCTTACCAAAAACACTATTCTACCACCGCTTCAGATAGGACTGAAAAAATGAGCTCTCTCGCAGGTGACGGGAGGAATCAAAATCCACCCGCTC
Source organism: Tanypteryx hageni (assembly GCA_028673005.1). NCBI lineage: Eukaryota > Metazoa > Arthropoda > Insecta > Odonata > Petaluridae > Tanypteryx > Tanypteryx hageni. The sequence continues at coordinate 103,283,440 of CM054120.1, read as the reverse complement.
CAATTTCCTCCCCTTCGCCGTCTGATCTTACTCAAGTGATTAATGGTCTTTTGCCTAAGTTTCCTCCCTTTGTAGTGCTTTCAGCCGAAGCCACCTTCGCATTTTTGTCTGAATTACGTTACGTTCGCGAACTTAAGTTCGTCGCGGATAATTATCATCTCATTCTCGCCCTTACCAAAATCCCGGGTACGCTAAGGGATTTCTGGCGAACTGAAGTAGTTCCGATCCGACAACGTCGCCACGTGCCGAGGCAGGGAAGGTCATTGCGAGAACGAGATAGGACGCGGAGAGGAGAGATTCGAAGACCGCTGAGGCGAACGCACCTGCGGAAAGGTTATCTGCGAGTCGAACCCTCGGACATATCATTTGTGATTTCTCAAGTGGACATTTCTACTAAGTATTATACTATATTTGTGCTTTGTATTATGTCACTGCAATATAATTGTTAGTACATTTCGTGACATTTATCCAGTGTATGTTATATGATTTGTGTTTGGCAGCAGCAGCAATGGCGGCTCGTTTATAGGCACTGAGGAACTGCAGCACCCCCTATTTCCGCTTGATATTATCGATAACATTTAATATAATGAGTCCTTTTTTCTTTAATTCTTTCTTTATTTTTGTAGTACAATATATATCCCTTAAGCTTAATGTCAGTACTTCAGTAGCCAACCCCCAGTTTATGAAAAAGATACAAAAATCTTTGTATGGAACTGTGCGCTCCACAGTGCCAGCGACGTGGTGTTTGACTTGTGCGCATGCGCACATAGGAGGGGGGTGGGGAGGAAGGCGGTATGCCAGGTAGAGAGAGCACTGTTGCTCTCGAAGTGCCGGCTCTGGCGTGATGGTGGAAGGGAGTTATTTTTTACTCAGCGTTTGTTGTGCTTGAAAACCGTGTACCATATTCTTGAATGTGATAAAGTGTAGAATTAGATTATTAATCTGCTTCCAGCTATTCTATTTGATTCATTTTTTTCGGTTCTTTTATGGATTTCATTTTTAAATGAATAGATCAAGCTTGAACTGTAACAATTTAAGTTAAAGTAAGTGAAAAATGTTTGGTTTTTTTGTTAAGATTTTATCAGGTTCCTGAATGAATGTTCTTTTTATACATGTTTTTTTCCTTTTACTCAATTTTAAAACAAAGGCTAAAAATTTTCTGGAGCAGCACCCCCACTAATTTTAGCTACGAGCCGCCACTGAGCAGCAGTGTCAGCAAGGGTATCGTATCGTTTAACTATTTTCAAGTACTTTTAGTATTACGAGAGAATAATGTAAAATGAGACAGTTTCGTCTCATTATTGGAGGTCCCACCGAGATACGAACATAGGTTCGTTATTGTTTATTCGTGTATTTCGTACTCTTGTAATCTAAAGTTTATTATTATAAACTTGTCTTGTATATTTCACTTTGTTCTTGGGTTTTGTGCTGTTCCATTTCCACTATGGAATCTTCTAAGGGTGCTTACCAAAAACACTATTCTACCACCGCTTCAGATAGGACTGAAAAAATGAGCTCTCTCGCAGGTGACGGGAGGAATCAAAATCCACCCGCTCCAATTTCCTCCCCTTCGCCGTCTGATCTTACTCAAGTGATTAATGGTCTTTTGCCTAAGTTTCCTCCCTTTGTAGTGCTTTCAGCCGAAGCCACCTTCGCATTTTTGTCTGAATTACGTTACGTTCGCGAACTTAAGTTCGTCGCGGATAATTATCATCTCATTCTCGCCCTTACCAAAATCCCGGGTACGCTAAGGGATTTCTGGCGAACTGAAGTAGTTCCGATCCGACAACGTCGCCACGTGCCGAGGCAGGGAAGGTCATTGCGAGAACGAGATAGGACGCGGAGAGGAGAGATTCGAAGACCGCTGAGGCGAACGCACCTGCGGAAAGGTTATCTGCGAGTCGAACCCTCGGACATATCATTTGTGATTTCTCAAGTGGACATTTCTACTAAGTATTATACTATATTTGTACTTTGTATTATGTCACTGCAATATAATTGTTAGTACATTTCGTGACATTTATCCAGTGTATGTTATATGATTTGTGTTTGGCAGCAGCAGCAATGGCGGCTCGTTTATAGGCACTGAGGAACTGCAGCACCCCCTATTTCCGCTTGATATTATCGATAACATTTAATATAATGAGTCCTTTTTTCTTTAATTCTTTCTTTATTTTTGTAGTACAATATATATCCCTTAAGCTTAATGTCAGTACTTCAGTAGCCAACCCCCAGTTTATGAAAAAGATACAAAAATCTTTGTATGGAACTGTGCGCTCCACAGTGCCAGCGACGTGGTGTTTGACTTGTGCGCATGCGCACATAGGAGGGGGGTGGGGAGGAAGGCGGTACGCCAGGTAGAGAGAGCACTGTTGCTCTCGAAGTGCCGGCTCTGGCGTGATGGTGGAAGGGAGTTATTTTTTACTCAGCGTTTGTTGTGCTTGAAAACCGTGTACCATATTCTTCAATGTGATAAAGTGTAGAATTAGATTATTAATCTGCTTCCAGCTATTCTATTTGATTCATTTTTTTCGGTTCTTTTATGGATTTCATTTTTAAATGAATAGATCAAGCTTGAACTGTAACATTTTAAGTTAAAGTAAGTGAAAAATGTTTGGTTTTTTTGTTAAGATTTTATCAGGTTCCTGAATGAATGTTCTTTTTATACATGTTTTTTTCCTTTTACTCAATTTTAAAACAAAGGCTAAAAATTTTCTGGAGCAGCACCCCCACTAATTTTAGCTACGAGCCGCAACTGAGCAGCAGTGTCAGCAAGGGTATCGTATCGTTTAACTATTTTCAAGTACTTTTAGTATTACGAGAGAATAATGTAAAATGAGACAGTTTCGTCTCATTATTGGAGGTCCCACCGAGATACGAACATAGGTTCGTTATTGTTTATTCGTGTATTTCGTACTCTTGTAATCTAAAGTTTATTATTATAAACTTGTCTTGTATATTTCACTTTGTTCTTGGGTTTTGTGCCGTTCCATTTCCACTATGGAATCTTCTAAGGGTGCTTACCAAAAACACTATTCTACCACCGCTTCAGATAGGACTGAAAAAATGAGCTCTCTCGCAGGTGACGGGAGGAATCAAAATCCACCCGCTCCAATTTCCTCCCCTTCGCCGTCTGATCTTACTCAAGTGATTAATGGTCTTTTGCCTAAGTTTCCTCCCTTTGTAGTGCTTTCAGCCGAAGCCACCTTCGCATTTTTGTCTGAATTACGTTACGTTCGCGAACTTAAGTTCGTCGCGGATAATTATCATCTCATTCTCGCCCTTACCAAAATCCCGGGTACGCTAAGGGATTTCTGGCGAACTGAAGTAGTTCCGATCCGACAACGTCGCCACGTGCCGAGGCAGGGAAGGTCATTGCGAGAACGAGATAGGACGCGGAGAGGAGAGATTCGAAGACCGCTGAGGCGAACGCACCTGCGGAAAGGTTATCTGCGAGTCGAACCCTCGGACATATCATTTGTGATTTCTCAAGTGGACATTTCTACTAAGTATTATACTATATTTGTGCTTTGTATTATGTCACTGCAATATAATTGTTAGTACATTTCGTGACATTTATCCAGTGTATGTTATATGATTTGTGTTTGGCAGCAGCAGCAATGGCGGCTCGTTTATAGGCACTGAGGAACTGCAGCACCCCCTATTTCCGCTTGATATTATCGATAACATTTAATATAATGAGTCCTTTTTTCTTTAATTCTTTCTTTATTTTTGTAGTACAATATATATCCCTTAAGCTTAATGTCAGTACTTCAGTAGCCAACCCCCAGTTTATGAAAAAGATACAAAAATCTTTGTATGGAACTGTGCGCTCCACAGTGCCAGCGACGTGGTGTTTGACTTGTGCGCATGCGCACATAGGAGGGGGGTGGGGAGGAAGGCGGTATGCCAGGTAGAGAGAGCACTGTTGCTCTCGAAGTGCCGGCTCTGGCGTGATGGTGGAAGGGAGTTATTTTTTACTCAGCGTTTGTTGTGCTTGAAAACCGTGTACCATATTCTTGAATGTGATAAAGTGTAGAATTAGATTATTAATCTGCTTCCAGTTATTCTATTTGATTCATTTTTTTCGGTTCTTTAGCAGTATAGCAGGTTACCATTTGGACTTTGTACAAGCCCACAGATATTTTCAAGGTTGATCGATAAGGTTTTACGGGACTTGAAATTTAATTGTGTATTTCCTTATATCGATGACTTATGTACGTATTCTAAATCTTATGAGGAACACCTGGACCACATCGGCAAAGTACTACAGAGACTCCGCCATGGAGGTCTCACTGTCTAACCAGATAAAATGAAAGTTGCGCAATCAGCTGTTCACTTCTTGGGACATCAGATAACATGTGGTTCCCTGCAGATAGATCCTGAGAGGGTGAAGCCCATAACGAATTTTCCGGTGCCTACTTCACTGAAACAGGTTGTCTCCTTCCTTGGGATGTCAGGTTTTTATTCCAAATTTATTCCTAATTTTGCTCAATTGGCCGCTCCTCTGAATGCCTTGAGGAGAAAGAATGTCACGTTTCAATGGACTGATTCCCATTTTGATTCCTTTATGAAACTTAAAAATGTCTTGTCCTCTTCTCCAGTTCTTCACTTGCCTGATTTTAATTCAGATTTCCATCTCTTTGTGGATGCTAGCAATATTGCATTGGGAGTCACTCTCAATCAGCTGATTGATGGTAATTTTAAACCGGTGGCTTATGCTAGCAAAACACTCAATACTCAAGAGTCTCGTTTGTCCACTTATGGATTAGAATGTATGTTCTGTTGCTTCGCAACTCAAAAATTTAAACCATACCTGCAGGCAAGACCATTTCATTTGTATACTGATAATGCTGCTCTCACCTGGCTGTTTAATCACCCTAAACAATTAGGGAAAATTGGTCGCATGGTTTTAAAGCTGTCTTGTTTTTGTTTCACAATTCACCATGTTTCTGCTTCTAAAAATAGTGCTGCTGATTGCTTGTCACGGGTTAGAATCTTGGATCACCATTCTGATCCAACCCCCATTGAAATTTACTGTCTATTGCAACATGTTCCATTGTCCTTCACTAATATTCGCCATCATCAGGCTTCAGACAGAGACTTGTGCAAAATAATAGAGCAAATCAGATCAGGGAAAACCATTCCGAATTATTCTTTGCAAGGCGACTTATTGCGTCATCAATCCCTGGGCTCTAAGAAGCCTCGAGTTGTAATTCCTCTTGCTTTAAGAGAGATGATCTTCCAATATTTTCATTCTTCTCCTATTGGTGGTCATCTAGGCAGTGCAAAGACTTGTGATAAAATCTCCCGTGAATTTTGGTGGTTGGATATGAGAGCAGATATTTCAAAAAGGGATAAAAGCTGTCATGATTGTCATATAACCAAACCCAGAAATTTTTTACCTCCTGGTATGTATCCTGTATGTTGGATATGTATAATGCAACAAATGTTGCGACACAGACCGTGACACTTTAAAAGCACTACTCTGTAATAAAAAACGCAAAGAGGATTGTAAGATAAATTACATTATGCCTGAATACTCACTAATGCTATTTATTAACCACATGAGAGAATAATATAATAATAATATAATATAATAATATTTTTATTAATCCAAGGACCATACAATATGATATAGGACAAGTCAAAAGTGCACAAATATATTACAATTAGATCCAGGGACTAGACAAGCTAGTATAGGGCAAATCAAATTATTAACACAATATAAAATATACACTAAATACAAAAAGAGAACAATATTTAGATGATAGGAACTCATCTACAGTATAAAAGCAGTTTACAGTAAAAAATTCTTTTAATTTAATTTTAAATGAACTGTGATTACTGATATTTTTTATTTTTATTGGGAGTTTATTAAATAATTTTGAACCTGCATATGCAGGGCTACCAGTCACAAGATTTAATTCATGAGCATTAATTCTAAAGTCACACACTCCTCGGGTGTTATAGTTATGTTGGTCCCTATTAAGCTGTAGTTGTAGCAAGTCAGAATTTGCAACTACCAACAATATTGTATTATACATATATATCGAAGCTAAAGTCATCAGTTTTAGATTTTTGAAGTGGGTCCTACAACTGGAGTATTTGTTGACCTGTACCAGAATCCTTATAGCCCACTTCTGTAATTTGAACAAACGTGTTATGTGGGGGGAATGTCCCCAAGCAACAATACCGTACTTAATTCTACTGTAGATGAAGACATAGTAGACTGACAAAGCAGTGTTGAGATTAGTCAACTTCATTAGCCTTCTTAGTAAGTAGCAGCCAGATGCAACCTTAGTGTACAGTGAATCAATATGAGTTACCCAGTTCAGTGATTCATGAATGTGTACTACAAGGAATTTAACAGCAGAGGAGGAGGGCAAGACTTATTGATCAATATGTAAAACTGCTGGAGTTAGAATCTTTCTTTGATAGGGGTGAAATTGAATAAAGGATGATTTACTTAGATTGAGAATAACATTGTTAGATTTACACCAGTTAACCATCTCATTAATTTCAAGCTGAGCTTCATGGGTAACATCAAACTGATTTGATAGCAAATGGTTGGTGTCATCAGCATACATATACAGTTCACCATGATTACATCTAGTAGGAAGGTCGTTGATGTACAGCAAAAAGAGCAGAGGGCCTAGGGTTGATCCTTGTGGCACTCCTCTGGTCATCTTAAGATACTCAGAATGGTATATTTGACCTTCTGCAATCACTCTTACTGATTGCTTTCTATTAGTAAGAAAGCTTTTTATCCATTCATTAGCAGTCCCCGAGATACCATAAAGGGCAAGTTTTTTTAAAAGAATGCAGTGATCAACTGAGTCAAAAGCCTTTTTAAAGTCATAGAAAATGCCTAGAGTGTTCATGTGCTTATCTAGGCTGTGTAAGGTTGAATTGAGAAATTTATAGATTGCCATTTCAGTTGATTTCCCTTTCAAAAATCCATATTGATCAGGGGACAATACATTAAACTTAAGCAAGAATGATCTAATTCTATTGTACATAACTAGTTCAAAAATTTTGGAAAAAACTGATAGAACTGAAATTGGCCTATAATTTGCGACATCAGTTGGATCACCACCCTTCCAGACTGGTAGGACTTTAGCAGTTTTTAACAAGTGAGGAAATACTCCTGAGTATAATGATGCATTCACCATATGGGTAATAGGTCGGACTATACAAGATGAGACCTCTCCCCTAATTAAGGAGCTGGGGATATCATCATAGCCAGATGAGTGTTTAGCACTAACCTTACTAATTATGGCTGCGATTTCATTTTCATCTGTTGGTTGAAGAAAGATGGTATTATGGTACACACGCTTGATGCATTGAGCCTTGTTACTGGTTTTTTGGGTGTTCATGAGGGTATTAGTTATAGCATTAAGAAAATGATTATTCAAAATATTAGCAACAGAGGAAGGGTCTTATATTGTTTCCCCTGTGTTTTGTAAAATATTAATACTTGGGTATTGACTTTTACTTGCCACAGACTGTTTAATTATATGCCAAGCAGCTTTAGTTGGATTAATATGTCATCTGATATAATTGACATTACTATTTCTTTTAGCTTCAGCAATCCTTTTAGAATAGTGATTCTTACAGGAATGATAGTAATTATGATAATCAGCTGAACAATATAACTTTAAGTCACTATGTAGTTGTTTCAATTTTACTGACAGATATTTAATTTCAGGGGTTATCCAATAATTCTTTTTAGTACTCCTCATCCTTTTAACAGTACGTAGGGGATAGCACAAGTTAAAATAATCTAAGAAGGTATTAATGAAATTTTCAAACTTCCCCTCTACTTTCTCAGCTTGATATACACCTACCCACAACTCATGTTGAAGTAGTTGAATAAATTTATTTCTAGCTGAATATGTGAAGGAACGTTTTCTCACATAGGCAGCAACAGAGGAGGTGTTTCTTTCATTTGAAAGGAGGGTTCCTACTTGGGCATAATGATCAGACAATTGTGTATGTATCACAGAACTATCTAAGACCAACAAATTGGAGAATATATTGTCGATTGTGGAGGCTGAATTATTACTTATCCTTGTGTACTCAAAAATAGTCTGTACCAAGTTATAACCCTTAAAAGTGTCTAGTAGCAGGCTTTTAGCATTGCTATTCTTGCTTAGATCCACATTAAAGTCACCACAGACAATAATATTATCATATTTACATACAATAGAGTCAAGAATACATACCAAATTGTTAATAAAAATAGAAAAGTCACCATTAGGTGATCTATAAACACAAACAAAGGCAACCATACGATCACCTATAGTAGTCACAGTACCACAGCATTCTAAAATAATATCACTACAGAGATTTCCCGCAATTTTAAGCTCACCAATTTTTGTACCCTCTTTGATGAAGATCAACACACCACCATTTTTGGCAATAGACCTGCAATAGGCACTTGCAGTACAATAGCCTGGAATTTTAATACTAGGCAGTTCCAACTCATTCAGCCAGTGCTCAGATAGGCATATAACATGGGGGTCTAGAGATCCCAACACCAGTTCAAGTTCATCAAGTTTGTGTCTTAGACATTGTATATTCAAATGAAAAATTTTTAGTTTACTAATAGCTTCAGATTTGGTAGGCAATGCAATCTTGTTATCACTAGAAACCAGCCGAGAGTTTAGTCAAAAGGACTTACCATTCAAGTTTCCAGCCTTAGATCTAGTAGTTACACCTGTTATTTTGTTAACAGCGCCTTCACCGTTGATTACACTACTCTCGACACTTTTAGGTTTAATAAATTTATTCACTATTACACCTTGAGGCCACAGTGAGGAATTTTTTAGTTTATTAAAATCAGCATAATCAATACCAATTTTAAAAGCTCCATTTACACTTTTTCCTTCAATTTTTTCGCAATATTCACATATGACATTAAAATTACTTTTAACATGATTAGTTACGTCATCAGAGGTGGACTCCTTGTCCAAGCGTCCTATATATACAGAAACAATACGTTTGGCTGCACGAAGACCTGTTGATTTTAGTTTATCTACTTCCCCATTACCAATAGTGAAGAAATTTCATCTCTTCTTCTTGGCTTTAACGACAACAAACCCATCATCATCGTCAGAAATTACGGTGCTACACTGCTGGTCTAAAGGTAAGCCATTTATTATAGTGGACTTCTTCATTACCTCTGGACGCAATATTACGGGCGATTCCGAAGAATCATTCACTTTTGTGCTGTTGTTATGCTCCCGTTTGGAATGTAAGCCGGGATTTGTTGTACTAGGATTATCACAATTATAATCACGGTCGTTTAAACTCGATTCAGTTGTCACCTTAGCACAGCTCACAGTCTTTTTGGGTTGTTTGTTGAAGTCAATAATTGATTTTAATCCACAGATTTAAGCTTTTAAATACGCAATATAAGCAGCCTTTTGGCAAGGACGTTTCCGTCAGAAGATCTACACGATAAACATTTCCAAAAAAGGCAATCTGTGTCTGCAAGTGTTTTCAAACATAACTAATTCAAGCAAGTACATTTATAATGATAAAAACTTTTACAAATTTCGCAGGGGAAGACTTTTTCCGAGGTAACTAAAGGTTTTTTGCATGCGTTGCACTCAATGTCGACTACACTCGGCGCCATGTTGAAATTGAATGACGCTACCTTCCGAGTATTCCATTGAGATGTGTACCGCAGCGACATCAGACTTCTTATCTGAATTTGATGCAAGTTTGCATTTAATTTTAGTTTAAATCTCACACTTTCTTTCTCTCTAATTAAATCCGCTGAATTTATCGATGTCACTTCCAATTTGAGGAAGTGATCTGGAATTAAATCAAGTATATTCCGATTATTTCAGTGAGATGTGTGCAAATAATATGTAATCATGTGCCGTCACTACGATAGACTACTTAGTGCGGAGAACCTATCGTCAGGTCTACTAAACTTCAAAGGCAGAAGTTGTTTACAATTCCAGTATCATTTGCATCATACAGGTTATGAGTTATGTTTAAATAACATTTAAAGATTCACCACCAAGTACTTATAAATTTAGAGCTACTTTGTTATGATACAAGATCGAAAGAAATGGTGTCCATCGGAACCTCAAATGCACTAAATGCGATTTTATCGCTGTTGCATCTGTTAAGAATATGTGCCTTGCTTTTTTCCCAACTTTGGTGTTTCTGTATTATATTTTGTTATAGTCCATCATAGTTGGGAAATAAGCGTGAACACTCCATCACCGGTCAAAATTGTAGATAACAGCGGTTCGCCGCTATAATTTGCCTGAAGCCTAGTACGATATCCGTGTCCCAATTTTATACGCGTGTACCATTAACTAAATTGCAACCAAGGTCCATTTCTCTCAATAACTACGCTGAATTTAACAATGTCGCTTCCAAATTCACAATGCGAATCACTTAGACGACGAACTCTTTCACGAAAAACATGTCAAATTATGACGTTAAATACAAATTTGTGTATCGATTCGACAAGTAGTCGAATATTAACGGAAGGAAAACAAAACTTCGTTCTCTTAGGCGTACGTTGTTTCAAGTCTCGATGTTAATGTAACGGTAACGTATGGTCAGTAAATCTCAAATACAGAAGTTCATTTAAATTTAAGCAACTGCTGCACACCCAAGTAATGGGGCATACAATAATTAAATATTTAGATTCGCCACCGATGCATTACAAATTTTGGGTTATGTTATTACAGTACGACATCGAAAGGAATAGCGTCCACCGGAACATGAATAAGGGCCATGCTTTCTGGCCACATTTGGAGATCTGATATTACGTTCAGGCATGGACCTCCGTTTTTGGCTTATAAGCTTGGTGACTCCATCACCGGACATTATTAGATACTGTAGGTTGCAGTAACACTGCATTATCGAGTACCTACAGTGTTATCCAAACAGAATCGGAAAGTTAGGTGTCCACCGGAAGATCAAGTACACTGAAGATTTGACGACCTTCGGCAAAGTATCATAGTGTGTTCCGAAAATCACGCGCCTGTACCACTCAAGTGCAGCGAAAACTCTTTCTCTCACTAATACCTCTGAACTTCACCTTATCATTTATAACTAGAAAAATACACGTTGTATTATGTCCAGCTCCCAATGAATCACAGTGATGTGATATTCATATACGTATTAGTCTTCAAAGTAAATTATTAACCGTCGAGACTCCATCTTCCAAAATAACTCAATATTACTTACTTTATTTAATCGCACACAGTACGATATCTGTGATCAAATTTCATGCCCGTGAACTTTTTAATTTTAGCCTCAATCTCTCACTCTTTCTCTCTCATTAAATTCGCTGAATTTATCGATGTCACTTCCAATTCGAGGAAGTGGTCTGGAATTAAATCAAGTATATTCCGATTATTTCAGTGAGATGTGTGCGAGTAATATGTAATCATGTGCCGTCACTACGATAGACTACTTATCGCGGAGAACCTAACGTCTGGTCTACTAAACCTAAAAGCTAGAAGTTCATATCAATTTCAGTATCATTGGCATCCTACAGGTTATGAGTTATTTTTAATTGAAACGTAAAGGATCACCACCGAGTACTTATAAATTTAGAGCTACTTTATTATGATACAAGATGGAAAGAAATGGTGTCCATCGGAACCTCAAATGCCCTAAATGCGATTTTATCGCTGTTGCATCTGTTAAGAATAGGTGCCTTGCTTTTTTCCCAACTTTGGTGTTCCAGTATTATATTTAGTTAGAGGTTATCATAGTCGGGAAATAAGCGTGAACACTCCATCACCGGTCAAAATTGAACATTACTGCGGTTCGCCGCTATAATTTTCCTCAAGCCTAGTACGATATCCGTGTCCCAATTTTATACGCGTGTACTGTAACGTTTTTAATGCTGGCGCCGAGAAGACGAACGTCGGATGGTAGATTTTCTTTTATCTTATTTTCCCGTACTTGCCGCGCGGATCGTTGTCGGCGTCGAGGAAGGTTTATAAGGGACGACGCGATAAGAGAAAAGGTCTTCTTGCGTCGTCCTTAGTCAGCCGGGGAAGTCTCGGCGTAGTGGTCTGAGTTGCAATTTTGTTAGCTAGTAACTTCTGTTATTACTTCCCGTCATTTTTCTTTCTTTCCATTCATTTTCCTTTTACCGTCTCCTCCCTTCCCGTATTACCCAAGGATGATCTCAGACTTATCACTTGTGTGAGTAAAAGTCACTGAGGGAAATACGAAGAAGTGATTCCCTTCTTCCTTCTCCTTCCTTATCTTTTCCTTCCCATACGTCCGGGCACAGGCGGATAGTCTCCCTTTTTTGTACTCCTGTACTGGCGCCCACATACCACAGTGACCTGTCTTTCCTTCGGTTCCCGTGCTATTGTTTTCCCTCCCCACACCCAGAGCTAGCCGGGGAGAGGGGATTCAAGCGCCGTTACAGTACCATTAATTAATTGTAGCCAAGGTCCCTTTCTCTCAATAACTACGCTGAATTTAACAATGTCGCTTCCAAATGCACAATGCGAATCACTTAGACGACGAACTCTTTTACGAAAAACATGTCAAATTATGACGTTAAATACAAATTTGTGGATCGATTCGACAAGTGGTCGAATATTAACGGAAGGAAAACAAAACTTCGTTCTCTTAGGCGTACGTTGTTTCAAGTCTCGATGTTAATGTAACGGTAACGTATGGTCAGTAAATCTCAAATACAGAAGTTCATTTAAATTTAAGCAACTGCTGCACACCCAAGTAACGGGGCATACCCTAATTAAATATTTAGATTCGCCACCGATGCATTACAAATTTTGGGTTATGTTATTACAGTACGACATCGAAAGGAATAGCGTCCAGCGGAACCTAAATAAGGGCCATGCTTTCTGGCCACATTTGGAGATCTGATATTACGTTCAGGTATGGACCTCCGTTTTTGGCTTATAAGCTTGGTGACTCCATCACCGGACATTATTAGATACTGTAGGTTGCAGTAACACTGCATTATCGAGTACCTACAGTGTTATCCAAACACAGAATCGGAAAGTAAAGTGTCCACCTGAAGATCAAGTACACTGAAGATTTGACGACCTCCGGCAAAGTATCGTAGTGTGTTCCGAAAATCACGCGCCTGTACCACTCAAGTGCAGCGAAAACTCTTTCTCTCACTAATACCTCTGAACTTCACCTTATCATTTGTAACTAGAAAAATACACGTTGTATTAAATCCAGCACTAAATAAATCACAAAGATTTTATATTACATTTACGTATTTGTCTTCAAAGTCAATTAATAACCGTCGACACTCCATCTCCCAAAATAACTGAATATTACTTACTTTATTTAATCGCACACAGTACGATATCTGTGATCAAATTTCATGCCCGTGAACTTTTTAATTTTAGCCTCAATCTCTCACTCTTTCTCTCTCATTAAATTCGCTGAATTTATCGATGTCACTTCCAATTCGAGGAAGTGGTCTTGAATTAAATCAAGTATATTCCGATTATTTCAGTGAGATGTGTGCGAGTAATATGTAATCATGTGCCGTCACTACGATAGACTACTTATCGCGGAGAACCTAAGGCCTGGTCTACTAAACCTCAAAGACAGAAGTTGATATCAATTTCAGTATCATTGGCATCCTACAGGTTATGAGTTATGTTTAAATGAAATGTTAAGATTCACCACCGAGTACTTATAAATTTAGAGCTACTTTGTTATGATACAAGATCGAAAGAAATGGTGTCCATCGGAACCTCAAATGCACTAAATGCGATTTTATCGCTGTTGCATCTGTTAAGAATATGTGCCTTGCTTTTTTCCCAACTTTGGTGTTTCTGTATTATATTTAGTTATAGTTCATCATAGTTGGGAAATAAGCGTGAACACTCCATCACCGGTCAAAATTGTAGATAACAGCGGTTCGCCGCTATAATTTGCCTGAAGCCTAGTACGATATCCGTGTCCCAATTTTATACGCGTGTACCATTAACTAAATTGCACCCAAGGTCCCTTTCTCTCAATAACTACGCTGAATTTAACAATGTCGCTTCCAAATTCACAATGCGAATCACTTAGACGACGAACTCTTTCACGAAAAACATGTCAAATTATGACGTTAAATACAAATTTGTGGATCGATTCGACAAGTGGTCGAATATTAACGGAAGGAAAACAAAACTTCGTTCTCTTAGGCGTACGTTGTTTCAAGTCTCGATGTTAATGTAACGGTAACGTATGGTCAGTAAATCTCAAATACAGAAGTTCATTTAAATTTAAGCAACTGCTGCACACCCAAGTAATGGGGCATACCCTAATTAAATATTTAGATTCGCCACCGATGCATTACAAATTTTGGGTTGTTTTATTACAGTACGACATCGAAAGGAATAGCGTCCACCGGAACCTGAATAAGGGCCATGCTTTCAGGCCACATTTGGAGATCTGATATTACGTTCAGGTATGGACCTCCGTTTTTGGCTTATAAGCTTGGTGACTCCATCACCGGACATTATTAGATACTGTAGGTTGCAGTAACACTGCATTATCGAGTACCTACAGTGTTATCCAAACACAGAATCGGAAAGTAAAGTGTCCACCTGAAGATCAAGTACACTGAAGATTTGACGACCTCCGGCAAAGTATCGTAGTGTGTTCCGAAAATCACGCGCCTGTACCACTCAAGTGCAGCGAAAACTCTTTCTCTCACTAATACCTCTGAACTTCACCTTATCATTTGTAACTAGAAAAATACACGTTGTATTAAGTCCAGCACTAAATAAATCACAAAGATTTTATATTACATTTACGTATTAGTCTACAAAGTCAATTAATAACCGTCGACACTCCATCTCCCAAAATAACTGAATATTACTTACTTTATTTAATCGCACACAGTACGATATCTGTGATCAAATTTCATGCCCGTGAACTTTTTAATTTTAGCCTCAATCTCTCACTCTTTCTCTCTCATTAAATTCGCTGAATTTATTGATGTCACTTCCAATTCGAGGAAGTGGTCTGGAATTAAATCAAGTATATTCTGATTATTTCAGTGAGATGTGTGCGAGTAATATGTAATCATGTGCCGTCACTACGATAGACTACTTATCGCGGAGAACCTAACGCCTGGTCTACTAAACCTCAAAGACAGAAGTTGATTTCAATTACAGTATCATTTGCATCATACAGGTTATGAGTTATCTTTAAATGAAATGTAAAGATTCACCACCGAGTACTTATAAAATTAGAGCTACTTTGTTATGATACAAGATCGAAAGAAATGGTGTCCATCGGAACCTCAAATGCACTAAATGCGATTTTATCGCTGTTGCATCTGTTAAGAGTATGTGCCTTGCTTTTTTCCCAACTTTGGTGTTTCTGTATTATAGTTAGTTATAGTTCATCATAGTTGGGAAATAAGCGTGAACACTCCATCACCGGTCAAAATTGTAGATAACAGCGGTTCGCCGCTATAATTTGCCTGAAGCCTAGTACGATATCCGTGTCCCAATTTTATACGCGTGTACCATTAACTAAATTGCACCCAAGGTCCCTTTCTCTCAATAACTACGCTGAATTTAACAATGTCGCTTCCAAATTCACAATGCGAATCACTTAGACGACGAACTCTTTCACGAAAAACATGTCAAATTATGACGTTAAATACAAATTTGTGGATCGATTCGACAAGTGGTCGAATATTAACGGAAGGAAAACAAAACTTCGTTCTCTTAGGCGTACGTTGTTTCAAGTCTCGATGTTAATGTAACGGTAACGTATGGTCAGTAAATCTCAAATACAGAAGTTCATTTAAATTTAAGCAACTGCTGCACACCCAAGTAATGGGGCATACAATAATTAAATATTTAGATTCGCCACCGATGCATTACAAATTTTGGGTTATGTTATTACAGTACGACATCGAAAGGAATAGCGTCCACCGGAACCTGAATAAGGGCCATGGTTTCAGGCCACATTTGGAGATCTGATATTACGTTCAGGTATGGACCTCCGATTTTGGCTTATAAGCTTGGTGACTCCATCACCGGACATTATTAGAAACTGTAGGTTGCAGTAACACTGCATAATCGAGTACCCACAGTGTTATCCAAACACAGAATCGGAAAGTAAAGTGTCCACCTGAAGATCAAGTACACTGAAGATTTGACGACCTCCGGCAAAGTATCGTAGTGTGTTCCGAAAATCACGCGCCTGTACCTCTCAAGTGCAGCGAAAACTCTTTCTCTCACTAATACCTCTGAACTTCACCTTATCATTTATAACTAGAAAAATACACGTTGTATTATGTCCAGCTCCCAATGAATCACAGTGATGTGATATTCATATACGTATTAGTCTTCAAAGTAAATTATTAACCGTCGAGACTCCATCTTCCAAAATAACTCAATATTACTTACTTTATTTAATCGCACACAGTACGATATCTGTGATCAAATTTCATGCCCGTGAACTTTTTAATTTTAGCCTCAATCTCTCACTCTTTCTCTCTCATTAAATTCGCTGAATTTATCGATGTCACTTCCAATTCGAGGAAGTGGTCTGGAATTAAATCAAGTATATTCTGATTATTTCAGTGAGATGTGTGCGAGTAATATGTAATCATGTGCCGTCACTACGATAGACTACTTATCGCGGAGAACCTAACGCCTGGTCTACTAAACCTCAAAGACAGAAGTTGATTTCAATTACAGTATCATTTGCATCATACAGGTTATGAGTTATCTTTAAATGAAATGTAAAGATTCACCACCGAGTACTTATAAAATTAGAGCTACTTTGTTATGATACAAGATCGAAAGAAATGGTGTCCATCGGAACCTCAAATGCACTAAATGCGATTTTATCGCTGTTGCATCTGTTAAGAATATGTGCCTTGCTTTTTTCCCAACTTTGGTGTTTCTGTATTATATTTAGTTATAGTTCATCATAGTTGGGAAATAAGCGTGAACACTCCATCACCGGTCAAAATTGAAGATAACAGCGGTTCGCCGCTATAATTTGCCTGAAGCCTAGTACGATATCCGTGTCCCAATTTTATACGCGTGTACCATTAACTAAATTGCACCCAAGGTCCCTTTCTCTCAATAACTACGCTGAATTTAACAATGTCGTTTCCAAATTCACAATGCGAATCACTTAGACGACGAACTCTTTTACGAAAAACATGTCAAATTATGACGTTAAATACAAATTTGTGGATCGATTCGACAAGTAGTCGAATATTAAAGGAAGGAAAAAAAAACTTCGTTCTCTTAGGCGTACGTTGTTTCAAGTCTCGATGTTAATGTAACGGTAACGTATGGTCAGTAAATCTCAAATACAGAAGTTCATTTAAATTTAAGCAACTGCTGCACACCCAAGTAATGGGGCATACCCTAATTAAATATTTAGATTCGCCACCGATGCATTACAAATTTTGGGTTATTTTATTACAGTACGACATCGAAAGGAATAGCGTCCACCGGAACCCGAATAAGGGCCATGCTTTCTGGCCACATTTGGAGATCTGATATTACGTTCAGGTATGGACCTCCGTTTTTGGCTTATAAGCTTGGTGACTCCATCACCGGACATTATTAGATACTGTAGGCTGCAGTAACACTGCATAATCGAGTACCCACAGTGTTATCCAAACACAGAATCAGAAAGTAAAGTGTCCACCTGAAGATCAAGTACACTGAAGATTTGACGACCTCCGGCAAAGTATCGTAGTGTGTTCCGAAAATCACGCGCCTGTACCTCTCAAGTGCAGCGAAAACTCTTTCTCTCACTAATACCTCTGAACTTCACCTTATCATTTATAACTAGAAAAATACACGTTGTATTATGTCCAGCTCCCAATGAATCACAGTGATGTGATATTCATATACGTATTAGTCTTCAAAGTAAATTATTAACCGTCGAGACTCCATCTTCCAAAATAACTCAATATTACTTAGTTTATTTAATCGCACACAGTACGATATCTGTGATCGAATTTCATGCCCGTGAACTTTTTAATTTTAGCCTCAATCTCTCAATCTTTCTCTCTCATTAAATTCGCTGAATTTATCGATGTCACTTCCAATTCGAGGAAGTGGTCTGGAATAAAATCAAGTATATTCCCATTATTTCAGTGAGATGTGTGCGAGTAATATGTAATCATGTGCCGTCACTACGATAGACTACTTAGCGCGGAGAACCTAACGTCTGGTCTACTAAACCTCAAAGCGAGAAGTTGATATCAATTTCAGTATCATTGGCATCCTACAGGTTATGAGTTATGTTTAAATGAAATGTAAAGATTCACCACCGAGTACTTATAAATTTAGAGCTACTTTGTTATGATACAAGATCGAAAGAAATGGTGTCCATCGGAACCTCAAATGCACTAAATGCGATTTTATCGCTGTTGCATCTGTTAAAAATATGTGCCTTGCTTTTTTCCGAACTTTGGTGTTCCTGTATTATATTTAGTTATAGTTCATCATAGTTGGGAAATAAGCGTGAACACTCCATCACCGGTCAAAATTGTAGATAACAGCGGTTCGCCGCTATAATTTGCCTGAAGCCTAGTACGATATCCGTGTCCCAATTTTATACGCGTGTACCATTAACTAAATTGCACCCAAGGTCCCTTTCTCTCAATAACTACGCTGAATTTAACAATGTCGCTTCCAAATTCACAATGCGAATCACTTAGACGACGAACTCTTTCACAAAAAAAATGTCAAATTATGACGTTAAATACAAATTTGTGGATCGATTCGACAAGTGGTCGAATATTAACGGAAGGAAAACAAAACTTCGTTCTCTTAGGCGTACGTTGTTTCAAGTCTCGATGTTAATGTAACGGTAACGTATGGTCAGTAAATCTCAAATACAGAAGTTCATTTAAATTTAAGCAACTGCTGCACACCCAAGTAATGGGGCATACCCTAATTAAATATTTAGATTCGCCACCGATGCATTACAAATTTTGGGTTATGTTATTACAGTACGACATCGAAAGGAATAGCGTCCACCGGAACCTGAATAAGGGCCATGCTTTCAGGCCACATTTGGAGATCTGATATTACGTTCAGGTATGGACCTCCGTTTTTGGCTTATAAGCTTGGTGACTCCATCACCGGACATTATTAGATACTGTAGGTTGCAGTAACACTGCATTATCGAGTACCTACAGTGTTATCCAAACACAGAATCGGAAAGTAAAGTGTCCACCTGAAGATCAAGTACACTGAAGATTTGACGACCTCCGGCAAAGTATCGTAGTGTGTTCCGAAAATCACGCGCCTGTACCACTCAAGTGCAGCGAAAACTCTTTCTCTCACTAATACCTCTGAACTTCACCTTATCATTTGTAACTAGAAAAATACACGTTGTATTAAGTCCAGCACTAAATAAATCACAAAGATTTTATATTACATTTACGTATTAGTCTACAAAGTCAATTAATAACCGTCGACACTCCATCTCCCAAAATAACTGAATATTACTTACTTTATTTAATCGCACACAGTACGATATCTGTGATCAAATTTCATGCCCGTGAACTTTTTAATTTTAGCCTCAATCTCTCACTCTTTCTCTCTCATTAAATTCGCTGAATTTATTGATGTCACTTCCAATTCGAGGAAGTGGTCTGGAATTAAATCAAGTATATTCTGATTATTTCAGTGAGATGTGTGCGAGTAATATGTAATCATGTGCCGTCACTACGATAGACTACTTATCGCGGAGAACCTAACGCCTGGTCTACTAAACCTCAAAGACAGAAGTTGATTTCAATTACAGTATCATTTGCATCATACAGGTTATGAGTTATCTTTAAATGAAATGTAAAGATTCACCACCGAGTACTTATAAATTTAGAGCTACTTTGTTATGATACAAGATCGAAAGAAATGGTGTCCATCGGAACCTCAAATGCACTAAATGCGATTTTATCGCTGTTGCATCTGTTAAGAGTATGTGCCTTGCTTTTTTCCCAACTTTGGTGTTTCTGTATTATATTTAGTTATAGTTCATCATAGTTGGGAAATAAGCGTGAACACTCCATCACCGGTCAAAATTGTAGATAACAGCGGTTCGCCGCTATAATTTGCCTGAAGCCTAGTACGATATCCGTGTCCCAATTTTATACGCGTGTACCATTAACTAAATTGCACCCAAGGTCCCTTTCTCTCAATAACTACGCTGAATTTAACAATGTCGCTTCCAAATTCACAATGCGAATCACTTAGACGACGAACTCTTTCACGAAAAACATGTCAAATTATGACGTTAAATACAAATTTGTGGATCGATTCGACAAGTGGTCGAATATTAACGGAAGGAAAACAAAACTTCGTTCTCTTAGGCGTACGTTGTTTCAAGTCTCGATGTTAATGTAACGGTAACGTATGGTCAGTAAATCTCAAATACAGAAGTTCATTTAAATTTAAGCAACTGCTGCACACCCAAGTAATGGGGCATACAATAATTAAATATTTAGATTCGCCACCGATGCATTACAAATTTTGGGTTATGTTATTACAGTACGACATCGAAAGGAATAGCGTCCACCGGAACCTGAATAAGGGCCATGGTTTCAGGCCACATTTGGAGATCTGATATTACGTTCAGGTATGGACCTCCGTTTTTGGCTTATAAGCTTGGTGACTCCATCACCGGACATTATTAGATACTGTAGGCTGCAGTAACACTGCATAATCGAGTACCCACAGTGTTATCCAAACACAGAATCAGAAAGTAAAGTGTCCACCTGAAGATCAAGTACACTGAAGATTTGACGACCTCCGGCAAAGTATCGTAGTGTGTTCCGAAAATCACGCGCCTGTACCTCTCAAGTGCAGCGAAAACTCTTTCTCTCACTAATACCTCTGAACTTCACCTTATCATTTATAACTAGAAAAATACACGTTGTATTATGTCCAGCTCCCAATGAATCACAGTGATGTGATATTCATATACGTATTAGTCTTCAAAGTAAATTATTAACCGTCGAGACTCCATCTTCCAAAATAACTCAATATTACTTAGTTTATTTAATCGCACACAGTACGATATCTGTGATCGAATTTCATGCCCGTGAACTTTTTAATTTTAGCCTCAATCTCTCAATCTTTCTCTCTCATTAAATTCGCTGAATTTATCGATGTCACTTCCAATTCGAGGAAGTGGTCTGGAATAAAATCAAGTATATTCCCATTATTTCAGTGAGATGTGTGCGAGTAATATGTAATCATGTGCCGTCACTACGATAGACTACTTAGCGCGGAGAACCTAACGTCTGGTCTACTAAACCTCAAAGCGAGAAGTTGATATCAATTTCAGTATCATTGGCATCCTACAGGTTATGAGTTATGTTTAAATGAAATGTAAAGATTCACCACCGAGTACTTATAAATTTAGAGCTACTTTGTTATGATACAAGATCGAAAGAAATGGTGTCCATCGGAACCTCAAATGCACTAAATGCGATTTTATCGCTGTTGCATCTGTTAAAAATATGTGCCTTGCTTTTTTCCGAACTTTGGTGTTCCTGTATTATATTTAGTTATAGTTCATCATAGTTGGGAAATAAGCGTGAACACTCCATCACCGGTCAAAATTGTAGATAACAGCGGTTCGCCGCTATAATTTGCCTGAAGCCTAGTACGATATCCGTGTCCCAATTTTATACGCGTGTACCATTAACTAAATTGCACCCAAGGTCCCTTTCTCTCAATAACTACGCTGAATTTAACAATGTCGCTTCCAAATTCACAATGCGAATCACTTAGACGACGAACTCTTTCACGAAAAAAATGTCAAATTATGACGTTAAATACAAATTTGTGGATCGATTCGACAAGTGGTCGAATATTAACGGAAGGAAAACAAAACTTCGTTCTCTTAGGCGTACGTTGTTTCAAGTCTCGATGTTAATGTAACGGTAACGTATGGTCAGTAAATCTCAAATACAGAAGTTCATTTAAATTTAAGCAACTGCTGCACACCCAAGTAATGGGGCATACCCTAATTAAATATTTAGATTCGCCACCGATGCATTACAAATTTTGGGTTATGTTATTACAGTACGACATCGAAAGGAATAGCGTCCACCGGAACCTGAATAAGGGCCATGCTTTCAGGCCACATTTGGAGATCTGATATTACGTTCAGGTATGGACCTCCGTTTTTGGCTTATAAGCTTGGTGACTCCATCACCGGACATTATTAGATACTGTAGGTTGCAGTAACACTGCATTATCGAGTACCTACAGTGTTATCCAAACACAGAATCGGAAAGTAAAGTGTCCACCTGAAGATCAAGTACACTGAAGATTTGACGACCTCCGGCAAAGTATCGTAGTGTGTTCCGAAAATCACGCGCCTGTACCACTCAAGTGCAGCGAAAACTCTTTCTCTCACTAATACCTCTGAACTTCACCTTATCATTTGTAACTAGAAAAATACACGTTGTATTATGTCCAGCTCCCAATGAATCACAGTGATGTGATATTCATATACGTATTAGTCTTCAAAGTAAATTATTAACTGTCGAGACTCCATCTTCCAAAATAACACAATATTACTTACTTTATTTAATCGCACACAGTACGATATCTGTGATCGAATTTCATGCCCGTGAACTTTTTAATTTTAGCCTCAATCTCTCACTCTTTCTCTCTCATTAAATTCGCTGAATTTATCGATGTCACTTCCAATTCGAGGAAGTGGTCTGGAATTAAATCAAGTATATTCTGATTATTTCAGTGAGATGTGTGCGAGTAATATGTAATCATGTGCCGTCACTACGATAGACTACTTATCGCGGAGAACCTAACGCCTGGTCTACTAAACCTCAAAGACAGAAGTTGATTTCAATTACAGTATCATTTGCATCATACAGGTTATGAGTTATCTTTAAATGAAATGTAAAGATTCACCACCGAGTACTTATAAAATTAGAGCTACTTTGTTATGATACAAGATCGAAAGAAATGGTGTCCATCGGAACCTCAAATGCACTAAATGCGATTTTATCGCTGTTGCATCTGTTAAGAATATGTGCCTTGCTTTTTTCCCAACTTTGGTGTTTCTGTATTATATTTAGTTATAGTTCATCATAGTTGGGAAATAAGCGTGAACACTCCATCACCGGTCAAAATTGTAGATAACAGCGGTTCGCCGCTATAATTTGCCTGAAGCCTAGTACGATATCCGTGTCCCAATTTTATACGCGTGTACCATTAACTAAATTGCACCCAAGGTCCCTTTCTCTCAATAACTACGCTGAATTTAACAATGTCGCTTCCAAATTCACAATGCGAATCACTTAGACGACGAACTCTTTCACGAAAAACATGTCAAATTATGACGTTAAATACAAATTTGTGGATCGATTCGACAAGTGGTCGAATATTAACGGAAGGAAAACAAAACTTCGTTCTCTTAGGCGTACGTTGTTTCAAGTCTCGATGTTAATGTAACGGTAACGTATGGTCAGTAAATCTCAAATACAGAAGTTCATTTAAATTTAAGCAACTGCTGCACACCCAAGTATTGGGGCATACCCTAATTAAATATATAGATTCGCCACCGATGCATTACAAATTTTGGGTTATGTTATTACAGTACGACATCGAAAGGAATAGCGTCCACCGGAACCTGAATAAGGGCCATGCTTTCAGGCCACATTTGGAGATCTGATATTTCGTTCAGGTATGGACCTCCGTTTTTGGCTTATAAGCTTGGTGACTCCATCACCGGACATTATTAGAAACTGTAGGTTGCAGTAACACTGCATTATCGAGTACCTACAGTGTTACCCAAACACAGAATCGGAAAGTAAAGTGTCCACCTGAAGATCAAGTACACTGAAGATTTGACGACCTCCGGCAAAGTATCGTAGTGTGTTCCGAAAATCACGCGCCTGTACCACTCAAGTGCAGCGAAAACTCTTTCTCTCACTAATACCTCTGAACTTCACCTTATCATTTCTAACTAGAAAAATACACGTTGTATTAAGTCCAGCACTAAATAAATCACAAAGATTTTATATTACATTTACGTATTAGTCTTCAAAGTCAATTAATAACCGTCGACACTCCATCTCCCAAAATAACTGAATATTACTTACTTTATTTAATCGCACATAGAACGATATTTGTGATCGAATTTCATGCCCGTGAACTTTTTAATCTAACCTCAATCTCTCACTCTTTCTCTCTCAATAAATGCGCTGAATTTATCGATGTCACTTCCAATTCGAGGAAGTGGTCTGGAATTAAATCACGTATATTCCGATTATTTCAGTGAGATGTGTGCGAGTAATATGTAATCATGTGCCGTCACTACGATAGACTACTTATCGCGGAGAACCTAACGTCTGGTCTACTAAACCTAAAAGCTAGAAGTTGATATCAATTTCAGTATCATTGGCATCCTACAGGTTATGAGTTATTTTTAATTGAAACGTTAAGGTTCACCACCGAGTACTTATAAATTTAGAGCTACTTTATTATGATACAAGATGGAAAGAAATGGTGTCCATCGGAACCTCAAATGCCCTAAATGCGATTTTATCGCTGTTGCATCTGTTAAGAATAGGTGCCTTGCTTTTTTCCCAACTTTGGTGTTCCAGTATTATATTTAGTTAGAGGTCATCATAGTCGGGAAATAAGCGTGAACACTCCATCACCGGTCAAAATTGAACATTACTGCGGTTCGCCGCTATAATTTTCCTCAAGCCTAGTACGATATCCGTGTCCCAATTTTATACGCGTGTACTGTAACGTTTTTAATGCTGGCGCCGAGAAGACGAACGTCGGATGGTAGATTTTCTTTTATCTTATTTTCCCGTACTTGCCGCGCGGATCGTTGTCGGCGTCGAGGAAGGTTTATAAGGGACGACGCGATAAGAGAAAAGGTCTTCTTGCGTCGTCCTGAGTCAGCCGGGGAAGTCTCGGCGTAGTGGTCTGAGTTGCAATTTTGTTAGCGAGTAACTTCTGTTTTTCCTTCCCGTCATTTTTCTTTCTTTCCATTCATTTTCCATTTACCGTCTCCTCCCTTCCCGTATTTCCCAAGGATGATCTCGGACTTATCACTTGTGTGAGTAAAAGTCACTGAGGGAAATACGAAGAAGTGATTCCCTTCTTCCTTCTCCTTCCTTATCTTTTCCTTCCCATTCGTCCGGGTACAGGTGGATAGTCTCCCTTTTTTGTACTCCAGTACTGGCGCCCACATACCACAGTGACCTGACTTTCCTTCGGTTCACGTGCTATTGTTTTCCCTCCCCACACCCAGAGCTAGCCGGGGAGAGGGGATTCAAGCGCCGTTACAGTACCATTAATTAATTGTAGCCAAGGTCCCTTTCTCTCAATAACTACGCTGAATTTAACAATGTCGCTTCCAAATGCACAATGCGAATCACTTAGACGACGAACTCTTTTACGAAAAACATGTCAAATTATGACGTTAAATACAAATTTGTGGATCGATTCGACAAGTGGTCGAATATTAACGGAAGGAAAACAAAACTTCGTTCTCTTAGGCGTACGTTGTTTCAAGTCTCGATGTTAATGTAACGGTAACGTATGGTCAGTAAATCTCAAATACAGAAGTTCATTTAAATTTAAGCAACTGCTGCACACCCAAGTAACGGGGCATACCCTAATTAAATATTTAGATTCGCCACCGATGCATTACAAATTTTGGGTTATGTTATTACAGTACGACATCGAAAGGAATAGCGTCCAGCGGAACCTGAATAAGGGCCATGCTTTCTGGCCACATTTGGAGATCTGATATTACGTTCAGGTATGGACCTCCGTTTTTGGCTTATAAGCTTGGTGACTCCATCACCGGACATCATTAGATACTGAAGGTTACAGTAACACTGCATTATCGAGTACCTACAGTGTTACCCAAACACAGATTCGGAAAGTAAGGTGTCCACCGGAAGATCAAGTACACTGAAGATTTGACGACCTCCGGCAAAGTATTGTAGTGTGTTCCGAAAATCACGCGCCTGTACCACTCAAGTGCATCGAAAACTATTTCTCTAACTAATACCTCTGAACTTCACCTTATCATTTCTAAGTAGAAAAATACACGTTGTATTAAGTCCAGAACTAAATAAATCACAAAGATTTTATATTACATTTACGTATTAGTCTTCAAAGTCAATTAATAACCGTCGACACTTCATCTCCCAAAATAACTGAATATTACTTACTTTATTTAATCGCACACAGTACGATATCTGTGATCGAATTTCATGCCCGTGAACTTTTTAATTTTAGCCTCAATCTCTCACTCTTTCTCTCTCATTAAATTCGCTGAATTTATCGATGTCACTTCCAATTCGAGGAAGTGGTCTGGAATTAAATCAAGTATATTCCGATTATTTCAGTGAGATGTGTGCGAGTAATATGTAATCATGTGCCGTCACTACGATAGACTACTTATCGCGGAGAACCTAACGTCTGGTCTACTAAACCACAAAGCTAGAAGTTGATATCAATTTCAGTATCATTGGCATCCTACAGGTTATGAGTTATTTTTAATTGAAACGTCAAGGTTCACCACCGAGTACTTATAAATTTAGAGCTACTTTATTATGATACAAGATGGAAAGAAATGTTGTCCATCGGAACCTTAAATGCCCTAAATGCGATTTTATCGCTGTTGCATCTGTTAAGAATAGGTGCCTTGCTTTTTTCCCAACTTTGGTGTTCCAGTATTATATTTAGTTAGAGGTCATCATAGTCGGGAAATAAGCGTGAACACTCCATCACCGGTCAAAATTGAACATTACTGCGGTTCGCCGCTATAATTTTCCTCAGCCTAGTACGATATCCGTGTCCCAATTTTATACGCGTGTACTGTAACTTTTTTAATGCTGGCGCCGAGAAGACGAACGTCGGATGGCAGATTTTCTTTTATCTTATTTTCCCGTACTTGCCGCGCGGAGCGTTGTCGGCGTCGAGGAAGGTTTATAAGAGACGACGCGATAAGAGAAAAGGTCTTCTTGCGTCGTCCTGAGTCAGCCGGGGAAGTCTCGGCGTAGTGGTCTGAGTTGAGATTTTGTTAGCGAGTAACTCCTGTTTTTCCTTCCCGTCATTTTTTTTTCTTTCTATTCATTTTCCTTTTACCGTCTCCTCCCTTCCCGTATTTCCCAAGAATGATCTCCGACTTATCACTTGTGTGAGTAAAAGTAACTGAGGGAAAGACGAAGAAGTGATTCCCTTCTTCCTTCTCCTTCCTTATCTTTTCCTTCCCATTCGTCCGGGCACAGGCGGATAGTCTCCCTTTTTTGTACTCCTGTACTGGCGCCCACATACCACAGTGACCTGACTTTCCTTTGGTTCCCGTGCTATTGTTTTCCCTCCCCACACCCAGAGCTAGCCGGGGAGAGGGGATTCAAGCGCCGTTACAGTACCATTAATTAATTGTAGCCAAGGTCCCTTTCTCTCAATAACTACGCTGAATTTAACAATGTCGCTTCCAAATTCACAATGCGAATCACTTAGACGACGAACTCTTTTACGAAAAACATGTCAAATTATGACGTTAAATACAAATTTGTGGATCGATTCGACAAGTAGTCGAATATTAACGGAAGGAAAACAAAACTTCGTTCTCTTAGGCGTACGTTGTTTCAAGTCTCGATGTTAATGTAATGGTAACGTATGGTCAGTAAATCTCAAATACAGAAGTTCATTTAAATTTAAGCAACTGCTGCACACCCAAGTAATGGGGCATACCTTAATTAAATATTTAGATTCGCCACCGATGCATTACAAATTTTGGGTTATGTTATTACAGTACGACATCGAAAGGAATAGCGTCCACCGGAACCTGAATAAGGGCCATGCTTTCTGGCCACATTTGGAGATCTGATATTACGTTCAGGTATGGACCTCCGTTTTTGGCTTATAAGCTTGGTGACTCCATCACCGGACATCATTAGATACTGTAGGTTGCAGTAACACTGCATTATCGAGTACCTACAGTGTTACCCAAACACAGATTCGGAAAGTAAGGTGTCCACCGGAAGATCAAGTACACTGAAGATTTGACGACCTCCGGCAAAGTATTGTAGTGTGTTCCGAAAATCACGCGCCTGTACCACTCAAGTGCATCGAAAACTCTTTCTCTAACTAATACCTCTGAACTTCACCTTATCATTTCTAAGTAGAAAAATACACGTTGTATTAAGTCCAGAACTAAATAAATCACAAAGATTTTATATTACATTTACGTATTAGTCTTCAAAGTCAATTAATAACCGTCGACACTTCATCTCCCAAAATAACTGAATATTACTTACTTTATTTAATCGCACACAGTACGATATCTGTGATCGAATTTCATGCCCGTGAACTTTTTAATTTTAGCCTCAATCTCTCACTCTTTCTCTCTCATTAAATTCGCTGAATTTATCGATGTCACTTCCAATTCGAGGAAGTGGTCTGGAATTAAATCAAGTATATTCCGATTATTTCAGTGAGATGTGTGCGAGTAATATGTAATCATGTGCCGTCACTACGATAGACTACTTATCGCGGAGAACCTAACGCCTGGTCTACTAAACCTCAAAGACAGAAGTTGATTTCAATTACAGTATCATTTGCATCATACAGGTTATGAGTTATCTTTAAATGAAATGTAAAGATTCACCACCGAGTACTTATAAAATTAGAGCTACTTTATTATGATACAAGATCAAAAGAAATGGTGTCCATCAGAACCTCAAATGCACTAAATGCGATTTTATCGCTGTTGCATCTGTTAAGAATATGTGCCTTGCTTTTTTCCCAACTTTGGTGTTCCTGTATTATATTTATTTATAGTTCATCATAGTTGGGAAATAAGCGTGAACACTCCATCACCGGTCAAAATTGAAGATAACAGCGGTTCGCCGCTATAATTTGCCTGAAGCCTAGTACGATATCCGTGTCCCAATTTTATACGCGTGTACCATTAACTAAATTGCACCCAAGGTCCCTTTCTCTCAATAACTACGCTGAATTTAACAATGTCGCTTCCAAATTCACAATGCGAATCACTTAGACGACGAACTCTTTTACGAAAAACATGTCAAATTATGACGTTAAATACAAATTTGTGGATCGATTCGACAAGTGGTCGAATATTAACGGAAGGAAAACAAAACTTCGTTCTCTTAGGCGTATGTTGTTTCAAGTCTCGATGTTAATGTAACGGTAACGTATGGTCAGTAAATCTCAAATACAGAAGTTCATTTAAATTTAAGCAACTGCTGCACACCCAAGTAATGGGGCATACCCTAATTAAATATTTAGATTCGCCACCGATGCATTACAAATTTTGGGTTATGTTATTACAGTACGACATCGAAAGGAATAGCGTCCACCGGAACCTGAATAAGGGCCATGCTTTCTGGCCACATTTGGAGATCTGATATTACGTTCAGGTATGGACCTCCGTTTTTGGCTTATAAGCTTGGTGACTCCATCATAGGACATTATTTGATACTGTAGGTTGCAGTAACACTGCATTATCGAGTACCTACAGTGTTATCCAAACACAGAATCGGAAAGTAAAGTGTCCACCGGAAGATCAAGTACACTGAAGATTTGACGACCTCCGGCAAAGTATTTTAGTGTGTTCCGAAAATCACGCGCCTGTACCACTCAAGTGCAGCGAAAACTCTTTTTCTCACTAATACCTCTGAACTTCACCTTATCATTTCTAACTAGAAAAATACACGTTGTATTAAGTCCAGCACTAAATAAATCACAAAGATTTTATATTACATTTACGTATTAGTCTTCAAAGTCAATTAATATCCGTCGACACTCCATCTCACAAAATAACTGAATATTACTTACTTTATTTAATCGCACATAGTACGATATCTGTGATCGAATTTCATGCCCGTGAACTTTTTAATTTTAGCCTCAATCTCTCACTCTTTCTCTCTCATTAAATTCGCTGAATTTATCGATGTCACTTCCAATTCGAGGAAGTGGTCTGGAATTAAATCAAGTATATTCCGATTATTTCAGTGAGATGTGTGCGAGTAATATGTAATCATGTGCCGTCACTACGATAGACTACTTATCGCGGAGAACCTAACGCCTGGTCTACTAAACCTCAAAGACAGAAGTTGATTTCAATTACAGTATCATTTGCATCATACAGGTTATGAGTTATCTTTAAATGAAATGTAAAGATTCACCACCGAGTACTTATAAAATTAGAGCTACTTTATTATGATACAAGATCAAAAGAAATGGTGTCCATCAGAACCTCAAATGCACTAAATGCGATTTTATCGCTGTTGCATCTGTTAAGAATATGTGCCTTGCTTTTTTCCCAACTTTGGTGTTCCTGTATTATATTTATTTATAGTTCATCATAGTTGGGAAATAAGCGTGAACACTCCATCACCGGTCAAAATTGAAGATAACAGCGGTTCGCCGCTATAATTTGCCTGAAGCCTAGTACGATATCCGTGTCCCAATTTTATACGCGTGTACCATTAACTAAATTGCACCCAAGGTCCCTTTCTCTCAATAACTACGCTGAATTTAACAATGTCGCTTCCAAATTCACAATGCGAATCACTTAGACGACGAACTCTTTTACGAAAAACATGTCAAATTATGACGTTAAATACAAATTTGTGGATCGATTCGACAAGTGGTCGAATATTAACGGAAGGAAAACAAAACTTCGTTCTCTTAGGCGTATGTTGTTTCAAGTCTCGATGTTAATGTAACGGTAACGTATGGTCAGTAAATCTCAAATACAGAAGTTCATTTAAATTTAAGCAACTGCTGCACACCCAAGTAATGGGGCATACCCTAATTAAATATATAGATTCGCCACCGATGCATTACAAATTTTGGGTTATGTTATTACAGTACGACATCGAAAGGAATAGCGTCCACCGGAACCTGAATAAGGGCCATGCTTTCAGGCCACATTTGGAGATCTGATATTTCGTTCAGGTATGGACCTCCGTTTTTGGCTTATAAGCTTGGTGACTCCATCACCGGACATTATTATATACTGTAGGTTGCAGTAACACTGCATTATCGAGTACCTACAGTGTTATCCAAACACAGAATCGGAAAGTAAAGTGTCCACCTGAAGATCAAGTATACTGAAGATTTGACGACCTCCGGCAAAGTATCGTAGTGTGTTCCGAAAATCACGCGCCTGTACCTCTCAAGTGCAGCGAAAACTCTTTCTCTCACTAATACCTCTGAACTTCACCTTATCATTTCTAACTAGAATAATACACGTTGTATTAAGTCCAGCTCTCAATGAATCACAGAGATGTGATGTTACATTTACGTATTAGTCTTCAAAGTTAATTATTAACCGTCGAGACTCCATCTTCCAAAATAACTCAATATTACTTACTTTATTTAATCGCACACAGTACGATATCTGTGATCAAATTTCATGCCCGTGAACTTTTTAATTTTAGCCTCTATCTCTCACTCTTTCTCTCTCAATAAATGCGCTGAATTTATCGATGTCACTTCCAATTCGAGGAATTGGTCTGGAATTAAATCAAGTATATTCCGATTATTTCAGTGAGATGTGTGCGAGTAATATGTAATCATGTGCCGTCACTACGATAGACTACTTATCGCGGAGAACCTAACGTCTGGTCTACTAAACCACAAAGCTAGAAGTTGATATCAATTTCAGTATCATTGGCATCCTACAGGTTATGAGTTATTTTTAATTGAAACGTCAAGGTTCACCACCGAGTACTTATAAATTTAGAGCTACTTTATTATGATACAAGATGGAAAGAAATGTTGTCCATCGGAACCTCAAATGCCCTAAATGCGATTTTATCGCTGTTGCATCTGTTAAGAATAGGTGCCTTGCTTTTTTCCCAACTTTGGTGTTCCAGTATTATATTTAGTTAGAGGTCATCATAGTCGGGAAATAAGCGTGAACACTCCATCACCGGTCAAAATTGAACATTACTGCGGTTCGCCGCTATAATTTTCCTCAGCCTAGTACGATATCCGTGTCCCAATTTTATACGCGTGTACTGTAACTTTTTTAATGCTGGCGCCGAGAAGACGAACGTCGGATGGCAGATTTTCTTTTATCTTATTTTCCCGTACTTGCCGCGCGGAGCGTTGTCGGCGTCGAGGAAGGTTTATAAGAGACGACGCGATAAGAGAAAAGGTCTTCTTGCGTCGTCCTGAGTCAGCCGGGGAAGTCTCGGCGTAGTGGTCTGAGTTGAGATTTTGTTAGCGAGTAACTCCTGTTTTTCCTTCCCGTCATTTTTTTTTCTTTCCATTCATTTTCCTTTTACCGTCTCCTCCCTTCCCGTATTTCCCAAGAATGATCTCCGACTTATCACTTGTGTGAGTAAAAGTAACTGAGGGAAAGACGAAGAAGTGATTCCCTTCTTCCTTCTCCTTCCTTATCTTTTCCTTCCCATTCGTCCGGGCACAGGCGGATAGTCTCCCTTTTTTGTACTCCTGTACTGGCGCCCACATACCACAGTGACCTGACTTTCCTTTGGTTCCCGTGCTATTGTTTTCCCTCCCCACACCCAGAGCTAGCCGGGGAGAGGGGATTCAAGCGCCGTTACAGTACCATTAATTAATTGTAGCCAAGGTCCCTTTCTCTCAATAACTACGCTGAATTTAACAATGTCGCTTCCAAATTCACAATGCGAATCACTTAGACGACGAACTCTTTTACGAAAAACATGTCAAATTATGACGTTAAATACAAATTTGTGGATCGATTCGACAAGTAGTCGAATATTAACGGAAGGAAAACAAAACTTCGTTCTCTTAGGCGTACGTTGTTTCAAGTCTCGATGTTAATGTAATGGTAACGTATGGTCAGTAAATCTCAAATACAGAAGTTCATTTAAATTTAAGCAACTGCTGCACACCCAAGTAATGGGGCATACCTTAATTAAATATTTAGATTCGCCACCGATGCATTACAAATTTTGGGTTATGTTATTACAGTACGACATCGAAAGAAATAGCGTCCACCGGAACCTGAATAAGGGCCATGCTTTCTGGCCACATTTGGAGATCTGATATTACGTTCAGGTATGGACCTCCGTTTTTGGCTTATAAGCTTGGTGACTCCATCACCGGACATCATTAGATACTGTAGGTTGCAGTAACACTGCATTATCGAGTACCTACAGTGTTACCCAAACACAGATTCGGAAAGTAAGGTGTCCACCGGAAGATCAAGTACACTGAAGATTTGACGACCTCCGGCAAAGTATTGTAGTGTGTTCCGAAAATCACGCGCCTGTACCACTCAAGTGCAGCGAAAACTCTTTCTCTCACTAATACCTCTGAACTTCACCTTATCATTTCTAACTAGAAAAATACACGTTGTATTAAGTCCAGCACTAAATAAATCACAAAGATTTTATATTACATTTACGTATTAATCTTCAAAGTCAATTAATAACCGTCGACACTCCATCTCCCAAAATAACTGAATATTACTTACTTTATTTAATCGCACACAGTACGATATCTGTGATCGAATTTCATGCCCGTGAACTTTTTAATTTTAGCCTCAATCTCTCACTCTTTCTCTCTCATTAAATTCGCTGAATTTATCGATGTCCCTTCCAATTCGAGGAAGTGGTCTGGAATTAAATCAAGTATATTCCGATTATTTCAGTGAGATGTGTGCGAGTAATATGTAATCATGTGCCGTCACTACGATAGACTACTTATCGCGGAGAACCTAACGCCTGGTCTACTAAACCTCAAAGACAGAAGTTGATTTCAATTACAGTATCATTTGCATCATACAGGTTATGAGTTATCTTTAAATGTAATGTAAAGATTCACCACCGAGTACTTATAAAATTAGAGCTACTTTATTATGGTACAAGATCAAAAGAAATGGTGTCCATCAGAACCTCAAATGCACTAAATGCGATTTTATCGCTGTTGCATCTGTTAAGAATATGTGCCTTGCTTTTTTCCCAACTTTGGTGTTCCAGTATTATATTTAGTTATAGTTCATCATAGTTGGGAAATAAGCGTGAACACTCCATCACCGGTCAAAATTGAAGATAACAGCGGTTCGCCGCTATAATTTGCCTGAAGCCTAGTACGATATCCGTGTCCCAATTTTATACGCGTGTACCATTAACTAAATTGCACCCAAGGTCCCTTTCTCTCAATAACTACGCTGAATTTAACAATGTCGCTTCCAAATTCACAATGCGAATCACTTAGACGACGAACTCTTTCACGAAAAACATGTGAAATTATGACGTTAAATACAAATTTGTGGATCGATTCGACAAGTGGTCGAATATTAACGGAAGGAAAACAAAACTTCGTTCTCTTAGGCGTACGTCGTTTCAAGTCTCGATGTTAATGTAACGGTAACGTATGGTCAGTAAATCTCAAATACAGAAGTTCATTTAAATTTAAGCAACTGCTGCACACCCAAGTAATGGGGCATACCCTAATTAAATATTTAGATTTCGCCACCGATGCATTACAAATTTTGGGTTATTTTATTACAGTACGACATCGAAAGGAATAGCGTCCAGCGGAACCTGAATAAGGGCCATGCTTTCTGGCCACATTTGGAGATCTGATATTACGTTCAGGTATGGACCTCCGTTTTTGGCTTATAAGCTTGGTGACTCCATCACCGGACATTATTAGATAGTGTAGGTTGCAGTAACACTGCATAATCGAGTACCTACAGTGTTATCCAAACACAGAATCGGAAAGTAAAGTGTCCACCTGAAGATCAAGTACACTGAAGATTTGACGACCTCCGGCAAAATATCGTAGTGTGTTCCGAAAATCACGCGCCTGTACCACTCAAGTGCAGCGAAAACTCTTTCTCTCACTAATACCTCTGAACTTCACCTTATCATTTGTAACTAGAAAAATACACGTTGTATTATGTCCAGCTCCCAATGAATCACAGTGATGTGATATTCATATACGTATTAGTCTTCAAAGTAAATTATTAACCGTCGAGACTCCATCTTCCAAAATAACTCAATATTACTTACTTTATTTAATCGCACACAGTACGATATCTGTGATCAAATTTCATGCCCGTGAACTTTTTAATTTTAGCCTCAATCTCTCACACTTTCTCTCTCAATAAATGCGCTGAATTTATCGATGTCACTTCCAATTCGAGGAATTGGTCTGGAATTAAATCAAGTATATTCCGATTATTTCAGTGAGATGTGTGCGAGTAATATGTAATCATGTGCCGTCACTACGATACAATACTTAGCGCGGAGAACCTAACGTCTGGTCTACTAAACCTCAAAGCGAGAAGTTGATATCAATTTCAGTATCATTGGCATCCTACAGGTTATGAGTTATGTTTAAATGAAATGTAAAGATTCACCACCGAGTACTTATAAATTTAGAGCTACTTTATTATGATACAAGATGGAAAGAAATGTTGTCCATCGGAACCTCAAATGCCCTAAATGCGATTTTATCGCTGTTGCATCTGTTAAGAATAGGTGCCTTGCTTTTTTCCCAACTTTGGTGTTCCAGTATTATATTTAGTTAGAGGTCATCATAGTCGGGAAATAAGCGTGAACACTCCATCACCGGTCAAAATTGAACATTACTGCGGTTCGCCGCTATAATTTTCCTCAGCCTAGTACGATATCCGTGTCCCAATTTTATACGCGTGTACTGTAACGTTTTTAATGCTGGCGCCGAGAAGACGAACGTCGGATGGCAGATTTTCTTTTATCTTATTTTCCCGTACTTGCCGCGCGGAGCGTTGTCGGCGTCGAGGAAGGTTTATAAGAGACGACGCGATAAGAGAAAAGGTCTTCTTGCGTCGTCCTGAGTCAGCCGGGGAAGTCTCGGCGTAGTGGTCTGAGTTGAGATTTTGTTAGCGAGTAACTCCTGTTTTTCCTTCCCGTCATTTTTTTTTCTTTCCATTCATTTTCCTTTTACCGTCTCCTCCCTTCCCGTATTTCCCAAGGATGATCTCCGACTTATCACTTGTGTGAGTAAAAGTAACTGAGGGAAATACGAAGAAGTGATTCCCTTCTTCCTTCTCCTTCCTTATCTTTTCCTTCCCATTCGTCCGGGCACAGGCGGATAGTCTCCCTTTTTTGTACTCCTGTACTGGCGCCCACATACCACAGTGACCTGACTTTCCTTTGGTTCCCGTGCTATTGTTTTCCCTCCCCACACCCAGAGCTAGCCGGGGAGAGGGGATTCAAGCGCCGTTACAGTACCATTAATTAATTGTAGCCAAGGTCCCTTTCTCTCAATAACTACGCTGAATTTAACAATGTCGCTTCCAAATTCACAATGCGAATCACTTAGACGACGAACTCTTTTACGAAAAACATGTCAAATTATGACGTTAAATACAAATTTGTGGATCGATTCGACAAGTAGTCGAATATTAACGGAAGGAAAACAAAACTTCGTTCTCTTAGGCGTACGTTGTTTCAAGTCTCGATGTTAATGTAATGGTAACGTATGGTCAGTAAATCTCAAATACAGAAGTTCATTTAAATTTAAGCAACTGCTGCACACCCAAGTAATGGGGCATACCTTAATTAAATATTTAGATTCGCCACCGATGCATTACAAATTTTGGGTTATGTTATTACAGTACGACATCGAAAGGAATAGCGTCCACCGGAACCTGAATAAGGGCCATGCTTTCTGGCCACATTTGGAGATCTGATATTACGTTCAGGTATGGACCTCCGTTTTTGGCTTATAAGCTTGGTGACTCCATCACCGGACATCATTAGATACTGTAGGTTGCAGTAACACTGCATTATCGAGTACCTACAGTGTTACCCAAACACAGATTCGGAAAGTAAGGTGTCCACCGGAAGATCAAGTACACTGAAGATTTGACGACCTCCGGCAAAGTATTGTAGTGTGTTCCGAAAATCACGCGCCTGTACCACTCAAGTGCAGCGAAAACTCTTTCTCTCACTAATACCTCTGAACTTCACCTTATCATTTCTAACTAGAAAAATACACGTTGTATTAAGTCCAGCACTAAATAAATCACAAAGATTTTATATTACATTTACGTATTAGTCTTCAAAGTCAATTAATAACCGTCGACACTCCATCTCCCAAAATAACTGAATATTACTTACTTTATTTAATCGCACACAGTACGATATCTGTGATCGAATTTCATGCCCGTGAACTTTTTAATTTTAGCCTCAATCTCTCACTCTTTCTCTCTCATTAAATTCGCTGAATTTATCGATGTCCCTTCCAATTCGAGGAAGTGGTCTGGAATTAAATCAAGTATATTCCGATTATTTCAGTGAGATGTGTGCGAGTAATATGTAATCATGTGCCGTCACTACGATAGACTACTTATCGCGGAGAACCTAACGCCTGGTCTACTAAACCTCAAAGACAGAAGTTGATTTCAATTACAGTATCATTTGCATCATACAGGTTATGAGTTATCTTTAAATGAAATGTAAAGATTCACCACCGAGTACTTATAAATTTAGAGCTACTTTATTATGATACAAGATGGAAAGAAATGGTGTCCATCAGAACCTCAAATGCACTAAATGCGATTTTATCGCTGTTGCATCTGTTAAGAATATGTGCCTTGCTTTTTTCCCAACTTTGGTGTTCCAGTATTATATTTAGTTATAGTTCATCATAGTTGGGAAATAAGCGTGAACACTCCATCACCGGTCAAAATTGAAGATAACAGCGGTTCGCCGCTATAATTTGCCTGAAGCCTAGTACGATATCCGTGTCCCAATTTCATACGCGTGTACCATTAACTAAATTGCACCCAAGGTCCCTTTCTCTCAATAACTACGCTGAATTTAACAATGTCGCTTCCAAATTCACAATGCGAATCACTTAGACGACGAACTCTTTCACGAAAAACATGTGAAATTATGACGTTAAATACAAATTTGTGGATCGATTCGACAAGTGGTCGAATATTAACGGAAGGAAAACAAAACTTCGTTCTCTTAGGCGTACGTCGTTTCAAGTCTCGATGTTAATGTAACGGTAACGTATGGTCAGTAAATCTCAAATACAGAAATTCATTTATATTTAAGCAACTGCTGCACACCCAAGTAATGGGGCATACCCTAATTAAATATTTAGATTCGCCACCGATGCATTACAAATTTTGGGTTATTTTATTACAGTACGACATCGAAAGGAATAGCGTCCAGCGGAACCTGAATAAGGGCCATGCTTTCTGGCCACATTTGGAGATCTGATATTACGTTCAGGTATGGACCTCTGTTTTTGGCTTATAAGCTTGGTGACTCCATCACCGGACATTATTAGATAGTGTAGGTTGCAGTAACACTTCATAATCGAGTACCTACAGTGTTATCCAAACACAGAATCGGAAAGTAAAGTGTCCACCTGAAGATCAAGTACACTGAAGATTTGACGACCTCCGGCAAAGTATCGTAGTGTGTTCCGAAAATCACGCGCCTGTACCACTCAAGTGCAGCGAAAACAATTTCTCTCACTAATACCTCTGAACTTCACCTTATCATTTGTAACTAGAAAAATACACGTTGTATTATGTCCAGCTCCCAATGAATCACAGTGATGTGATATTCATATACGTATTAGTCTTCAAAGTAAATTATTAACCGTCGAGACTCCATCTACCAAAATAACTCAATATTACTTACTTTATTTAATCGCACACAGTACGATATCTGTGATCAAATTTCATGCCCGTGAACTTTTTAATTTTAGCTTCAATCTCTCACTCTTTCTCTCTCAATAAATGCGCTGAATTTATCGATGTCACTTCCAATTCGAGGAATTGGTCTGGAATTAAATCAAGTATATTCCGATTATTTCAGTGAGATGTGTGCGAGTAATATGTAATCATGTGCCGTCACTACGATACAATACTTAGCGCGGAGAACCTAACGTCTGGTCTACTAAACCTCACAGCGAGAAGTTGATATCAATTTCAGTATCATTGGCATCCTACAGGTTATGAGTTATGTTTAAATGAAATGTAAATATTCACCACCGAGTACTTATAAATTTAGAGCTACTTTGTTATGATACAAGATCGAAAGAAATGGTGTCCATGGGAACCTCAAATGCACTAAATGCGATTTTATCGCTGTTGCATCTGTTAAGAATATGTGCCTTGCTTTTTTCCCAACTTTGGTGTTCCTGTATTATATTTAGTTATAGTTCATCATAGTTGGGAAATAAGCGTGATCACTCCATCACCGGTCAAAATTGAAGATAACAGCGGTTCGCCGCTATAATTTGCCTGAAGCCTAGTACGATATCCGCGTCCCGATTTTATACGCGTGTACCATTAACTAAATTGCACCCAAGGTCCCTTTCTCTCAATAACTACGCTGAATTTAACAATGTCGCTTCCAAATTCACAATGCGAATCACTTAGACGACGAACTCTTTTACGAAAACATGTCAAATTATGACGTTAAATACAAATTTGTGGATCGATTCGACAAGTGGTCGAATATTAACGGAAGGAAAACAAAACTTCGTTCTCTTAGGCGTACGTCGTTTCAAGTCTCGATGTTAATGTAACGGTAACGTATGGTCAGTAAATCTCAAATACAGAAGTTCATTTAAA
Organism: Tanypteryx hageni; assembly: GCA_028673005.1. Taxonomy (NCBI): domain Eukaryota; kingdom Metazoa; phylum Arthropoda; class Insecta; order Odonata; family Petaluridae; genus Tanypteryx; species Tanypteryx hageni. Next base: position 103,243,825 of record CM054120.1, on the reverse strand, counting down.
TTTAAGCAACTGCTGCACACCCAAGTAATGGGGCATACCCTAATTAAATATTTAGATTCGCCACCGATGCATTACAAATTTTGGGTTATTTTATTACAGTACGACATCGAAAGGAATAGCGTCCAGCGGAACCTGAATAAGGGCCATGCTTTCTGGCCACATTTGGAGATCTGATATTACGTTCAGGTATGGACCTCCGTTTTTGGCTTATAAGCTTGGTGACTCCATCACCGGACATTATTAGATAGTGTAGGTTGCAGTAACACTGCATAATCGAGTACCTACAGTGTTATCCAAACACAGAATCGGAAAGTAAAGTGTCCACCTGAAGATCAAGTACACTGAAGATTTGACGACCTCCGGCAAAGTATCGTAGTGTGTTCCGAAAATCACGCGCCTGTACCACTCAAGTGCAGCGAAAACTCTTTCTCTCACTAATACCTCTGAACTTCACCTTATCATTTGTAACTAGAAAAATACACGTTGTATTATGTCCAGCTCCCAATGAATCACAGTGATGTGATATTCATATACGTATTAGTCTTCAAAGTAAATTATTAACCGTCGAGACTCCATCTTCCAAAATAACTCAATATTACTTACTTTATTTAATCGCGCACAGTACGATATCTGTGATCAAATTTCATGCCCGTGAACTTTTTAATTTTAGCCTCAATCTCTCACTCTTTCTCTCTCAATAAATGCGCTGAATTTATCGATGTCACTTCCAATTCGAGGAATTGGTCTGGAATTAAATCAAGTATATTCCGATTATTTCAGTGAGATGTGTGCGAGTAATATGTAATCATGTGCCGTCACTACGATACAATACTTAGCGCGGAGAACCTAACGTCTGGTCTACTAAACCTCAAAGCGAGAAGTTGATATCAATTTCAGTATAATTGGCATCCTACAGGTTATGAGTTATGTTTAAATGAAATGTAAAGATTCACCACCGAGTACTTATAAATTTAGATCTACTTTGTTATGATACAAGATCGAAAGAAATGGTGTCCATCGGAACCTCAAATGCACTAAATGCGATTTTATCGATATTGCATCTGTTAAGAATATGTGCCTTGCTTTTTTCCCAACTTTGGTTATCCAGTATTATATTTAGTTATTGGTAGTCATAGTCGGGAAATAAGCGTGAACACTCCATCACCGGTCAAAATTGAACATTACTGCGGTTCGCCGCTATAATTTTCCTCAGCCTAGTACGATATCCGTGTCCCAATTTTATACGCGTGTACTGTAACATTTTTAATGCTGGCGCCGAGAAGACGAACGTCGGATGGCAGATTTTCTTTTATCTTATTTTCCCGTACTTGCCGCGCGGAGCGTTGTCGGCGTCGAGGAAGGTTTATAAGAGACGACGCGATAAGAGGAAAGGTCTTCTTGCGTCGTCCTGAGTCAGCCGGGGAAGTCTCGGCGTAGTGGTCTGAGTTGCGATTTTGTTAGCGAGTAACTTCTGTTTTTCCTTCCCGTCATTTTTTTTTCTTTCCATTCATTTTCCTTTTACTGTCTCCTCCCTTCCCGTATTTCCCAAGGATGATCTCCGACTTATCACTTGTGTGAGTAAAAGTCACTGAGGGAAATACGAAGAAGTGATTCCCTTCTTCCTTCTCCTTCCTTATCTTTTCCTTCCCATTCGTCCGGGCACAGGCGGATAGTCTCCCTTTTTTGTACTCCTGTACTGGCGCCCACATACCACAGTGACCTGACTTTCCTTTGGTTCCTGTGCTATTGTTTTTCCTCTCCACACCCAGATCTAGCCGGGGAGAGGGGATTCAAGCGCCGTAACAGTACCATTAATTAATTGTAGCCAAGGTCCCTTTCTCTCAATAACTACGCTGAATTTAACAATGTCGCTTCCAAATTCACAATGCGAATCACTTAGACGACGAACTCTTTTACGAAAAACATGTCAAATTATGACGTTAAATACAAATTTGTGGATCGATTCGACAAGTAGTCGAATATTAACGGAAGGAAAACAATACTTCGTTCTCTTAGGCGTACGTTGTTTCAAGTCTCGATGTTAATGTAATGGTAACGTATGGTCAGTAAATCTCAAATACAGAAGTTCATTTAAATTTAAGCAACTGCTGCACACCCAAGTATTGGGGCATACCCTAATTAAATATTTAGATTCGCCACCGATGCATTACAAATTTTGGGTTATGTTATTACAGTACGACATCGAAAGGAATAGCGTCCACCGGAACCTGAATAAGGGCCATGCTTTCTGGCCACATTTGGAGATCTGATATTACGTTCAGGTATGGACCTCCGTTTTTGGCTTATAAGCTTGGTGACTCCATCACCGGACATCATTAGATACTGTAGGTTGCAGTAACACTGCATTATCGAGTACCTACAGTGTTACCCAAACACAGATTCGGAAAGTAAGGTGTCCACCGGAAGATCAAGTACACTGAAGATTTGACGACCTCCGGCAAAGTATTGTAGTGTGTTCCGAAAATCACGCGCCTGTACCACTCAAGTGCAGCGAAAACTCTTTCTCTCACTAATACCTCTGAACTTCACCTTATCATTTCTAACTAGAAAAATACACGTTGTATTAAGTCCAGCACTAAATAAATCACAAAGGTTTTATATTACATTTACGTATTAGTCTTCAAAGTCAATTAATAACCGTCGACACTCCATCTCCCAAAATAACTGAATATTACTTACTTTATTTAATCGCACACAGTACGATATCTGTGATCGAATTTCATGCCCGTGAACTTTTTAATTTTAGCCTCAATCTCTCACTCTTTCTCTCTCATTAAATTCGCTGAATTTATCGATGTCCCTTCCAATTCGAGGAAGTGGTCTGGAATTAAATCAAGTATATTCCGATTATTTCAGTGAGATGTGTGCGAGTAATATGTAATCATGTGCCGTCACTACGATAGACTACTTATCGCGGAGAACCTAACGCCTGGTCTACTAAACCTCAAAGACAGAAGTTGATTTCAATTACAGTATCATTTGCATCATACAGGTTATGAGTTATCTTTAAATGTAATGTAAAGATTCACCACCGAGTACTTATAAAATTAGAGCTACTTTATTATGGTACAAGATCAAAAGAAATGGTGTCCATCAGAACCTCAAATGCACTAAATGCGATTTTATTGCTGTTGCATCTGTTAAGAATATGTGCCTTGCTTTTTTCCCAACTTTGGTGTTCCAGTATTATATTTAGTTATAGTTCATCATAGTTGGGAAATAAGCGTGAACACTCCATCACCGGTCAAAATTGAAGATAACAGCGGTTCGCCGCTATAATTTGCCTGAAGCCTAGTACGATATCCGTGTCCCAATTTTATACGCGTGTACCATTAACTAAATTGCACCCAAGGTCCCTTTCTCTCAATAACTACGCTGAATTTAACAATGTCGCTTCCAAATTCACAATGCGAATCACTTAGACGACGAACTCTTTCACGAAAAACATGTGAAATTATGACGTTAAATACAAATTTGTGGATCGATTCGACAAGTGGTCGAATATTAACGGAAGGAAAACAAAACTTCGTTCTCTTAGGCGTACGTCGTTTCAAGTCTCGATGTTAATGTAACGGTAACGTATGGTCAGTAAATCTCAAATACAGAAATTCATTTATATTTAAGCAACTGCTGCACACCCAAGTAATGGGGCATACCCTAATTAAATATTTAGATTCGCCACCGATGCATTACAAATTTTGGGTTATTTTATTACAGTACGACATCGAAAGGAATAGCGTCCAGCGGAACCTGAATAAGGGCCATGCTTTCTGGCCACATTTGGAGATCTGATATTACGTTCAGGTATGGACCTCTGTTTTTGGCTTATAAGCTTGGTGACTCCATCACCGGACATTATTAGATAGTGTAGGTTGAATAACACTGCATAATCGAGTACCTACAGTGTTATCCAAACACAGAATCGGAAAGTAAAGTGTCCACCTGAAGATCAAGTACACTGAAGATTTGACGACCTCCGGCAAAGTATCGTAGTGTGTTCCGAAAATCACGCGCCTGTACCACTCAAGTGCAGCGAAAACTCTTTCTCTCACTAATACCTCTGAACTTCACCTTATCATTTGTAACTAGAAAAATACACGTTGTATTATGTCCAGCTCCCAATGAATCACAGTGATGTGATATTCATATACGTATTAGTCTTCAAAGTAAATTATTAACCGTCGAGACTCCATCTACCAAAATAACTCAATATTTCTTACTTTATTTAATCGCACACAGTACGATATCTGTGATCAAATTTCATGCCCGTGAACTTTTTAATTTTAGCTTCAATCTCTCACTCTTTCTCTCTCAATAAATGCGCTGAATTTATCGATGTCACTTCCAATTCGAGGAATTGGTCTGGAATTAAATCAAGTATATTCCGATTATTTCAGTGAGATGTGTGCGAGTAATATGTAATCATGTGCCGTCACTACGATACAATACTTAGCGCGGAGAACCTAACGTCTGGTCTACTAAACCTCAAAGCGAGAAGTTGATATCAATTTCAGTATCATTGGCATCCTACAGGTTATGAGTTATGTTTAAATGAAATGTTAAGATTCACCACCGAGTACTTATAAATTTAGAGCTACTTTGTTATGATACAAGATCGAAAGAAATGGTGTCCATCGGAACCTCAAATGCACTAAATGCGATTTTATCGCTGTTGCATCTGTTAAAAATATGTGCCTTGCTTTTTTCCCAACTTTGGTGTTCCTGTATTATATTTAGTTATAGTTCATCATAGTTGGGAAATAAGCGTGATCACTCCATCACCGGTCAAAATTGAAGATAACAGCGGTTCGCCGCTATAATTTGCCTGAAGCCTAGTACGATATCCGCGTCCCGATTTTATACGCGTGTACCATTAACTAAATTGCACCCAAGGTCCCTTTCTCTCAATAACTACGCTGAATTTAACAATGTGGCTTCCAAATTCACAATGCGAATCACTTAGACGACGAACTCTTTTACGAAAAACATGTCAAATTATGACGTTAAATACAAATTTGTGGATCGATTCGACAAGTGGTCGAATATTAACGGAAGGAAAACAAAACTTCGTTCTCTTAGGCGTACGTCGTTTCAAGTCTCGATGTTAATGTAACGGTAACGTATGGTCAGTAAATCTCAAATACAGAAGTTCATTTAAATTTAAGCAACTGCTGCACACCCAAGTAATGGGGCATACCCTAATTAAATATTTAGATTCGCCACCGATGCATTACAAATTTTGGGTTATTTTATTACAGTACGACATCGAAAGGAATAGCGTCCAGCGGAACCTGAATAAGGGCCATGCTTTCTGGCCACATTTGGAGATCTGATATTACGTTCAGGTATGGACCTCCGTTTTTGGCTTATAAGCTTGGTGACTCCATCACCGGACATTATTAGATAGTGTAGGTTGCAGTAACACTGCATAATCGAGTACCTACAGTGTTATCCAAACACAGAATCGGAAAGTAAAGTGTCCACCTGAAGATCAAGTACACTGAAGATTTGACGACCTCCGGCAAAGTATCGTAGTGTGTTCCGAAAATCACGCGCCTGTACCACTCAAGTGCAGCGAAAACTCTTTCTCTCACTAATACCTCTGAACTTCACCTTATCATTTGTAACTAGAAAAATACACGTTGTATTATGTCCAGCTCCCAATGAATCACAGTGATGTGATATTCATATACGTATTAGTCTTCAAAGTAAATTATTAACCGTCGAGACTCCATCTTCCAAAATAACTCAATATTACTTACTTTATTTAATCGCGCACAGTACGATATCTGTGATCAAATTTCATGCCCGTGAACTTTTTAATTTTAGCCTCAATCTCTCACTCTTTTTCTCTCAATAAATGCGCTGAATTTATCGATGTCACTTCCAATTCGAGGAATTGGTCTGGAATTAAATCAAGTATATTCCGATTATTTCAGTGAGATGTGTGCGAGTAATATGTAATCATGTGCCGTCACTACGATACAATACTTAGCGCGGAGAACCTAACGTCTGGTCTACTAAACCTCAAAGCGAGAAGTTGATATCAATTTCAGTATAATTGGCATCCTACAGGTTATGAGTTATGTTTAAATGAAATGTAAAGATTCACCACCGAGTACTTATAAATTTAGATCTACTTTGTTATGATACAAGATCGAAAGAAATGGTGTCCATCGGAACCTCAAATGCACTAAATGCGATTTTATCGATATTGCATCTATTAAGAATATGTGCCTTGCTTTTTTCCCAACTTTGGTTATCCAGTATTATATTTAGTTATTGGTAGTCATAGTCGGGAAATAAGCGTGAACACTCCATCACCGGTCAAAATTGAACATTACTGCGGTTCGCCGCTATAATTTTCCTCAGCCTAGTACGATATCCGTGTCCCAATTTTATACGCGTGTACTGTAACATTTTTAATGCTGGCGCCGAGAAGACGAACGTCGGATGGCAGATTTTCTTTTATCTTATTTTCCCGTACTTGCCGCGCGGAGCGTTGTCGGCGTCGAGGAAGGTTTATAAGAGACGACGCGATAAGAGGAAAGGTCTTCTTGCGTCGTCCTGAGTCAGCCGGGGAAGTCTCGGCGTAGTGGTCTGAGTTGCGATTTTGTTAGCGAGTAACTTCTGTTTTTCCTTCCCGTCATTTTTTTTTCTTTCCATTCATTTTCCTTTTACTGTCTCCTCCCTTCCCGTATTTCCCAAGGATGATCTCCGACTTATCACTTGTGTGAGTAAAAGTCACTGAGGGAAATACGAAGAAGTGATTCCCTTCTTCCTTCTCCTTCCTTATCTTTTCCTTCCCATTCGTCCGGGCACAGGCGGATAGTCTCCCTTTTTTGTACTCCTGTAATGGCGCCCACATACCACAGTGACCTGACTTTCCTTTGGTTCCTGTGCTATTGTTTTCCCTCTCCACACCCAGATCTAGCCGGGGAGAGGGGATTCAAGCGCCGTTACAGTACCATTAATTAATTGTAGCCAAGGTCCCTTTCTCTCAATAACTACGCTGAATTTAACAATGTCGCTTCCAAATTCACAATGCGAATCACTTAGACGACGAACTCTTTTACGAAAAACATGTCAAATTATGACGTTAAATACAAATTTGTGGATCGATTCGACAAGTAGTCGAATATTAACGGAAGGAAAACAATACTTCGTTCTCTTAGGCGTACGTTGTTTCAAGTCTCGATGTTAATGTAATGGTAACGTATGGTCAGTAAATCTCAAATACAGAAGTTCATTTAAATTTAAGCAACTGCTGCACACCCAAGTAATGGGGCATACCCTAATTAAATATTTAGATTCGCCACCGATGCATTACAAATTTTGGGTTATGTTATTACAGTACGACATCGAAAGGAATAGCGTCCAGCGGAACCTGAATAAGGGCCATGCTTTCTGGCCACATTTGGAGATCTGATATTACGTTCAGGTATGGACCTCCGTTTTTGGCTTATAAGCTTGGTGACTCCATCACCGGACATCATTAGATACTGTAGGTTGCAGTAAAACTGCATTATCGAGTACCTACAGTGTTACCCAAACACAGATTCGGAAAGTAAGGTGTCCACCGGAAGATCAAGTACACTGAAGATTTGACGACCTCCGGCAAAGTATTGTAGTGTGTTCCGAAAATCACGCGCCTGTACCACTCAAGTGCAGCGAAAACTCTTTCTCTCACTAATAGCTCTGAACTTCACCTTATCATTTCTAACTAGAAAAATACACGTTGTATTAAGTCCAGCACTAAATAAATCACAAAGATTTTATATTACAATTACGTATTAGTCTTCAAAGTCAATTAATTACCGTCCACACTCCATCTCCCAAAATAACTGAATATTACTTACTTTATTTAATCGCACACAGTACGATATCTGTGATCGAATTTCATGCCCGTGAACTTTTTAATTTTAGCCTCAATCTCTCACTCTTTCTTTCTCATTAAATTCGCTGAATTTAACGGTGTCCCTTCCAATTCGAGGAAGTGGTCTGGAATTAAATCAAGTATATTCCGATTATTTCAGTGAGATGTGTGCGAGTAATATGTAATCATGTGCCGTCACTACGATAGACTACTTATCGCGGAGAACCTAACGTCTGGTCTACTAAACCTCACAGCGAGAAGTTGATATCAATTTCAGTATCATTGGTATCCTACAGGTTATGAGTTATGTTTAAATGAAATGTAAATATTCACCACCGAGTACTTATAAATTTAGAGCTACTTTGTTATGATACAAGATCGAAAGAAATGGTGTCCATGGGAACCTCAAATGCACTAAATGCGATTTTATCGCTGTTGCATCTGTTAAGAATATGTGCCTTGCTTTTTTCCCAACTTTGGTGTTCCTGTATTATATTTAGTTATAGTTCATCATAGTTGGGAAATAAGCGTGATCACTCCATCACCGGTCAAAATTGAAGATAACAGCGGTTCGCCGCTATAATTTGCCTGAAGCCTAGTACGATATCCGCGTCCCGATTTTATACGCGTGTACCATTAACTAAATTGCACCCAAGGTCCCTTTCTCTCAATAACTACGCTGAATTTAACAATGTCGCTTCCAAATTCACAATGCGAATCACTTAGACGACGAACTCTTTTACGAAAACATGTCAAATTATGACGTTAAATACAAATTTGTGGATCGATTCGACAAGTGGTCGAATATTAACGGAAGGAAAACAAAACTTCGTTCTCTTAGGCGTACGTCGTTTCAAGTCTCGATGTTAATGTAACGGTAACGTATGGTCAGTAAATCTCAAATACAGAAGTTCATTTAAATATAAGCAACTGCTGCACACCCAAGTAATGGGGCATACCCTAATTAAATATTTAGATTCGCCACCGATGCATTACAAATTTTGGGTTATTTTATTACAGTACGACATCGAAAGGAATAGCGTCCAGCGGAACCTGAATAAGGGCCATGCTTTCTGGCCACATTTGGAGATCTGATATTACGTTCAGGTATGGACCTCTGTTTTTGGCTTATAAGCTTGGTGACTCCATCACCGGACATTATTAGATAGTGTAGGTTGCAGTAACACTGCATAATCGAGTACCTACAGTGTTATCCAAACACAGAATCGGAAAGTAAAGTGTCCACCTGAAGATCAAGTACACTGAAGATTTGACGACCTCCGGCAAAATATCGTAGTGTGTTCCGAAAATCACGCGCCTGTACCACTCAAGTGCAGCGAAAACTCTTTCTCTCACTAATACCTCTGAACTTCACCTTATCATTTGTAACTAGAAAAATACACGTTGTATTATGTCCAGCTCCCAATGAATCACAGTGATGTGATATTCATATACGTATTAGTCTTCAAAGTAAATTATTAACCGTCGAGACTCCATCTTCCAAAATAACTCAATATTACTTACTTTATTTAATCGCACACAGTACGATATCTGTGATCAAATTTCATGCCCGTGAACTTTTTAATTTTAGCCTCAATCTCTCACTCTTTCTCTCTCAATAAATGCGCTGAATTTATCGATGTCACTTCCAATTCGAGGAATTGGTCTGGAATTAAATCAAGTATATTCCGATTATTTCAGTGAGATGTGTGCGAGTAATATGTAATCATGTGCCGTCACTACGATAGACTACTTATCGCGGAGAACCTAACGCCTGGTCTACTAAACCTCAAAGACAGAAGTTGATTTCAATTACAGTATCATTTGCATCATACAGGTTATGAGTTATCTTTAAATGTAATGTAAAGATTCACCACCGAGTACTTATAAAATTAGAGCTACTTTATTATGGTACAAGATCAAAAGAAATGGTGTCCATCAGAACCTCAAATGCACTAAATGCGATTTTATCGCTGTTGCATCTGTTAAGAATATGTGCCTTGCTTTTTTCCCAACCATGGTGTTCCAGTATTATATTTAGTTATAGTTCATCATAGTTGGGAAATAAGCGTGAACACTCCATCACCGGTCAAAATTGAAGATAACAGCGGTTCGCCGCTATAATTTGCCTGAAGCCTAGTACGATATCCGTGTCCCAATTTTATACGCGTGTACCATTAACTAAATTGCACCCAAGGTCCCTTTCTCTCAATAACTACGCTGAATTTAACAATGTCGCTTCCAAATTCACAATGCGAATCACTTAGACGACGAACTCTTTCACGAAAAACATGTCAAATTATGACGTTAAATACAAATTTGTGGATCGATTCGACAAGTGGTCGAATATTAACGGAAGGAAAACAAAACTTCGTTCTCTTAGGCGTACGTCGTTTCAAGTCTCGATGTTAATGTAACGGTAACGTATGGTCAGTAAATCTCAAATACAGAAGTTCATTTAAATTTAAGCAACTGCTGCACACCCAAGTAATGGGGCATACCCTAATTAAATATTTAGATTCGCCACCGATGCATTACAAATTTTGGGTTGTTTTATTACAGTACGACATCGAAAGGAATAGCGTCCAGCGGAACCTGAATAAGGGCCATGCTTTCTGGCCACATTTGGAGATCTGATATTACGTTCAGGTATGGACCTCTGTTTTTGGCTTATAAGCTTGGTGACTCCATCACCGGACATTATTAGATAGTGTAGGTTGCAGTAACACTGCATAATCGAGTACCTACAGTGTTATCCAAACACAGAATCGGAAAGTAAAGTGTCCACCTGAAGATCAAGTACACTGAAGATTTGACGACCTCCGGCAAAATATCGTAGTGTGTTCCGAAAATCACGCGCCTGTACCACTCAAGTGCAGCGAAAACTCTTTCTCTCACTAATACCTCTGAACTTCACCTTATCATTTGTAACTAGAAAAATACACGTTGTATTATGTCCAGCTCCCAATGAATCACAGTGATGTGATATTCATATACGTATTAGTCTTCAAAGTAAATTATTAACCGTCGAGACTCCATCTTCCAAAATAACTGAATATTACTTACTTTATTTAATCGCACACAGTACGATATCTGTGATCAAATTTCATGCCCGTGAACTTTTTAATTTTAGCCTCAATCTCTCACTCTTTCTCTCTCAATAAATGCGCTGAATTTATCGATGTCACTTCCAATTCGAGGAATTGATCTGGAATTAAATCAAGTATATTCCGATTATTTCAGTGAGATGTGTGCGAGTAATATGTAATCATGTGCCGTCACTACGATACAATACTTAACGCGGAGAACCTAACGTCTGGTCTACTAAACCTCAAAGCGAGAAGTTGATATCAATTTCAGTATCATTGGCATCCTACAGGTTATGAGTTATGTTTAAATGAAATGTAAAGATTCACCACCGAGTTCTTATAAATTTAGAGCTACTTTGTTATGATACAAGATCGAAAGAAATGGTGTCCATGGGAACCTCAAATGCACTAAATGCGATTTTATCGCTGTTGCATCTGTTAAGAATATGTGCCTTGCTTTTTTCCCAACTTTGGTGTTCCTGTATTATATTTAGTTATAGTTCATCATAGTTGGGAAATAAGCGTGAACACTCCATCACCGGTCAAAATTGAAGATAACAGCGGTTCGCCGCTATAATTTGCCTGAAGCCTAGTACGATATCCGCGTCCCGATTTTATACGCGTGTACCATTAACTAAATTGCACCCAAGGTCCCTTTCTCTCAATAACTACGCTGAATTTAACAATGTCGCTTCCAAATTCACAATGCGAATCACTTAGACGACGAACTCTTTCACGAAAAACATGTCAAATTATGACGTTAAATACAAATTTGTGGATCGATTCGACAAGTGGTCGAATATTAACGGAAGGAAAACAAAACTTCGTTCTCTTAGGCGTACGTTGTTTCAAGTCTCGATGTTAATGTAACGGTAGCGTATGGTCAGTAAATCTCAAATACAGAAGTTCATTTAAATTTAAGCAACTGCTGCACACCCAAGTAATGGGGCATACCCTAATTAAATATTTAGATTCGCCACCGATGCATGACAAATTTTGGGTTATTTATTACAGTACGACATCGAAAGGAATAGCGTCCACCGGAACCTGAATAAGGGCCATGCTTTCTGGCCACATTTGGAGATCTGATATTACGTTCAGGTATGGACCTCCGTTTTTGGCTTATAAGCTTGGTGACTCCATCACCGGACATTATTAGATACTGTAGGTTGCAGTAACACTGCATTATCGAGTACCTACACTGTTATCCAAACAGAATCGGAAAGTAAGGTGTCCACCGGAAGATCAAGTACACTGAAGATTTGACGACCTCCGGCAAAGTATTGTAGGGTGTTCCGAAAATCAAGCGCCTGTACCACTCAAGTGCAGCGAAAACTCTTTCTCTCACTAATACCTCTGAACTTCACCTTATCATTTCTAACTAGAAAAATACACGTTGTATTAAGTCCAGCACTAAATAAATCACAAAGATTTGATATTACATTTACGTATTAGTCTTCAAGGTCAATTAATAACCGTCGACACTCCATCTCCCAAAATAACTGAATATTACTTACTTTATTTAATCGCACACAGTACGATATCTGTGATCAAATTTCATGCCCGTGAACTTTTTAATTTTAGCCTCAATCTCTCACTCTTTCTCTCTCATTAAATTCGCTGAATTTATCGATGTCACTTCCAATTCGAGGAAGTGTTCTGGAATATAATCAAGTATATTCCGATTATTTCAGTGAGATGTATGCGAGTAATATGTAATCATGTGCCGTCACTACGATAGACTACTTATCGCGGAGAACCTAACGCCTGGTCTACTAAACCTCAAAGACAGAAGTTGATTTCAATTACAGTATCATTTGCATCATACAGGTTATGAGTTATCTTTAAATGAAATGTAAAGATTCACCACCGAGTACTTATAAAATTAGAGCTACTTTATTATGATACAAGATCGAAAGAAATGGTGTCCATCGGAACCTCAAATGCACTAAATGCGATTTTATCGCTGTTGCATCTGTTAAGAATATGTGCCTTGCTTTTTTCCCAACTTTGGTGTTCCTGTATTATATTTATTTATAGTTCATCATAGTTGGGAAATAAGCGTGAACACTCCATCACCGGTCAAAATTGAAGATATCAGCGGTTCGCCGCTATAATTTGCCTGAAGCCTAGTACGATATCCGCGTCCCAATTTTATACGCGTGTACCATTAACTAAATTGCACCCAAGGTCCCTTTCTCTCAATAACTACGCTGAATTTAACAACGTCGCTTCCAAATTCACAATGCGAATCACTTACACGACGAACTCTTTCACGAAAAACTTGTCAAATTATGACGTTAAATACAAATTTGTGGATCGATTCGACAAGTAGTCGAATATTAACGGAAGGAAAACAAAACTTCGTTCTCTTAGGCGTACGTTGTTTCAAGTCTCGATGTTAATGTAACGGTAACGTCTGGTCAAGTAAATTTCAAATACAGAAGTTCATTTAAATTTTAGCATCTGCTGCACACCCAAGTAATGGGGGATACCCTAATTAAATATTTAGATTCGCCACCGATGCATTACAAATTTTGGGTTATTTTATTACAGTACGACATCGAAAGGAATAGCGTCCACCGGAACCTGAATAAGGGCCATGCTTTCTGGCCACATTTGGAGATCTGATATTACGTTCAGTTATGGACCTCCGTTTTTGGCTTATAAGCTTGGTGACTCCATCACCGGACATTATTAGATACTGTAGGTTGCAGTAACACTGCATTATCGAGTACCTACAGTGTTACCCAAACACAGATTCGGAAAGTAAGGTGTCCACCGGAAGATCAAGTACACTGAAGATTTGACGACCTCCGGCAAAATATCGTAGTGTGTTCCGAAAATCACGCGCCTGTACCACTCAAGTGCAGCGAAAACTCTTTCTCTCACTAATACCTCTGAACTTCACCTTATCATTTGTAACTAGAAAAATACACGTTGTATTAAGTCCAGCACTAAATAAATCACAAAGATTTGATATTACATTTACGTATTAGTCTTCAAGGTCAATTAATAACCGTCGACACTCCATCTCCCAAAATAACTGAATATTACTTACTTTATTTAATCGCACATAGAACGATATCTGTGATCAAATTTCATGCCCGTGAACTTTTTAATTTTAGCCTCAATCTATCACTCTTTCTCTCTCATTAAATTCGCTGAATTTATCGATGTCACTTCCAATTCGAGGAAGTGGTCTGGAATATAATCAAGTATATTCCGATTATTTCAGTGAGATGTATGCGAGTAATATGTAATCATGTGCCGTCACTACGATAGACTACTTATCGCGGAGAACCTAACGCCTGGTCTACTAAACCTCAAAGACAGAAGTTGATTTCAATTACAGTATCATTTGCATCATACAGGTTATGAGTTATCTTTAAATGAAATGTAAAGATTCACCACCGAGTACTTATAAAATTAGAGCTACTTTATTATGATACAAGATCAAAAGAAATGGTGTCCATCAGAACCTCAAATGCACTAAATGCGATTTTATCGCTGTTGCATCTGTTAAGAATATGTGCCTTGCTTTTTTCCCAACTTTGGTGTTCCTGTATTATATTTAGTTATAGTTCATCATAGTTGGGAAATAAGCGTGATCACTCCATCACCGGTCAAAATTGAAGATAACAGCGGTTCGCCGCTATAATTTGCCTGAAGCCTAGTACGATATCCGTGTCCCAATTTTATACGCGTGTACCATTAACTAAATTGCACCCAAGGTCCCTTTCTCTCAATAACTACGCTGAATTTAACAATGTCGCTTCCAAATTCACAATGCGAATCACTTAGACGACGAACTCTTTCACGAAAAACATGTCAAATTATGACGTTAAATACAAATTTGTGGATCGATTCGACAAGTGGTCGAATATTAACGGAAGGAAAACAAAACTTCGTTCTCTTAGGCGTACGTTGTTTCAAGTCTCGATGTTAATGTAACGGTAGCGTATGGTCAGTAAATCTCAAATACAGAAGTTCATTTAAATTTAAGCAACTGCTGCACACCCAAGTAATGGGGCATACCCTAATTAAATATTTAGATTCGCCACCGATGCATGACAAATTTTGGGTTATTTATTACAGTACGACATCGAAAGGAATAGCGTCCACCGGAACCTGAATAAGGGCCATGCTTTCTGGCCACATTTGGAGATCTGATATTACGTTCAGGTATGGACCTCCGTTTTTGGCTTATAAGCTTGGTGACTCCATCACCGGACATTATTAGATAGTGTAGGTTGCAGTAACACTGCATAATCGAGTACCTACAGTGTTATCCAAACACAGAATCGGAAAGTAAAGTGTCCACCTGAAGATCAAGTACACTGAAGATTTGACGACCTCCGGCAAAGTATCGTAGTGTGTTCCGAAAATCACGCGCCTGTACCACTCAAGTGCAGCGAAAACTCTTTCTCTCACTAATACCTCTGAACTTCACCTTATCATTTGTAACTAGAAAAATACACGTTGTATTATGTCCAGCTCCCAATGAATCACAGTGATGTGATATTCATATACGTATTAGTCTTCAAAGTAAATTATTAACCGTCGAGACTCCATCTTCCAAAATAACTCAATATTACTTACTTTATTTAATCGCGCACAGTACGATATCTGTGATCAAATTTCATGCCCGTGAACTTTTTAATTTTAGCCTCAATCTCTCACTCTTTCTCTCTCAATAAATGCGCTGAATTTATCGATGTCACTTCCAATTCGAGGAATTGGTCTGGAATTAAATCAAGTATATTCCGATTATTTCAGTGAGATGTGTGCGAGTAATATGTAATCATGTGCCGTCACTACGATACAATACTTAGCGCGGAGAACCTAACGTCTGGTCTACTAAACCTCAAAGCGAGAAGTTGATATCAATTTCAGTATAATTGGCATCCTACAGGTTATGAGTTATGTTTAAATGAAATGTAAAGATTCACCACCGAGTACTTATAAATTTAGATCTACTTTGTTATGATACAAGATCGAAAGAAATGGTGTCCATCGGAACCTCAAATGCACTAAATGCGATTTTATCGATATTGCATCTATTAAGAATATGTGCCTTGCTTTTTTCCCAACTTTGGTTATCCAGTATTATATTTAGTTATTGGTAGTCATAGTCGGGAAATAAGCGTGAACACTCCATCACCGGTCAAAATTGAACATTACTGCGGTTCGCCGCTATAATTTTCCTCAGCCTAGTACGATATCCGTGTCCCAATTTTATACGCGTGTACTGTAACATTTTTAATGCTGGCGCCGAGAAGACGAACGTCGGATGGCAGATTTTCTTTTATCTTATTTTCCCGTACTTGCCGCGCGGAGCGTTGTCGGCGTCGAGGAAGGTTTATAAGAGACGACGCGATAAGAGGAAAGGTCTTCTTGCGTCGTCCTGAGTCAGCCGGGGAAGTCTCGGCGTAGTGGTCTGAGTTGCGATTTTGTTAGCGAGTAACTTCTGTTTTTCCTTCCCGTCATTTTTTTTTCTTTCCATTCATTTTCCTTTTACTGTCTCCTCCCTTCCCGTATTTCCCAAGGATGATCTCCGACTTATCACTTGTGTGAGTAAAAGTCACTGAGGGAAATACGAAGAAGTGATTCCCTTCTTCCTTCTCCTTCCTTATCTTTTCCTTCCCATTCGTCCGGGCACAGGCGGATAGTCTCCCTTTTTTGTACTCCTGTACTGGCGCCCACATACCACAGTGACCTGACTTTCCTTTGGTTCCTGTGCTATTGTTTTCCCTCTCCACACCCAGATCTAGCCGGGGAGAGGGGATTCAAGCGCCGTTACAGTACCATTAATTAATTGTAGCCAAGGTCCCTTTCTCTCAATAACTACGCTGAATTTAACAATGTCGCTTCCAAATTCACAATGCGAATCACTTAGACGACGAACTCTTTTACGAAAACATGTCAAATTATGACGTTAAATACAAATTTGTGGATCGATTCGACAAGTGGTCGAATATTAACGGAAGGAAAACAAAACTTCGTTCTCTTAGGCGTACGTCGTTTCAAGTCTCGATGTTAATGTAACGGTAACGTATGGTCAGTAAATCTCAAATACAGAAGTTCATTTAAATATAAGCAACTGCTGCACACCCAAGTAATGGGGCATACCCTAATTAAATATTTAGATTCGCCACCGATGCATTACAAATTTTGGGTTATTTTATTACAGTACGACATCGAAAGGAATAGCGTCCAGCGGAACCTGAATAAGGGCCATGCTTTCTGGCCACATTTGGAGATCTGATATTACGTTCAGGTATGGACCTCTGTTTTTGGCTTATAAGCTTGGTGACTCCATCACCGGACATTATTAGATATTGTAGGTTGCAGTAACACTGCATAATCGAGTACCTTCAGTGTTATCCAAACACAGAATCGGAAAGTAAAGTGTCCACCTGAAGATCAAGTACACTGAAGATTTGACGACCTCCGGCAAAATATCGTAGTGTGTTCCGAAAATCACGCGCCTGTACCACTCAAGTGCAGCGAAAACTCTTTCTCTCACTAATACCTCTGAACTTCACCTTATCATTTATAACTAGAAAAATACACGTTGTATTATGTCCAGCTCCCAATGAATCACAGTGATGTGATATTCATATACGTATTAGTCTTCAAAGTAAATTATTAACCGTCGAGACTCCATCTTCCAAAATAACTCAATATTACTTACTTTATTTAATCGCACACAGTACGATATCTGTGATCAAATTTCATGCCCGTGAACTTTTTAATTTTAGCCTCAATCTCTCACTCTTTCTCTCTCAATAAATGCGCTGAATTTATCGATGTCACTTCCAATTCGAGGAATTGGTCTGGAATTAAATCAAGTATATTCCGATTATTTCAGTGAGATGTGTGCGAGTAATATGTAATCATGTGCCGTCACTACGATACAATACTTAACGCGGAGAACCTAACGTCTGGTCTACTAAACCTCAAAGCGAGAAGTTGATATCAATTTCAGTATCATTGGCATCCTACAGGTTATGAGTTATGTTTAAATGAAATGTAAAGATTCACCACCGAGTTCTTATAAATTTAGAGCTACTTTGTTATGATACAAGATCGAAAGAAATGGTGTCCATGGGAACCTCAAATGCACTAAATGCGATTTTATCGCTGTTGCATCTGTTAAGAATATGTGCCTTGCTTTTTTCCCAACTTTGGTGTTCCTGTATTATATTTAGTTATAGTTCATCATAGTTGGGAAATAAGCGTGAACACTCCATCACCGGTCAAAATTGAAGATAACAGCGGTTCGCCGCTATAATTTGCCTGAAGCCTAGTACGATATCCGCGTCCCGATTTTATACGCGTGTACCATTAACTAAATTGCACCCAAGGTCCCTTTCTCTCAATAACTACGCTGAATTTAACAATGTCGCTTCCAAATTCACAATGCGAATCACTTAGACGACGAACTCTTTCACGAAAAACATGTCAAATTATGACGTTAAATACAAATTTGTGGATCGATTCGACAAGTGGTCGAATATTAACGGAAGGAAAACAAAACTTCGTTCTCTTAGGCGTACGTTGTTTCAAGTCTCGATGTTAATGTAACGGTAGCGTATGGTCAGTAAATCTCAAATACAGAAGTTCATTTAAATTTAAGCAACTGCTGCACACCCAAGTAATGGGGCATACCCTAATTAAATATTTAGATTCGCCACCGATGCATGACAAATTTTGGGTTATTTATTACAGTACGACATCGAAAGGAATAGCGTCCACCGGAACCTGAATAAGGGCCATGCTTTCTGGCCACATTTGGAGATCTGATATTACGTTCAGGTATGGACCTCCGTTTTTGGCTTATAAGCTTGGTGACTCCATCACCGGACATTATTAGATACTGTAGGTTGCAGTAACACTGCATTATCGAGTACCTACACTGTTATCCAAACAGAATCGGAAAGTAATGTGTCCACCGGAAGATCAAGTACACTGAAGATTTGACGACCTCCGGCAAAGTATTGTAGTGTGTTCCGAAAATCAAGCGCCTGTACCACTCAAGTGCAGCGAAAACTCTTTCTCTCACTAATACCTCTGAACTTCACCTTATCATTTCTAACTAGAAAAATACACGTTGTATTAAGTCCAGCACTAAATAAATCACAAAGATTTTATATTACATTTACGTATTAGTCTTCAAAGTCAATTAATTACCGTCCACACTCCATCTCCCAAAATAACTGAATATTACTTACTTTATTTAATCGCACACAGTACGATATCTGTGATCGAATTTCATGCCCGTGAACTTTTTAATTTTAGCCTCAATCTCTCACTCTTTCTTTCTCATTAAATTCGCTGAATTTAACGATGTCCCTTCCAATTCGAGGAAGTGGTCTGGAATTAAATCAAGTATATTCCGATTATTTCAGTGAGATGTGTGCGAGTAATATGTAATCATGTGCCGTCACTACGATAGACTACTTATCGCGGAGAACCTAACGCCTGGTCTACTAAACCTCAAAGACAGAAGTTGATTTCAATTACAGTATCATTTGCATCATACAGGTTATGAGTTATCTTTAAATGTAATGTAAAGATTCACCACCGAGTACTTATAAAATTAGAGCTACTTTATTATGGTACAAGATCAAAAGAAATGGTGTCCATCAGAACCTCAAATGCACTAAATGCGATTTTATCGCTGTTGCATCTGTTAAGAATATGTGCCTTGCTTTTTTCCCAACCATGGTGTTCCAGTATTATATTTAGTTATAGTTCATCATAGTTGGGAAATAAGCGTGAACACTCCATCACCGGTCAAAATTGAAGATAACAGCGGTTCGCCGCTATAATTTGCCTGAAGCCTAGTACGATATCCGTGTCCCAATTTTATACGCGTGTACCATTAACTAAATTGCACCCAAGGTCCCTTTCTCTCAATAACTACGCTGAATTTAACAATGTCGCTTCCAAATTCACAATGCGAATCACTTAGACGACGAACTCTTTCACGAAAAACATGTCAAATTATGACGTTAAATACAAATTTGTGGATCGATTCGACAAGTGGTCGAATATTAACGGAAGGAAAACAAAACTTCGTTCTCTTAGGCGTACGTCGTTTCAAGTCTCGATGTTAATGTAACGGTAACGTATGGTCAGTAAATCTCAAATACAGAAGTTCATTTAAATTTAAGCAACTGCTGCACACCCAAGTAATGGGGCATACCCTAATTAAATATTTAGATTCGCCACCGATGCATTACAAATTTTGGGTTGTTTTATTACAGTACGACATCGAAAGGAATAGCGTCCAGCGGAACCTGAATAAGGGCCATGCTTTCTGGCCACATTTGGAGATCTGATATTACGTTCAGGTATGGACCTCTGTTTTTGGCTTATAAGCTTGGTGACTCCATCACCGGACATTATTAGATAGTGTAGGTTGCAGTAACACTGCATAATCGAGTACCTACAGTGTTATCCAAACACAGAATCGGAAAGTAAAGTGTCCACCTGAAGATCAAGTACACTGAAGATTTGACGACCTCCGGCAAAATATCGTAGTGTGTTCCGAAAATCACGCGCCTGTACCACTCAAGTGCAGCGAAAACTCTTTCTCTCACTAATACCTCTGAACTTCACCTTATCATTTGTAACTAGAAAAATACACGTTGTATTATGTCCAGCTCCCAATGAATCACAGTGATGTGATATTCATATACGTATTAGTCTTCAAAGTAAATTATTAACCGTCGAGACTCCATCTTCCAAAATAACTCAATATTACTTACTTTATTTAATCGCACACAGTACGATATCTGTGATCAAATTTCATGCCCGTGAACTTTTTAATTTTAGCCTCAATCTCTCACTCTTTCTCTCTCAATAAATGCGCTGAATTTATCGATGTCACTTCCAATTCGAGGAATTGGTCTGGAATTAAATCAAGTATATTCCGATTATTTCAGTGAGATGTGTGCGAGTAATATGTAATCATGTGCCGTCACTACGATACAATACTTAACGCGGAGAACCTAACGTCTGGTCTACTAAACCTCAAAGCGAGAAGTTGATATCAATTTCAGTATCATTGGCATCCTACAGGTTATGAGTTATGTTTAAATGAAATGTAAAGATTCACCACCGAGTTCTTATAAATTTAGAGCTACTTTGTTATGATACAAGATCGAAAGAAATGGTGTCCATGGGAACCTCAAATGCACTAAATGCGATTTTATCGCTGTTGCATCTGTTAAGAATATGTGCCTTGCTTTTTTCCCAACTTTGGTGTTCCTGTATTATATTTAGTTATAGTTCATCATAGTTGGGAAATAAGCGTGAACACTCCATCACCGGTCAAAATTGAAGATAACAGCGGTTCGCCGCTATAATTTGCCTGAAGCCTAGTACGATATCCGCGTCCCGATTTTATACGCGTGTACCATTAACTAAATTGCACCCAAGGTCCCTTTCTCTCAATAACTACGCTGAATTTAACAATGTCGCTTCCAAATTCACAATGCGAATCACTTAGACGACGAACTCTTTCACGAAAAACATGTCAAATTATGACGTTAAATACAAATTTGTGGATCGATTCGACAAGTGGTCGAATATTAACGGAAGGAAAACAAAACTTCGTTCTCTTAGGCGTACGTTGTTTCAAGTCTCGATGTTAATGTAACGGTAGCGTATGGTCAGTAAATCTCAAATACAGATGTTCATTTAAATTTAAGCAACTGCTGCACACCCAAGTAATGGGGCATACCCTAATTAAATATTTAGATTCGCCACCGATGCATGACAAATTTTGGGTTATTTATTACAGTACGACATCGAAAGGAATAGCGTCCACCGGAACCTGAATAAGGGCCATGCTTTCTGGCCACATTTGGAGATCTGATATTACGTTCAGGTATGGACCTCCGTTTTTGGCTTATAAGCTTGGTGACTCCATCACCGGACATTATTAGATACTGTAGGTTGCAGTAACACTGCATTATCGAGTACCTACACTGTTATCCAAACAGAATCGGAAAGTAAGGTGTCCACCGGAAGATCAAGTACACTGAAGATTTGACGACCTCCGGCAAAGTATTGTAGGGTGTTCCGAAAATCAAGCGCCTGTACCACTCAAGTGCAGCGAAAACTCTTTCTCTCACTAATACCTCTGAACTTCACCTTATCATTTCTAACTAGAAAAATACACGTTGTATTAAGTCCAGCACTAAATAAATCACAAAGATTTGATATTACATTTACGTATTAGTCTTCAAGGTCAATTAATAACCGTCGACACTCCATCTCCCAAAATAACTGAATATTACTTACTTTATTTAATCGCACACAGTACGATATCTGTGATCAAATTTCATGCCCGTGAACTTTTTAATTTTAGCCTCAATCTCTCACTCTTTCTCTCTCATTAAATTCGCTGAATTTATCGATGTCACTTCCAATTCGAGGAAGTGTTCTGGAATATAATCAAGTATATTCCGATTATTTCAGTGAGATGTATGCGAGTAATATGTAATCATGTGCCGTCACTACGATAGACTACTTATCGCGGAGAACCTAACGCCTGGTCTACTAAACCTCAAAGACAGAAGTTGATTTCAATTACAGTATCATTTGCATCATACAGGTTATGAGTTATCTTTAAATGAAATGTAAAGATTCACCACCGAGTACTTATAAAATTAGAGCTACTTTATTATGATACAAGATCGAAAGAAATGGTGTCCATCGGAACCTCAAATGCACTAAATGCGATTTTATCGCTGTTGCATCTGTTAAGAATATGTGCCTTGCTTTTTTCCCAACTTTGGTGTTCCTGTATTATATTTATTTATAGTTCATCATAGTTGGGAAATAAGCGTGAACACTCCATCACCGGTCAAAATTGAAGATAACAGCGGTTCGCCGCTATAATTTGCCTGAAGCCTAGTACGATATCCGCGTCCCAATTTTATACGCGTGTACCATTAACTAAATTGCACCCAAGGTCCCTTTCTCTCAATAACTACGCTGAATTTAACAATGTCGCTTCCAAATTCACAATGCGAATCACTTACACGACGAACTCTTTCACGAAAAACTTGTCAAATTATGACGTTAAATACAAATTTGTGGATCGATTCGACAAGTAGTCGAATATTAACGGAAGGAAAACAAAACTTCGTTCTCTTAGGCGTACGTTGTTTCAAGTCTCGATGTTAATGTAACGGTAACGTCTGGTCAAGTAAATTTCAAATACAGAAGTTCATTTAAATTTTAGCATCTGCTGCACACCCAAGTAATGGGGGATACCCTAATTAAATATTTAGATTCGCCACCGATGCATTACAAATTTTGGGTTATTTTATTACAGTACGACATCGAAAGGAATAGCGTCCACCGGAACCTGAATAAGGGCCATGCTTTCTGGCCACATTTAGAGATCTGATATTACGTTCAGTTATGGACCTCCGTTTTTGGCTTATAAGCTTGGTGACTCCATCACCGGACATTATTAGATACTGTAGGTTGCAGTAACACTGCATTATCGAGTACCTACAGTGTTACCCAAACACAGATTCGGAAAGTAAGGTGTCCACCGGAAGATCAAGTACACTGAAGATTTGACGACCTCCGGCAAAATATCGTAGTGTGTTCCGAAAATCACGCGCCTGTACCACTCAAGTGCAGCGAAAACTCTTTCTCTCACTAATACCTCTGAACTTCACCTTATCATTTGTAACTAGAAAAATACACGTTGTATTAAGTCCAGCACTAAATAAATCACAAAGATTTGATATTACATTTACGTATTAGTCTTCAAGGTCAATTAATAACCGTCGACACTCCATCTCCCAAAATAACTGAATATTACTTACTTTATTTAATCGCACATAGAACGATATCTGTGATCAAATTTCATGCCCGTGAACTTTTTAATTTTAGCCTCAATCTATCACTCTTTCTCTCTCATTAAATTCGCTGAATTTATCGATGTCACTTCCAATTCGAGGAAGTGGTCTGGAATTAAATCAAGTATATTCCGATTATTTCAGTGAGTTATGTGCGAGTAATATGTAATCATGTGCCGTCACTACGATAGACTACTTATCGCGGAGAACCTAACGCCTGGTCTACTAAACCTCAAAGACAGAAGTTGATTTCAATTACAGTATCATTTGCATCATACAGGTTATGAGTTATCTTTAAATGAAATGTAAAGATTCACCACCGAGTACTTATAAAATTAGAGCTACTTTATTATGATACAAGATCAAAAGAAATGGTGTCCATCAGAACCTCAAATGCACTAAATGCGATTTTATCGCTGTTGCATCTGTTAAGAATATGTGCCTTGCTTTTTTCCCAACTTTGGTGTTCCTGTATTATATTTAGTTATAGTTCATCATAGTTGGGAAATAAGCGTGAACACTCCATCACCGGTCAAAATTGAAGATAACAGCGGTTCGCCGCTATAATTTGCCTGAAGCCTAGTACGATATCCGTGTCCCAATTTTATACGCGTGTACCATTAACTAAATTGCACCCAAGGTCCCTTTCTCTCAATAACTACGCTGAATTTAACAATGTCGCTTCCAAATTCACAATGCGAATCACTTAGACGACGAACTCTTTCACGAAAAACATGTCAAATTATGACGTTAAATACAAATTTGTGGATCGATTCGACAAGTGGTCGAATATTAACGGAAGGAAAACAAAACTTCGTTCTCTTAGGCGTACGTTGTTTCAAGTCTCGATGTTAATGTAACGGTAGCGTATGGTCAGTAAATCTCAAATACAGAAGTTCATTTAAATTTAAGCAACTGCTGCACACCCAAGTAATGGGGCATACCCTAATTAAATATTTAGATTCGCCACCGATGCATGACAAATTTTGGGTTATTTATTACAGTACGACATCGAAAGGAATAGCGTCCACCGGAACCTGAATAAGGGCCATGCTTTCTGGCCACATTTGGAGATCTGATATTACGTTCAGGTATGGACCTCCGTTTTTGGCTTATAAGCTTGGTGACTCCATCACCGGACATTATTAGATACTGTAGGTTGCAGTAACACTGCATTATCGAGTACCTACACTGTTATCCAAACAGAATCGGAAAGTAAGGTGTCCACCGGAAGATCAAGTACACTGAAGATTTGACGACCTCCGGCAAAGTATTGTAGGGTGTTCCGAAAATCAAGCGCCTGTACCACTCAAGTGCAGCGAAAACTCTTTCTCTCACTAATACCTCTGAACTTCACCTTATCATTTCTAACTAGAAAAATACACGTTGTATTAAGTCCAGCACTAAATAAATCACAAAGATTTGATATTACATTTACGTATTAGTCTTCAAGGTCAATTAATAACCGTCGACACTCCATCTCCCAAAATAACTGAATATTACTTACTTTATTTAATCGCACACAGTACGATATCTGTGATCAAATTTCATGCCCGTGAACTTTTTAATTTTAGCCTCAATCTCTCACTCTTTCTCTCTCATTAAATTCGCTGAATTTATCGATGTCACTTCCAATTCGAGGAAGTGTTCTGGAATATAATCAAGTATATTCCGATTATTTCAGTGAGATGTATGCGAGTAATATGTAATCATGTGCCGTCACTACGATAGACTACTTATCGCGGAGAACCTAACGCCTGGTCTACTAAACCTCAAAGACAGAAGTTGATTTCAATTACAGTATCATTTGCATCATACAGGTTATGAGTTATCTTTAAATGAAATGTAAAGATTCACCACCGAGTACTTATAAAATTAGAGCTACTTTATTATGATACAAAATCGAAAGAAATGGTGTCCATCGGAACCTCAAATGCACTAAATGCGATTTTATCGCTGTTGCATCTGTTAAGAATATGTGCCTTGCTTTTTTCCCAACTTTGGTGTTCCTGTATTATATTTATTTATAGTTCATCATAGTTGGGAAATAAGCGTGAACACTCCATCACCGGTCAAAATTGAAGATATCAGCGGTTCGCCGCTATAATTTGCCTGAAGCCTAGTACGATATCCGCGTCCCAATTTTATACGCGTGTACCATTAACTAAATTGCACCCAAGGTCCCTTTCTCTCAATAACTACGCTGAATTTAACAATGTCGCTTCCAAATTCACAATGCGAATCACTTACACGACGAACTCTTTCACGAAAAACTTGTCAAATTATGACGTTAAATACAAATTTGTGGATCGATTCGACAAGTAGTCGAATATTAACGGAAGGAAAACAAAACTTCGTTCTCTTAGGCGTACGTTGTTTCAAGTCTCGATGTTAATGTAACGGTAACGTCTGGTCAAGTAAATTTCAAATACAGAAGTTCATTTAAATTTTAGCATCTGCTGCACACCCAAGTAATGGGGGATACCCTAATTAAATATTTAGATTCGCCACCGATGCATTACAAATTTTGGGTTATTTTATTACAGTACGACATCGAAAGGAATAGCGTCCACCGGAACCTGAATAAGGGCCATGCTTTCTGGCCACATTTGGAGATCTGATATTACGTTCAGTTATGGACCTCCGTTTTTGGCTTATAAGCTTGGTGACTCCATCACCGGACATTATTAGATACTGTAGGTTGCAGTAACACTGCATTATCGAGTACCTACAGTGTTACCCAAACACAGATTCGGAAAGTAAGGTGTCCACCGGAAGATCAAGTACACTGAAGATTTGACGACCTCCGGCAAAATATCGTAGTGTGTTCCGAAAATCACGCGCCTGTACCACTCAAGTGCAGCGAAAACTCTTTCTCTCACTAATACCTCTGAACTTCACCTTATCATTTGTAACTAGAAAAATACACGTTGTATTAAGTCCAGCACTAAATAAATCACAAAGATTTGATATTACATTTACGTATTAGTCTTCAAGGTCAATTAATAACCGTCGACACTCCATCTCCCAAAATAACTGAATATTACTTACTTTATTTAATCGCACATAGAACGATATCTGTGATCAAATTTCATGCCCGTGAACTTTTTAATTTTAGCCTCAATCTATCACTCTTTCTCTCTCATTAAATTCGCTGAATTTATCGATGTCACTTCCAATTCGAGGAAGTGGTCTGGAATTAAATCAAGTATATTCCGATTATTTCAGTGAGTTATGTGCGAGTAATATGTAATCATGTGCCGTCACTACGATAGACTACTTATCGCGGAGAACCTAACGCCTGGTCTACTAAACCTCAAAGACAGAAGTTGATTTCAATTACAGTATCATTTGCATCATACAGGTTATGAGTTATCTTTAAATGAAATGTAAAGATTCACCACCGAGTACTTATAAAATTAGAGCTACTTTATTATGATACAAGATCAAAAGAAATGGTGTCCATCAGAACCTCAAATGCACTAAATGCGATTTTATCGCTGTTGCATCTGTTAAGAATATGTGCCTTGCTTTTTTCCCAACTTTGGTGTTCCTGTATTATATTTAGTTATAGTTCATCATAGTTGGGAAATAAGCGTGAACACTCCATCACCGGTCAAAATTGAAGATAACAGCGGTTCGCCGCTATAATTTGCCTGAAGCCTAGTACGATATCCGCGTCCCGATTTTATACGCGTGTACCATTAACTAAATTGCACCCAAGGTCCCTTTCTCTCAATAACTACGCTGAATTTAACAATGTCGCTTCCAAATTCACAATGCGAATCACTTAGACGACGAACTCTTTCACGAAAAACATGTCAAATTATGACGTTAAATACAAATTTGTGGATCGATTCGACAAGTGGTCGAATATTAACGGAAGGAAAACAAAACTTCGTTCTCTTAGGCGTACGTTGTTTCAAGTCTCGATGTTAATGTAACGGTAGCGTATGGTCAGTAAATCTCAAATACAGAAGTTCATTTAAATTTAAGCAACTGCTGCACACCCAAGTAATGGGGCATACCCTAATTAAATATTTAGATTCGCCACCGATGCATGACAAATTTTGGGTTATTTATTACAGTACGACATCGAAAGGAATAGCGTCCACCGGAACCTGAATAAGGGCCATGCTTTCTGGCCACATTTGGAGATCTGATATTACGTTCAGGTATGGACCTCCGTTTTTGGCTTATAAGCTTGGTGACTCCATCACCGGACATTATTAGATACTGTAGGTTGCAGTAACACTGCATTATCGAGTACCTACACTGTTATCCAAACAGAATCGGAAAGTAAGGTGTCCACCGGAAGATCAAGTACACTGAAGATTTGACGACCTCCGGCAAAGTATTGTAGGGTGTTCCGAAAATCAAGCGCCTGTACCACTCAAGTGCAGCGAAAACTCTTTCTCTCACTAATACCTCTGAACTTCACCTTATCATTTCTAACTAGAAAAATACACGTTGTATTAAGTCCAGCACTAAATAAATCACAAAGATTTGATATTACATTTACGTATTAGTCTTCAAGGTCAATTAATAACCGTCGACACTCCATCTCCCAAAATAACTGAATATTACTTACTTTATTTAATCGCACACAGTACGATATCTGTGATCAAATTTCATGCCCGTGAACTTTTTAATTTTAGCCTCAATCTCTCACTCTTTCTCTCTCATTAAATTCGCTGAATTTATCGATGTCACTTCCAATTCGAGGAAGTGTTCTGGAATATAATCAAGTATATTCCGATTATTTCAGTGAGATGTATGCGAGTAATATGTAATCATGTGCCGTCACTACGATAGACTACTTATCGCGGAGAACCTAACGCCTGGTCTACTAAACCTCAAAGACAGAAGTTGATTTCAATTACAGTATCATTTGCATCATACAGGTTATGAGTTATCTTTAAATGAAATGTAAAGATTCACCACCGAGTACTTATAAAATTAGAGCTACTTTATTATGATACAAGATCGAAAGAAATGGTGTCCATCGGAACCTCAAATGCACTAAATGCGATTTTATCGCTGTTGCATCTGTTAAGAATATGTGCCTTGCTTTTTTCCCAACTTTGGTGTTCCTGTATTATATTTATTTATAGTTCATCATAGTTGGGAAATAAGCGTGAACACTCCATCACCGGTCAAAATTGAAGATATCAGCGGTTCGCCGCTATAATTTGCCTGAAGCCTAGTACGATATCCGCGTCCCAATTTTATACGCGTGTACCATTAACTAAATTGCACCCAAGGTCCCTTTCTCTCAATAACTACGCTGAATTTAACAATGTCGCTTCCAAATTCACAATGCGAATCACTTACACGACGAACTCTTTCACGAAAAACTTGTCAAATTATGACGTTAAATACAAATTTGTGGATCGATTCGACAAGTAGTCGAATATTAACGGAAGGAAAACAAAACTTCGTTCTCTTAGGCGTACGTTGTTTCAAGTCTCGATGTTAATGTAACGGTAACGTCTGGTCAAGTAAATTTCAAATACAGAAGTTCATTTAAATTTTAGCATCTGCTGCACACCCAAGTAATGGGGGATACCCTAATTAAATATTTAGATTCGCCACCGATGCATTACAAATTTTGGGTTATTTTATTACAGTACGACATCGAAAGGAATAGCGTCCACCGGAACCTGAATAAGGGCCATGCTTTCTGGCCACATTTAGAGATCTGATATTACGTTCAGTTATGGACCTCCGTTTTTGGCTTATAAGCTTGGTGACTCCATCACCGGACATTATTAGATACTGTAGGTTGCAGTAACACTGCATTATCGAGTACCTACAGTGTTACCCAAACACAGATTCGGAAAGTAAGGTGTCCACCGGAAGATCAAGTACACTGAAGATTTGACGACCTCCGGCAAAATATCGTAGTGTGTTCCGAAAATCACGCGCCTGTACCACTCAAGTGCAGCGAAAACTCTTTCTCTCACTAATACCTCTGAACTTCACCTTATCATTTGTAACTAGAAAAATACACGTTGTATTAAGTCCAGCACTAAATAAATCACAAAGATTTGATATTACATTTACGTATTAGTCTTCAAGGTCAATTAATAACCGTCGACACTCCATCTCCCAAAATAACTGAATATTACTTACTTTATTTAATCGCACATAGAACGATATCTGTGATCAAATTTCATGCCCGTGAACTTTTTAATTTTAGCCTCAATCTATCACTCTTTCTCTCTCATTAAATTCGCTGAATTTATCGATGTCACTTCCAATTCGAGGAAGTGGTCTGGAATTAAATCAAGTATATTCCGATTATTTCAGTGAGTTATGTGCGAGTAATATGTAATCATGTGCCGTCACTACGATAGACTACTTATCGCGGAGAACCTAACGCCTGGTCTACTAAACCTCAAAGACAGAAGTTGATTTCAATTACAGTATCATTTGCATCATACAGGTTATGAGTTATCTTTAAATGAAATGTAAAGATTCACCACCGAGTACTTATAAAATTAGAGCTACTTTATTATGATACAAGATCAAAAGAAATGGTGTCCATCAGAACCTCAAATGCACTAAATGCGATTTTATCGCTGTTGCATCTGTTAAGAATATGTGCCTTGCTTTTTTCCCAACTTTGGTGTTCCTGTATTATATTTAGTTATAGTTCATCATAGTTGGGAAATAAGCGTGAACACTCCATCACCGGTCAAAATTGAAGATAACAGCGGTTCGCCGCTATAATTTGCCTGAAGCCTAGTACGATATCCGCGTCCCGATTTTATACGCGTGTACCATTAACTAAATTGCACCCAAGGTCCCTTTCTCTCAATAACTACGCTGAATTTAACAATGTCGCTTCCAAATTCACAATGCGAATCACTTAGACGACGAACTCTTTCACGAAAAACATGTCAAATTATGACGTTAAATACAAATTTGTGGATCGATTCGACAAGTGGTCGAATATTAACGGAAGGAAAACAAAACTTCGTTCTCTTAGGCGTACGTTGTTTCAAGTCTCGATGTTAATGTAACGGTAGCGTATGGTCAGTAAATCTCAAATACAGAAGTTCATTTAAATTTAAGCAACTGCTGCACACCCAAGTAATGGGGCATACCCTAATTAAATATTTAGATTCGCCACCGATGCATGACAAATTTTGGGTTATTTATTACAGTACGACATCGAAAGGAATAGCGTCCACCGGAACCTGAATAAGGGCCATGCTTTCTGGCCACATTTGGAGATCTGATATTACGTTCAGGTATGGACCTCCGTTTTTGGCTTATAAGCTTGGTGACTCCATCACCGGACATTATTAGATACTGTAGGTTGCAGTAACACTGCATTATCGAGTACCTACACTGTTATCCAAACAGAATCGGAAAGTAAGGTGTCCACCGGAAGATCAAGTACACTGAAGATTTGACGACCTCCGGCAAAGTATTGTAGGGTGTTCCGAAAATCACGCGCCTGTACCACTCAAGTGCAGCGAAAACTCTTTTTCTCACTAATACCTCTGAAGTTCACCTTATCATAATACACGTTGTATTAAGTCCAGCACTAAATAAATCACAAAGATTTGATATTACATTTACGTATTAGTCTTCAAGGTCAATTAATAACCGTCGACACTCCATCTCCCAAAATAACTGAATATTACTTACTTTATTTAATCGCACACTGTACGATATCTGTGATCATATTTCATGCCCGTGAACTTTTTAATTTTAGCCTCAATCTCTCACTCTTTCTCTTTCATTAAATTCGCTGAATTTATCGATGTCACTTCCAATTCGAGGAAGTGGTCTGGAATTAAGTCAAGTATATTCCGATTATTTCAGCGAGATATGTGCGAGTAATATGTAATCGTGTGCCGTCACTACGATAGACTACTTAGTGCGGAGAACCTAACGCCCGGTCTACTAAACCTCAAAGACAGAAGTTGATTTCAATTAGAGTATCATTTGCATCATACAGGTTATGAGTTATCTTTAAATGTAATGTAAAGATTCACCACCGAGTACTTATAAATTTAGAGCTACTTTATTATGATACAAGATCAAAAGAAATGGTGACCATCGGAACCTCAAATGCACTAAATGCGATTTTATCGCTGTTGCATCTGTTAAGAATATGTGCCTTGCTTTTTTCCCAACTTTGGTGATCCAGTATTATATTTAGTTATTGGAGGCGATAGTTGGGAAATAAGCTTGAACACTCCATCACCGGTCAAAATTGAAGATTACTGTGGTTCGCCGCTATAATTTGTTTCAAGCCTAGTACGATATCCGTGTCCCAAATTTATACGCGTGTACCATTACCTAAATAGCACCCAAGATCACTCTCTCAATAACTACGCTGAATTTAACAATGTCGCTTCCAAATTCACAATGCGAATCACTTACTCGACGAACTCTTTCACGAAAAACATGTCAAATTATGACGTAAAATACAAATTTGTGGATCGATTCGACAAGTAGTCGAATATTAACGGAAGGAAAACAAAACTTCGTTCTCTTAGGCGCACGTTGTTTCACGTCTCGATGTTAATGTAACAGTAACGTCTGGTCAAGTAAATCTCAAATACAGAAGTTCATTTAAATTTTAGCAACTGCTGCACACCCAAGTAATGGGGCATACCCTAATTAAATATTGAGATTCGCCACCGATGCATTACAAATTTTGGGTTATTTTATTACAGTACGACATCGAAAGGAATAGCGTCCACCGGAACCTGAATAAGGGCCATGCTTTCTGGCCACATTTAGAGATCTGATATTACGTTCAGGTATGGACCTCCGTTTTTGGCTTATAAGCTTGGTGACTCCATCACCGGACATTATTAGATACTGTAGGTTGCAGTAACACTTCATTATCGAGTACTAACAGTGTTTTTTAAACACAGAATCTGAAAGTAAGGTGTCCACAGGAAGATCAAGTACACTGAAGATTTGACGACCTCCGGCAAAGTATCGTAGTGTGTTCCGAAAATCACGCGCCTGTACCACTCAAGTGCAGCGAAAACTCTTTCTTTCACTAATACCTCTGAACTTCACCTTATCATTTCTAACTAGAATAATACACGTTGTATTAAGTCCAGCTCTCAATGAATCACAGAGATGTGATGTTACATTTACGTATTAGTCTTCAAGGTCAATTAATAACCGTCGACACTCCATCTCCCAAAATAACTGAATATTACTTACTTTATTTAATCGCACACAGTACGATATCTGTGATCAAATTTTAATTTTAGCCTCAATCTCTCACTCTTTCTCTTTCATTAAATTCGCTGAATTTATCGATGTCACTTCCAATTCGAGGAAGTGGTCTGGAATTCAATCAAGTATATTCCGATTATTTCAGCAAGATGTGTGCGAGTAATATGTAATCATGTGCCGTCACTACCATAGATTACTTATCGCGGAGAACCTAACGCCTGGTCTACTACATCTCAAAGCGAGAAGTTGTAATCAATTTATGTATCATTGGCATCCTACAGGTTATGAGTTATGTTTAAATGAAATATAAAAATTCACCACGGAGTACTTATAATTTAAGAGCTACTTTATTATGATACAAGATCGAAAGAAATGGTGTCCATCGGAACCTCAAATCCACAAAATGCGTTTTTATCGCTGTTGCATCTGTTAAGATAAGGTGCCTTGCTTCTTTCCCAACTTTGGTGATCCAGTATTATATTTAGTTATTGGTGGCCATAGTTGGGAAATAAGCGTGAACACTCCATCACCGGTAAAAATTGAACATTACAGCGGTTCGCCGCTATAATTTTCCTCAAGCCTAGTACGATATCCGTGTCCTAATTTTATACGCGTGTACTGTAACGTTTTTAATGCTGGCGCCGAGAAGACGAACGTCGGATGGCAGATTTTCTTTTATCTTATTTTCTCGTACTTGCCGCGCGGAGCGTTGTCGGCGTCGAGGAAGGTTTATAAGGGACGACGCGATAAGAGAAAAGGCTCGCTGAGAGCCCTGTCCTTTGAGTTGGAGGTTCACCGAACACTCAAAGTTCACAGGTACCCTTCTTTTGCCGCTTTTGCAGCAAAATGAGTGTACCGCGGGATAATTCCCATCGCCGCTTGTCATCGACGTGACCTGATTGGTCGAGAGAGCTATCGGGCGAAACCTTCGCCCCTGAAGCTCTAACTTCATGGAGAGCTGCCTGCACTGAAATGGAGAAAGCTGCTGTGGTCCAGCGGCAGAGTCGTCTTCATTTGCGGAATGCCTCTGATGAGGGCGCTGATGCGCAAAACGGCCCTTTGCAGGTCCAAAAACTGCTAAATTCTACGTCTGTGCAGGTTTGCTGGGAGGCTGCCTGCAAGACTAGACTACAGCAACAATCTCTCCCTGTTGCACGGATCTCCTCCGGAACATCGGGGTCATCGGGCGCCTTGGCGCCAAACGGCCCATTACAGGGCCAAAAATCCTGTTCTTCGGCTGATTCCTCGAGCAGTTCGATGAAGACTTCCGCCGACTCTTCGGCACAAGTGACTTCTCGCCCTTGCAAGGTCCAACCTAGACCGGGCGTCCAACTGCTAAAAGGCCCTTTACAGGGCCAAAAATCTGCTGGTCGGACAGAAATTTCCGCCGACCCTTCGGCAACGGAAACTTCTCGCCCTTGCGTGGAGGGGACCCAACTGTCAAACGGCCCTTTACAGGGCCACCAAACTTCTGCTACGGCTGATCCATCACCCGCTGCCACTACTGCTGACAGTCCTGCTGCCTCAAGCGACCATCCACTCCCGATGGAAGTCGTCGAGGGCGTTCGTGGGAAACGCAAAGCTCCGACTTCCCCTACGCCCACTGATGACTTGGCTGCAAGGGCAGCTCCTATTCTGGGCGTCGAAGGGGCTAAGGATTCTACTTCTGCTGACGACTTTACAACTGTCAGCCGAAAGAAGAGAAAATCCCGCGGGCGTCCGCTGCCATTGGCTGCTGCGAATCAACCACCAACAGCCCGGGGGTCGACAGATGTGCCCCAGAAGCGCATCAAGGTGTCGCCCATCATAGCTTATGGCGTCAAGTCCCATAAGCATATCACCACTGCACTTCGGGCACTGGGGGACGAACACTTCGAGCTGCAGGTGCGACGGATCTCTACGAGAATCCTCGTCTCAACTGCGGCGCAGCATCGAAAGGTGCGGGAGATATTGCATGAGGATAAAATCCAATATCACTCGTTTCCACTCGAGAGCGTCCGGGGCACTCGTCTCCTCCTTCGCGGAGTTGCGGCTGACCTGGAAGAAGGGGATGTAGCAGCAGATCTGGCGGCCAAAGGATTTCTTGTCCGAAATGTCCGCCAGGTTAAAATCGAGCGGAAAAAAGGGAGTGAGCGGGTCCCTATTGACCGCTTCATTGCCTGCTTGGAGCGCAATCCAGGCAGCCCGGAGTTCCTAAGCATCACGCACGTCTGTCACTGCAACGTGAAAGTGGAGCTGTACCGAGGCGGGAAAGGTCCCATCTCTTGCTACAATTGCCAACGCTTCGGCCACACGGCAGTTGGGTGCCGCATGTCGGCTCGCTGCTTCCGGTGTTCCGGTCCTCACCTCTCTAAGGATTGCGACCTACCGCCCGGAGAACCACCTCGCTGCCCTAACTGCAAGGGAGAGCATCTGGCCTCGTCAAAGGACTGTCCGGAATTTCTCCGCGTGATCCAGAGACAGGAAGATGCTGAGTTGAAGAGGAAGGGCCTTCCGGTCTCCGACGCTTCATCCACTAGTCCCACGACGGGAACGAAGGGGCCAGTCCCTGCTCCGACGGGCGTATCACGCCCATACGCTGCAGTAGTTGCTGCTACTCCATTGGCTGTAACTTTACCACCTACGCCGTCAACATCCACTGCACCAGTTGCAGTGATTTCTGAAGTGGTGCCGCCCCCGCAACCCGTGGTGACTTCCACTCCGGCAGTCGCCCCTCTCCCGCCCAGGCAGCGGCAGGAACAACAACAACGGGCCGCCAAGAAGGGTCAAAAGTCAAAGAAACCTGCTGCCATATCTGACTCTGCTTCAGCCTCTCCTGGCCCAGCCCGCGCTGGCCCAACCGCTGCATCGGCTTCTGCCGGTTCAGCCCCTGCTGGCGCAACTGCTGTGCCGACCCCTGTCGGCTCAGCCCTTGATGGCCCAACTCCTGTTGGCCCAACTATTCTGCAGACTGTGGAGGGACTTGCTCCGGCATCAACTCTGCACTCTGTGGCTGAGGCGCCCGTTGATGCGCAACATGCTGCTGATGCTGTGCCTGATGGTGCTGACTTGTGGGAAACCATCCTTACCATCTGCCGGACTCTCCGCCGCTACATGACCTCCTCCACCGGTCGCATGCTCCTTTCTCTCTTAGAGGAGCTGGCGGCTCAACAGCGCGTCCATGGAACCACCAATGGACGATAAAGGATGCAGTATCATTGCACAGTGGAACGCTTGCGGCGTGAGGGTGAAGACGGAGGAGCTGAGGGCGTTTCTACAGGATAAGGGAGCGGCAGTTGCTGCAATTAACGAGACGTTTCTTCGACCGGAGGACAAATGGAAGATCCCGGGCTGGCACATTTACAGGGCTGACAGACTGACGGGTCAGGCGTGGAGGAGAGGTGGGTCGGCCCTGCTGATCCACCACTCTGTGGAACATCGTCCTGTTGCGACCCAGAGCCCTGCTGGAATGGAGGCCGTTTCTGCGGAGGTGAAGACGACATCGGGCTGGATGCGCATCTCCTCCGTATATTACCGTCCAGGGGTTGCGTGGAATCCTGATGGCCTGCTTGACATTCTGGGCGAGGGACCTATCCCATCCATCATATTGGTCGACCTCAACGCCAAGCATGCCAGCTGGCACTCCCGGAAGGACAACCAGAGAGGCCAACTGCTGAGAGAACTGGCGGATGAAGAGGGTCTCGAGGTGCTGGCGCCGACAGACCCAAGTTATCTTCCTGTTGAGGACGTCCTTGACGTCGCGGTCTTCCGCAATGTCAAGACTTCGCTTAGCATGTACTCCATTTGCGGGCTATCATCGGACCACAACCCGACGCTACTGATGGTGGGAGGCCGGCCGGTCCGGATGCCGCCTTCAAAGAGACGCGATCTCGCCAACGCAGACTGGCAAGGCTTTCGGCTACATATAGCCAAGAACCTGCCAGACGATCCATCTCCGCCAACTTCGCCGGCAGAGGCGGACTCCATGGTGGAACTTCTCACGTCGGTCATCCAGGAGGCGACGGATCTTCACGTCCCATGGAAGCATGTTACTCCGGACTATAGGATCCCTCTGGCGCCTGGAATTCGCCGTACGATTTCATTCCGGAATCACGTCCGAAGGCAATGGCAGCGCCATCGCACAGCGGATCTTCGGGAGCAGCTTGATAATCTGACTTGGGAAGTCCGCCTTCTTCTGCGGGAGCTGCGAGGGGAGATGTGGAGTCGGCACCTCTCAACGCTCTCGCTGGAGGACCATACCATCTGGCGGACTTGCAGATATCTAACAAAGCCGCGAGGAAAAGATCCACTCATCCTCCGAGGTGACCAAACAGCTGTCACTCCTAACCAGAAAGCGGCTGTCGTCGCGGAACATCTCTATTCTGTGTTCCAGCCGAACGACGCCACGCCTGAGTCCGACGAAGCTGAGGAGGAAGTCGCTCGCCTTCTCCACTCCTTGGACCGCGGCCCGCTGGATCCTGCCTCTCTTCCGAGGTTTGGCCCGCGGGACATTGTAGAAATCATCCGCCATCTCAACCTGCGGAAGGCGCCTGGGGAAGATGGCCTCAGCAATGTTGTCCTTCGGCAGTTGCCTGTGGCGGCGGTCGAGTTCCTGGCAGCCACATACAACGGCTGCATCAAAACCGCTTACTTTCCGGCGGAGTGGAAGAAGGCGAAAATATTCTGCCTCCCAAAAAAGCCGGATCTAAAGCTGCGGCCTGAGGACCTGCGGCCCATCTCCCTTCTAGGGGGATTGGCGAAGATCTTCGAGCGACTTATTCTCCCTCATCTGCGCCGACACCTGCAGACGGAGCACCTACTGCCCGACGAGCAGTTTGGCTTCAGGGAGAAGCACTCGACGGTCCAGCAACTCGCCAGGGTAGCGGATTTCGTCACCGAGGGCTTCAACAGGAGGCATGTGGTCGCCGGCGCCTTTTTCGACATTTCAAAGGCGTTCGACCGCGTCTGGCATCATGGCCTCCTGGCGAAGCTCATCCTCCTCCGCTTCCCGACATGGTTGGTTCGCCTCATCGAGTCCTACCTCCAGCATCGGACGTCCCGGGTGTACTGGCTCCAGGATGGGTCGGACCTTAAGCAGGCTCGTGCTGGGGTCCCGCAAGGCTCAGTCCTGGGGTCAGTCCTCTTCAATATTTACACCCACGACATACCAAGAGATCATGGGTGGAACTATCTAGTGGCCCTATACGCAGACGATGCAGCACTACTTGTGCGCTCGTCCAACAAACGTATGGCGGCTCATCAACTGCAACGGGCCGTGGATGCATTGGTCTCTTGGTATAGCCGTTGGAGGATCGCCGTCAACCCAAGAAAGACACAAGCCATCGTCTTTCGACAGGGTCTCGGCGCTCTTCCGAACAACATCTCCGTGCTGGGGGACGTCATCCCATGGACCGATGAGGTGAAGTACCTTGGCGTACTACTGGACCGCAAGCTCCTTTGGAGGCCGCAGGTATTGGAAGCCAGGAAGAAGGGATTCCAGGCATTGAGGAGGATTCGCCCGATGCTAACTTCAGGAGCCCTCTCCATGGAGACAAAGAGGCGACTATACCTGGCGTGCGTGCTTCCCGTGTTCACGTACGCCTCGCCGGTATGGTCGGGTGTCAGCTGCACTCTCCTGCGCTACCTGCAGGTGGTGCAGAATTCAGCGCTACGATTGGTGCTATCGAGATCGCGGTACGATGGGAACGCCGTCCTACACAGCGAGAGTAACGTGCAGCCCTTGGACGTCCTCCTCCCCCTGATGGCGAGGAAATTTTACGCCAGGGCATCGAAGTCGGCGCACCAGGAGGTGCGAAATGTCGGGGAAATCCAGGTGCGGTGTTGGGACAAGTACAAACGGCCCATTGCCAGCCTGGACACGCCTGAATCTCTCCCGCCCAACAAGCGGCCACGCTTGGAGGGCACACTTGCCTAGTGAAAACTAGGACGGAACGGATATAAAAACTACAGCGGAACAACATAGCGCATTAATTGCTCGGCATGGAAATGCGAAAAGGACCAGCTAGTCTGTCCACACTGCACAATCATTGAGAAAAGGTCTTCTTGCGTCGTCCTGAGTCAGCCGGGGAAGTCTCGGCATAGTGGTCTGAGTTGCGATTTTGTTAGCGAGTAACTTCTGTTTTTCCTTCCCGTCATTTTTCTTTCTTTCCATTCATTTTCCTTTTACCGTCTCCTCCCTTCCCGTATTTCCCAAGGATGATCTCCGACTTATCACTTGTGTGAGTAAAAGTCACTGAGGGAAATACGAAGAAGTGATTCCCTTCTTCCTTCTCCTTCCTTATCTTTTCCTTCCCATTCGTCCGGGCACAGGCGGATAGTCTCCCTTTTTTGTACTCCTGTACTGGCGCCCACATACCACAGTGACCTGACTTTCCTTTGGTTCCCGTTCTATTGTTTTCCCTCCCCACACCCAGAGCTAGCCGGGGAGAGGGGATTCAAGCGCCGTTACATCTGTACAAAAAAGGTAGACTATCCGCCTGTGCCCGGACGAATGGTAGGGAAAAGCTAAGGAAGGAGAAGGAACAAGTGTCAGAAATATAAAATAGAACACGTAAGACCCGCGGGTGTAATGGAACCACAGAAGATGACAAAGCCATGGACAATAGTTGCGACTGAAATCATCGGGCCACTTCCGAGGTCATTGAGGGGTTAAAGATACGTGTTAATGTTTGTTGACCCTTGTACCAGATGGCCAGTAGCCGTGCCGTTACGATCCGTTAAAAGTCAACATGTCGCCCAGTGTTTTCGCACTCAATTTATTAATCAGTGGGTGTGTCCGGAAGTGATGATCGCTGATAACGGTCCACAGTACGTTGGCATGGTGTTGCAGAGGACTAGCGATTTGTACGGCGTTAAGTTACATCACACCGCCCCTTACCATCCTCAGGCTAATATGTGCGAGCGGACAAATAGAACGCTGAAAACTATGATTTCAATTTTTTGTGAAGGTGCACAGCGTAAGTGGGATGAAGACTTATCGGATTTAATGTTTGCATTGCGGTCCGCGGTGTCCGAGACAACGGGATATTCCCCTGCGATGCTTAATTTCGGCAGGGAATTAAGGAAACCGGAAGATTTATTTCGGGAAGTTGACACAGGTGAAATGTGTGAATTTGAACCTCGGGGTTATGTAGAAAAATTAAAGAGTTCATTAGTTGATGTATACCGGAGAGCGAAAACCGCGCAAGAAAAAGCATCTACTCGCCAGGCGCAATATTACAACTTACGACGCCGGGACGTTAAATTCGAAAAAGGTACGCTAGTTTGGCGTAAGAGCTATCCCCATTCAAGCGCTGTGGACTTTACGGCAGCAAAACTCGAACCAAGGTATGTAGGACCATACAAAATCGCCAACGAATTTTCACGCTCGGTGTTTGACTTGGCAACTATGAAGCGCATATAAAGGATTTAAAATCTGTTTGTTAAGCTGACGTTCTTATTTGATTAATTTGTTTTTTTTTTAGGAGGGGGCTATGTAACGTTTTTAATGCTGGCGCCGAGAAGACGAACGTCGGATGGCAGATTTTCTTTTATCTTATTTTCCCGTACTTGCCGCGCGGAGCGTTGTCGGCGTCGAGGAAGGTTTATAAGAGACGACGCGATAAGAGAAAAGGTCTTCTTGCGTCGTCCTGAGTCAGCCGGGGAAGTCTCGGCGTAGTGGTCTGAGTTGCGATTTTGTTAGCGAGTAACTTCTGTTTTTCCTTCCCGTCATTTTTCTTTCTTTCCATTCATTTTCCTTTTACCGTCTCCTCCCTTCCCGTATTTCCCAAGGATGATCTCCGACTTATCACTTGTGTGAGTAAAAGTCACTGAGGGAAATACGAAGAAGGGATTCCCTTCTTCCTTCTCCTTCCTTATCTTTTCCTTCCCATTCGTCCGGGCACAGGCGGATAGTCTCCCTTTTTTGTACTCCTGTACTGGCGCCCACATACCACAGTGACCTGACTTTCCTTTGGTTCCCGTGCTATTGTTTTCCCTCCCCACACCCAGAGCTAGCCGGGGAGAGGGGATTCAAGCGCCGTTACAGTACCATTAATTAATTGTAGCCAAGGTCCCTTTCTCTCAATAACTACGCTGAATTTAACAATGCCGCTTCCAAATTCACAATGCGAATCACTTAGACGACGAACTCTTTTACGAAAAACATGTCAAATTATGACGTTAAATACAAATTTGTGGATCGATTCGACAAGTAGTCGAATATTAACGGAAGGAAAAAAAATTTCGATCTCTAGGGGCGAACGTTGTTTCAAGTATCGATGTTAATGTAACGGTAACGTCTGGTCAAGTAAATCTCAAATACAGAAGTTCACACGTTGTGTTAAGTCCAGCTCTCAATGAATCACAGAGATGTGATATTACATTTACGTATTTGTCTTCAAAGTCAATAATAACCGTCGAGACTCCATCTCCCGAAATAACTGAAGATTACTTACTTTATTTAATCGCACACAGTACGATATCTGTGATCAAATTTCATGCCCGTGAAATACACGTGAACACTCCATCACCGGTCAAAATTGAAGATTACAGCGGTTAGCCGCTATAATTTGCCTCAAGCCTAGTACGATATCCGTGTCCCAATTTTATACGCGTGTACCATTAACTAAATTGTAGCCAAGGTCCCGTTCTCTCAATAACTACGCTGAATTTAACAATATCGCTTCCAAATTCACAATGCGAATCACTTACACGACGAACTCTTTCACGAAAAACATGTCAAATTATGACGTTAAATACAAATTTGTGGATCGATTCGACAAGGAGACGAATATTAACGGAAGGAAAAAAAAATTTCGTTCTCTAGGGG
Organism: Tanypteryx hageni; assembly: GCA_028673005.1. Classification (NCBI taxonomy): domain Eukaryota; kingdom Metazoa; phylum Arthropoda; class Insecta; order Odonata; family Petaluridae; genus Tanypteryx; species Tanypteryx hageni. The sequence goes on along the minus strand of CM054120.1, from coordinate 103,201,915 downwards.
CGTACGTTGTTTCAAGTCTCGATGTTAATGTAGCGGTAACGTCTGGTCAAGTAAATCTCAAATACAGAAGTTCAAATAATTTAAGAACCTGCTGCACACCCAAGTAATGGGGCATACCCTAATTAAATATTTAGTTTCGCCACCGATGCATTACAAATTTTGGGTTATTTTATTACAGTACGACATCGAAAGGAATAGCGTCCACCGGAACCTGAATAAGGGCCATGCTTTCTGGCCACATTTGGAGATCTGATATTACGTTCAGGTATGGACCTCCATTTTTGGCTTATAAGCTTGGTGACTCCATCACCGGACATTATTAGATACTGTAGGTTGCAGTAACACTGCATTATCGAGTACTTACAGTGTTATCCAAACACAGAATCGGAAAGTAAGGTTTCCACCGGAAGATCAAGTACACTGAAGATTTGACGACCTCCGGCAAAGTATCGTAGTGTGTTCCGAAAATCACGCGCCTGTACCACTCAAGTCTCCCATGTCAATTAATATCCGCCGAGACTCCATCTCCCAAAATAACTGAAGATTACTTACTTTATTTAATCACACATAGTAGGATATCTGTGATCAAATGTCATGCCCGTGAACCTTTTGATTGTAACCTCAATCACTATATCTCTTTCTCTCTCAGTAAATCCGCTGAATTTATCGATGTCATTTCAAATTCGAGGAAGTGATCTGGAATTAAATCTAGTATATTCCGATTATTTCAGTTAGATGTGTGCGCGTAATATGTAATTAAGTACCGCCACTACGTTATACTACTTACCGCGGAGAACCTAACGTCTGGTCTACTGAACCTTAACGGCAGAAGTTGATTACCACTTCAGTATCATTAGCATCATACAGGTCATGAGTTATATTTAAATGAAATATAAAGATTCACCACCGAGTACATATAAATTTAGAGCTATTTTATTTCGGTACAACATCCAAGGAAATGCGGTACAGCGGAACATCTATTGCATCACATGCGATTTTATCGGTGTTGCATCTCTTAAGAATATGTGCCTTGCTTTTTTCCCAACTTTGGAGATCCAGTATAATATTTAGGTATTTAAGTGTTCGCCTGAAGTTTTTGTGTTCGAACTCTTTCCAATGGCGAACTCCAGCAAATTACTACCCTTGCGTGCGACGCACCCTTTTTCGTTGAAAGCCTTCTTTTATAGCAACAGACATTAGCCCGGAAGAGGACACTAGTAGATCGAGGGTAGAACCAATTAGTGTTCGCGAATGCAGCGCACTCTACCGGCACTTCACTGCGAACTGAATTAGTTCCGAGCCGACAACGTCGCCACGAGCAGAGGCAGTGAAGGACATTGGGAGAACGAGATAGGACGCGGAGAGGAGAGAGTCGAAGACAGCTGAGGCGAACGCACCTGCGGAAAGGTTATCTCTACTAAACCTAAAAGGCAGAAGTTGATTTCAATTTCAGTATCATTTGCATCGTATAGGTCATGAGTTATATTTAAATGAAATGTAAAGGTACACCACCGAATAATTATAAATTTAGAGCTATTTTATTACGATACAATGGGGTACACCGGAACATCAACTGAACTACATGCGATTTTATCGGTGTTGCAACTATTAAGAATATGTGCCTTGCTTTTTTCCGAACTTTGGTGATCCAGTATTATATTTATGTACTGGAAACCATAGTTTGGTTATAAGCGTGGACACTCCATCACCGGTCAAAATTGAAGATTACAGCGGTTCGCCGCTATACTTCGCCTCACGCCTAGTACGATAGTATAGTAGTAGTACTGTTATACGCGTGTACTATTAATTAAATTGTAGCCAAGGTCCCCTTCTCTCAATAACTACGCTGAATTTAACAATGTCGCTTACAAATTCACAATGCAAATCACTTAGACGACGAAATCTTTAACGAAAAACACGTCAATTTATGGCGTTAAATACAAATTTGTGGATCGATTAGACAAATAATCGAATATCAACGTAACGAAAAACAATGTTGTTCTCTTAGGCGTACGTTGTTTCAAGTTTCGATGTTAATGTTTTACACTAATTCTCGAGTTAATCAAAAGGAGAAAATAAACGTTACTAAAATGGAATCTATGGCGTTAACGTAAACTTGAACGAGTCTCTAACTTAGAAGATGGTAGGCCAGGGCTGGTCAACATGCCTTGCTTTTTTCCTGACTTTGGTGTTCCGGTAATATATTTAAGTATTGGAAGCCAATAGTTGGGTTATAAGCGTGGCACCCTATCATCGGTCAGAATTGAAGGTTACGGCGGTTTTTCGCTATACATCTGTCGCGTCGTTATCCGTCGTAAGTAGATGAATTAAGAAACATATTTCGATATACTTTGCATCGCTTCGCATATACATATATGTCGTTCGTGGAGAGCCAAATGTGAAAATGAAGGTATTCTAATTGCAATATATAAAACGTTACTGTAATTTTAAATACCTTTAGTCGTTTTTTTATTTTATGTTAATTATTATTTATGCAATTTAATTTCTTTCTGTGTTTAATTTAATTTTGCCATGTCTTGATGAGGTCGCACATAAATAAAATGATAAGAAAGGTATTGATTAAACCATTATCGCCCAGCGTCCTCTTTTGAGGACAGCCACGTTGTGGTACACAAACATCTAAAGGGTTTGGTTGCGCAAGCAAGTTACAATGTATGAACTAAAAAATATTATCTTGTTCTGATGACAAATCACTTTGAGTTTGGGTTGAGACGAGAATTATTTGTTTTTAGATAGGAATTTTGACGTTTTGTGACCTGTGCTAAATTTTTATTTGTATTTTTGAGCAAAATCCTTCTCAGTGGTAATTGTCTATAAAATAATGAAATATACATTTATGCGCTTACGTACAGTACAACGTTTTTAGTTCAATTTTTTTGAATTGTGTACAACTTAATGTTCTCGACTGAGGACGCTGGGCTTTAGTGTGTACTTTTACAATGGCGATACACTAATATAATTCGTCTGTATCGTATTTTTCACACAAAATATGGATAGGAGAATATTTAAAAGTGTTGTGGGAGCCTTTGAATACCTATTCTCAGAATATATTGAAGAAGCTATGGCTGCTTTTCCCTCTTACGTGGGAAAATTTATCGACGAAGAAGGTGTTGGTGATGATAGTCTTAGAATTATGAGCAATAGAACTGCAAAATGTACCCTGACATCTTCTAAAGAATTGAGGAAACAAGAAAGGGGATTTTACGACTATCGATTCGATAGAGAACAGAATATTCTAATGATTAGATGGCACGAAGAATATTCTAACGATTAGATGGCACGACAACAAATTCGTGACATTAGCAACCAATTATGACAAGGTAAAGTTGACAATGAAAGTGCAGAGTAAGGGCCGAGAAAAAAGCAAAGCCATTTACACTTATAGTAGTTACGGTTGGTGTAGATCAACATGACTGGGTATTAGAAAAACATACCATTGCTATCAGAAGTAAAAAGTGATACTGTTGCTGATATTATAAGAATAATGACAAACATATAGAGTGTTATGGAAAATAACAATCTTGCTGCTTACGTTGTGAATGTATTGTCGATATTTTCGGTTATGTATTTGATCGAATATTAAGTCAAGGATTCAGTTAAAATAAATAACGAAATAAAAAATGTACTCATGGATAGCGTATGGATTTTCGGGTTTGAAAAATAAGTCCATATGGAGGATAAATATCGGTTTTTTATTTAAAAAAATGGGGTAAAAACCGGTATAAATAAAAGACCTATTTGAAAATTTTCGGGTTTTATTTTCGCTTTTACGATTCACATAGAGCAACTGCATGACCAATATTTTTTCGGCGTTTTCAAATGACGCAAATGGCTAAATGAACAGTCAAGATCATAGATATCTATTGGAATACATAACAATGTTACGGCAAACATTTTAATTTTAGGGTATCTGACTCCAGCACCGATCCAAAAGTTAACAATATCCAAACCTTTGTTCAGAATTTAGGGCCCTAATAAATATGTTGCGAGTTCGAATTTAATCTACTAACTCACATCTCCATATATTCCCAAAAATTCGACTTGATCACCAACATCTGGGACTGGCATAGATTTATTAAAGGGATCTATTACGGATGCCCCTCCCTAAGGACTGCATAACCTTACAGAGGTGGGAGGGTTTGTGTACTCTTACGAACCAAAGAGCTATGCCGGCGGGAGATAATTCTCCTGGTAGGACCATCCAAGCCGGAAAGGTCTGAGGGGAAGAGTCGGACTAAGAAGCAGTCTTGGGGGTTTTACATCCCCCTGTGCAAGGGCAGCAGCTTGCACAGTACCTCTGTAGGTGGTGATCATGTGGATCTGAACAGCTACAGATGGGTAATCACTCTGTGAAACTGCGATGAGGAAAGCAAGGGGAAACTACCTCATTATATTTCCCATGATAGGCTGAAAAGCTGAAATACCTCTATGGATCTTTCTGGGGTAAAATATTCCGGAGGTAAAATAGTCCCCCAATCGGATCTCCGGGTGGGGACTACCCTAGGGGATGCACAGAGGAAATTTAACATTAATAGGAAAGCAAGTGGTGAGAAATTAAGAATAGGCACATGGAATGTTAGGACTATGAATTCAGGGGGTAAACTAGAGAACATAAAAAGGGAAATGAGAAGGAACAATGTAGGTATAGTAGGTCTTAGTGAAGTTCGGTGGGAAGGAGAAGGCGAGATAAATTCAGACGAATTTAAGATTATTTACTCAGGAGGGGAGAAAAAGGAAAGGGGAGTGGGGATTATAATGAGAAAAGAGATAGCTGAAAGAATTAGCAAGGTAGTGACAGTTAATGATAGATTAATAGCCGTAAAACTTCAGATGGAGCCAGTGGAAATGCTTATAATTCAAGTGTATATGCCCACGACTAATGCTGGCGACGACGAAGTAGATGAAATGTATGAACAGATTATGGAGATATTGGAGGAGGAGGGAAAAGGAAGGATCACCACCATAGTAATGGGAGATTGGAACAGTGTAGTCGGAGAGGGACAGGAAGATAACATAGTGGGAAAATATGGGCTAGGGAAGAGAAATGAAAGAGGGGATAAACTTGTGGAATTCTGCCATAGAAATAGATTAATTGTAACTAATACATGGTTTAAGCATCACCAGCGGAGACTTTACACATGGAGAAGCCCAGGAGACCAGAGACGATACCAGATAGATTACATACTAGTCAATGAAAGATTTAGAAATAGCATTAAAAATGTGAAAACACTACCAGGGGCAGATATCGATTCTGACCACAACCTTTTGGTGGCAAATATACAATGTAGACTGAAGAGCGTTAAGAGAAACGTAAGAGTTAACAAGAAATGGAACTTAGAGGAACTCCTTAAAAACAAGGAGGCTATCATGACTGAGCTGGAGGAAAGGTTGGGGGAGAGAGATGAAGAAAATAGGAAGAATGTAGATGAGGAGTGGAGATACATCCATAGCAACATTAAAGATGTAATGGAAAAGAAGGTAGGAAAGATAACGGGTGAAAGAAACAAAAAACCCTGGATCACAGCAGCCATGCTGCAAAAAATGGAAGAGCGGAGAAAGTGGAAGAACATAAACACTGAAGAAGGCCAAAGAAAGTACAAGGAGTTAAATAATGCTTTAAGAAGGGAAACAGATAAAGCCAGAGAACAGTGGATAAATGAGAAATGCGAGGAGATTGTCGAATGTGAAAGAATTTGTAGAACAGACCTCATGTATAGCAAAGCAAGGGAACTATTCAAGAAAAAAGCAAGAAAGATAGGACGTAAAGGAATCATGAACAAAAGTGGTAAAATAGTATCGGAGCCAGACAATGTAAAGAATGTCTGGAAAGAATACATTGAGGTTCTGTATGACAAAGAAGGAAAGCCAAGAAATATTGAATTAAATGAAGAAGAGGATGTGGAAGAAGATCAGCTAGGACCAAGTATTCTCGAGTCTGAAGTTAAAAGAGCAATTGATGACATGAAAAGAAGAAAGGCAGTTGGGAGTGATGATATACCCGTGGACGTTCTTAAGGTTTTGGGGTCTAAAGCAGTTAAGCAACTCACAAAATTTTTTAACCAAGTATATGATACTGGTGTATGGCCTGAAGATTTTTTAGATGTTGTGATGGTACCACTGGAGAAAAAGAACAATGCAAAATTTTGTAAGGATTACAGAACTATTAGTTTAATTTCTCATACAGCTAAAGTTCTAACCAGAATAATAACCAAAAGAATTGAATGTAAAATAGAAAAGGAGCTGCAAGATAATCAGTTTGGTTTTAGAAGAGGAAGGGGGACTAGAGATGCTATAGGATGTATGAGGATGATGATAGAAAGAGCGCTAGAAGTCAATAAAGATATGTATTTTTGTTTTGTAGATTGGGAGAAAGCTTTTGACCGAGTGAAATGGGATAAGATGCTGGGTATTTTAAACAAAATAGGAATAGATTGGAAAGATAAAAGACTGCTTAAAAACCTTTACTTTGATCAAAAGATTAGAGTCAGGGTTGAAGGAGAAGAAACAGAAAGTACTTCAATAGGGAGGGGAGTGAGGCAGGGTTGTCCTATTTCACCAACGATATTTAATATGTATGCAGAAACAATAACAGAAGAAGCGTTGATGGAAGAGAAAGGATTTAAGATAGGAGGTGAAAGTATTACCACCATTAAATACGCAGATGATCAGGGCTTAATAGCAGAAGGCGAGAAAGAGCTTCTGAGGATGACAGACAGACTAGTTGAGGTTGGCCAACAATATGGAATGAAGATCAATACAGAAAAAACGAAAGTCATGGTGGTTTCAAAGGAACATAAAGAATTAAATATAATGGTAAATGGCAAAAAATTGGAACTAGTAAGTAGTTTCTAATATCTCGGCAGTATTTTAGCACAGGATGGAAGTAGTACACAGGACATCAGAAGTAGGATTGCAATGGCAAAAGCAGCATTTAACGATAAGAAGGAGCTTCTCACAAGCAAGAAAATAAATCTAGAAACAAGGAAGAAATTAGCAAAATGCTACATATGGAGCATAGCTCTTTATGGTGCAGAGACGTGGACGATAAGGAGAAAGGAGGAAAAATATTTAGAAAGTTTTGAGATGTGGGTATGGAGAAGAATGATGAAAGTGAAATGGACAGAGAGGAAGAGAAACGAAGAAGTATTAGAAATGGTGGGAGAAGATAGGATGCTAATAAAAACAATCAGGAAAAGAAAAGCAAATTGGATAGGGCACATATTGAGAAGACAGTGTTTACAAAGGACGATCTTAGAAGGAAAAATTAGTGGAAAAAGAGGAAGAGGGAGAAAAAGAATAGGAATATTAGATAATATAAAGCAGGGATATACTACTTATAGAGGTATAAAAGAGGCTTCTAGGGAGAGAGAGAAATGGAGGCAGCGATTCAGTTAAAACCTGTCTTCGGACAGAAGCATGATGATGATGATTACGGATGCCATATCTAGAAAGCTTGAACAGGCGTACGAAGATTTCTATTAATGGTAGCAAACCATATTGAGTAAAAAACTTCCGAAAACTCTTTTATAGCTGTAGTAATTACTATTGTGCTAGGTAGTGTTGTCATAAAAGCGGCATATACTTATTTCAAGCTATTTTCAGGTAAGATTCATTTACTTCATTAAGCCTATGTTGAGAATGTGGCCAATTCGATGTAGTATTGGAGCTTTACTTTCAAATTGCTTTTGTAAATTAATAATGGGTGCCATTCGCTCTTCTACATATAAGAATAAAGTGTATAATAATTCATTCTGACTAAAATATTCCATTACGTCACTGATTTCTACTGTTTATCAACCACCTCCGAGTCTTTCAAAAATTCAGATTGAGAACCTCTGCTCTAAAAGGACTTCAAATGATTTCTGCAAGGAAATGGTTAAAAATGAAAACTTTCGGGATTTTTCAGGTATAACCCGAATTTGAAAAAAATCATTTGGAGGGTATAATGCCGGTACAAATCGGGCAATACCCGAAAAATCCATATCCTATTTATGGTTGACTTTCCAAGAATGAGCAAAGAAATGTATCGTATAAACAATGTTCTGAGATTGAATGAGAATTATGTTGTTCGATAAATAGTAAAAGATGGTTGAGAAACTATTATGTAAAATATAATTTTCTTCGTAATATTCTGTAATAAATCATTCATAAGTACATGATATTTTTAAATTACTTAATACATTTGAAATAGAAGAATGTTGCAACATCAAATATTATACTGAGAAATTTGTAAAATAATATGTGGTAACTAGGGTTCCGCTCCCAACCCCGTTTCCTCACTTCGCTCGGACTTTTTTCATTAGGTGTTAAAATATAATATTTCGCATATTAAAAAAATTCAAATTTATTTTTTTATTTTACTTGTTTAAGCAAAAAACTGTTTATAACGCGGAAATATATCAAAGAATTACAAAATATGATATGAAGATGTTTTTACTGCGTTTTAATACAATTTTTTAATTATAAAATTTGAAAGACAATTAATTTTCATTTATATCCAGATGAAACAACTCAGAAGTACTCATACATTTGTAAATTTTATTAATATTATTTAAACTTAAAATGTAACATATGCATTTGTTTATGTTAACACTAATTCTTCTACAATGTTTCAATTTGAATTCCTCTATTAGTTAATGAAAACAAAAATCGTTTAATTTGCAATTCAAATTTGTTTTAAAATCTAATTTGCACATTTACTTTTTTTGTCAACTATTACTTAGTATTAATTTATATGCTAAATATACAGTAAATATTGTATCACAGCGCATGCGTTTGACGCTTATTATTTAAATTCACATAAAAAACGATCAGAAGAGTTCAAAATAATATCTGGTAATAAAAAATTAACCAGTTATCCAATGAAATGTTTCTACGCAGTCGAATAGTGACTGTCGTGTCGTGCTACTGTGAATAGAAAAATCTTTTAATTAAAGCGATATTCTCATTGTGGTTATTTTTATTTTATTAATAATTTACAGCAACCCTGTAGATCACAAGTTAAATGGCTGGAGATTAAATTAAAGCAGCAGTGCTATTTAAATACTCTCGTAGATTTCTTACATAACATATATTTTTGCATGTCTATAGTTTATATATTTTTCAATCTAAGGATGCGTCTTGCCAAGTTCTGCTAGCCTTAAGGTGTGATTTAGGGCTAATCAAGATTTTGTTAATTCACGATGACTAACAAACCATGCTGTTTGTTAATATAAATTAATAAATTTAGAAATGCGGTAATATTGCTAAACTCTATTTTTTGCCTAATACTGATATTGGAGCGAATAGCCGATTTTTATGGAAAACGTATACTTATGACAACTCTAAACATCTTCATTAATCTCTTATAGTCGTCAGCTGATTTGTCATAAAACAATAAAATAAAAATGTAGCAGAACTCGTAAAGGAAAAATATGCCTACACAGATGTAGTAGTCCAATATTTACGTAATTTAGGTAGCAGGTAATAAGTGCAATTTCTTTGTTTTAATAAAAAAAATATTTATCTAGCATGCCGTGACATTTTTATTGTATGTACATATTGCATTAATGCTTAAAAGGTGCATGAAAGAAACCATGGCGAAATTTGTACAGTTGAGATATTTTGGTTCTAGTCCTAAATTAAGATATCGTACATGGCCGAACGGTTCCCGGGTTCCACTTTCTCTCATTAGTGAGGGCCCTTGGCGCTTTTTGGAATTTGATATGAAATTATCATCGGGTATGTGTGATGGATGGTAGCGGCTCATCCAACCCTCATCAAACTATAGCAAAATGGAACATATCTGCTTTGGAAATGTTTAACAAAATGACCCCTTGTCAATCTACTGAATAAGTTCGGTTTCCACGGTCTTTCAACCTCGAGATTAAATGCGATAAGGGTAATTCGAAAATTTTAAAGGGAAGGCAGAATGGCGGTATGGGGGTCAATGAGTCCTAACGCCAAATGAAGCTGTGACAAGATTAGTGGTATTCAAAGTGAACAGGGAAATTAATGCGAAAGTTGTCTGCAAATGTAAATATTTTTAAAACTGTTGCATCAGAGTTAATAGAAAATATTAATATAAAGACTACCGATATCTGATAAATCTGTTCAACATAAGTTCATGAAATAATTTACTAAGCAAAAAAATTAGTGAGACTTCCACATTTACAAGTAATATGCCAATTGTTTATGACAACCGAATGTGAATTTTTAAAACAATAATATGCAGAAAACGTTAAGTGGAGGATGTAATAAAGAAATAGAGAAGTGTGTAGTGTGTAAATAACCGATGAAAATACCAAACTTTTGTAGCGGTAAAAATAGATTAATTGAATCTTATAAGTGACAGGACGAAGCTAATTACAAATGTTGATTACTGTATCTGCCCGAATAGAAGCTGATGTTTTTTTTGTCAAAATCTATAATGAAAAAAATCACCCCTCGGCTTAAATGCAAGTCCGAGAAATAATTTGGGATTAGGGTTAAGTCTTGTAGTCACCCATAGATGGCAGCACGTCTCTCATTGCAGTCGCGTTCAAATTATAGTACTATTTTTTTCGTAAAGTAAATATTTGACCTTTGATGAATATTAGTGAATAAATAATAAAGCTAGAATATTGAATTTAGCATTACCCATGTGCCGTTGTTACCTGTTCTTTCGTTTTTAATGCTATTGGATATTTTCTTTCGTTTCTCAGGGCTATGCATATGCATCATTAAGAATAGTTAGAAATTTGTATTAGTTTTCATTATCCATTAAAAGAAGTTCGTATTAGTTTTACTTGGCTATTGCAGTTATTACTATAACCATTGTAATGTTTGTATGCATGTTAAAACCTCATTCATGGAATCTATTACGCAGATGATTACGCAAAATTCGATGACGGCTTTTGATGCTCGACTGTTTGAATTACGGTAAAACTTTACATGGAACGTGTATAATTATAAAAATGCAATTTCTTAAGGCAATGTAATTTCATTGGAAATAGACTTGGATTAAAAATTATTTTGGCGGTGTAGCTATTGCTTTATTTGACCTTTTGTGAAAATGAAGATGAATGAAATTATCGCCATTGAATGTGGAACATTAATTATTCAACAACGCAAAATTATTAGAGTAATATTTCAAAATGTCAATAACTAAACCATTTCCCACTCTTTTCTTCGATCTCAAATAATGTATTCTAGGCCTTGCCGGCACACTTCAGCGTAAAATCCACAAAATTTACTTTTTTCTCAAAAATGGAAATGGAAATTTTTGGGGAGTAGGCTTAAATCCAGGGTCGGCTTCTATTCGGGCATATACGGTATATCAGTTTACAATGGCAATTTATTTACATCAGTTCGCTAAAATGTATTTAAAGCGTTGACTCTAGACTATCTAATTTTTTATCTCATTAGAAGAGGGTAACACGCGCGGGTTCCCAGCGCTGAAAAATCCAGCGAAATCCAAGTGAAATAACGAATAAATGACGTCATTCTGTGACATTCCCATCGCGAAAATACGTCGTCATACGGTTTTCGATTGCGCTACGGCGTCATTCCGGTTTCCTCACAGCAAATGGAGAGACGAAATGATCTCTTTCTAAGTTGAAGAACCCTTGCAATAATTACCGCACCCGAGAGAAAGGAATGGGTGGCAGAAGAGGGCGTTCGACGCGCTACACCATGGGAAGATCTTTCCACGCGAGAGGACCGCGAGATAATGGAGATGTAAGGCTTACAACAACACGGCGCCACTCGAGAAAAACCCACCTTCCTCGAAAAGAGTAAAAAAAACCTTTCTAATCCACTGGGCCGCATGAATCTCGACTCCGAGCTCAGAGGCAAACGGACGCAGAAATCCCAAACCTTGAGAGAAATCACGGTCTGCGCGTGTGTCAACGTCTCGGTCCAACGGATTCCGAGCATTTCCCCAGTGACCTATCTTTCACGGGGCGGAGGGTACGTAGGGGGGTGGGGCGGAGGACACGTAGGGGGGTGAGGCGGGGGGAAAGCGGGGGAAGGCGTGGGGGAGGCGGGGAGAAGGTGGGGGGCGGGGGGATGCGGGGGTGGAGGGAGGAGGCGGAGGGGAGGCAGGGAGGGAAAGGGCAGGAGGGCGGGGGCAGGGAGGGGGGAGCGGTGGCGAGGCGAGTGACTACGAGGATCGAGAGTGGCTGGGTGGGAGGCGAGGAAGAGGAGCGCCACGGCGGGGCGGCCGAGTAGCAGTTCGATACATCCAAAGGCAGCCACGCTTTCCCTCCTAATGGAGTGCCTTCGCGGCAGAAAAAAACCCTCCTCCCTTCCTCATAAGTCGACCGACCGCCTTTTCCGAGATACACCTCAATTTGCCTCCGTAGCTCCTCGCTAAAAGGGTAGCGGGGAAATGGTCCGGGGAAGACGGGTGCCGGTTCATGCGGTAGCGGAACTTAGAAGGGAAGAGCTAGAGAAGCGGGGCGTGGAGGCGGTGGATCCGGGGACGGGAGATTCGGGAGGGGGGCGGAGGGAGACGCTGGGTAAGGGGCGGAGTAGCGAATTGTCGGCGTGGGCGCGGTTGACAAGAGAGATGGGGGCATTGCTGATGACGCGGCAAGCATATCTGGCTGAATAAGAAATTTGCTCGGGGGCAAGAGTTTGTGTAGCCCTTCATTCAGCTCTCCTCCTCCACTCGAACTTCGCCTTGCCCTCGAATACCTCCTTTTATCCCTAAGATCTCTAGTCTCCCCTCACCCTCTTTCTCTTCCTCTATCGCTATCTCGGAAATTCTCCTTAATTTACTTCCACCGTTCTTTAGTACAGTAATACCCCGCTATACTTGGGAGATGCGTTCCAGAAAACTGCGTCTCATAACGAAAAAATGTATAGCGAATCATATTTTCCTATAAGAGCAATGATAAAAGAAGTGGTTACGTTCCTGGCGGATATTCCGCAGTTATGAAATTATAATATTAGTATTTTTATAAAAAATCGATGGAAACGCTGAAAATGAAGATAAACAATAATAATAAATAATGATAATAAATGAAATTTCTGTACCTAAGATTAGTAAGTGAAGTTGAAACTACTGCGTAACATTGCACACACATATTTGGTCATTCGGTAGGGAGCGGGCCCAGATGGTGTCGCAAAATGAAATAAAATTAATTTATATAAATAATAATAAACATGAAATTAAAAGACGAGTAGAGGGGTTTTATTCTTATAGTAATAATTTATGTACCGCAATTGGAATTTCTGAAATTTTGCTTTTAGCACTTCATAACCGACGTATATGCGAAGCGACGCAACTTATAACGAAACATGTTCCTTAATTGATTGTCGACGTATATGCGAAACAACGTAAAGCGGGGCGACGTATAGTGGGGTATTACTGTACATACCTTCTTTCCTATTTTCCTCCCACGGTTATTCTTCCCCCGTTTTTACCTCTCTAGTCATCACTCTACTTCAATTTGATGCTCTAATCTTTTCCCGTTTTCGCTTCCGTGCCCCATCTTGGAAAATTCCTGCCATTCCGCAGCGGTCTCTTCAATCTTCCTTGCACTCTCGCTAATTCAATCCTCTCTTCGTTTCTTTCTTCTCGGGCACTCTCTCTCCGGCAACAAATTTTATTTGCCACTCCCGTGACTTTTTTTTCTCTCCACCCTTTCAAAACCGTAATTTTATCTTCCCGAAACATTGCTCCTATTCCTTAATTTCCAATTTGTGCCACGCAATCCTCTTACTTCCAGCAATTACTGTGCATCTGTTTCCTCATTCCGACTGTCACCCTGTCCCTCTCGATAATGTTTTTTTTCGAGGCCGCGAGTTTCATTCGCATCTTTCCTTCCCCTTTCATTTCTTATTTCTTCATTGCTTCCTCTCCAATTTCTATTCATATTGCAATATTCAACTCGCATCACGCCATATCTCTACTTATTTTCTCTCACTCTCGAATCATCATTCCATTCTCTTTCCTCCATCCTCCCTCCATTCCCCTTCCTTCCCTCCTTACTTCCCTCCTTTCCTCCCTCCTTCCCTCCCTACTTCCCTGCTTTCCTCTCTTCTTTCCACCTTCATTCCCTCCTTCCCTCCCTATTTTCATTCCTCCCTCCCTGCTTTCCTCCTTCCCTCCTTTCCTCCCTCTTTTACTCCTTCCCTCCCTACTTCCCTGCTTTCCTCCCTCCTTTCCTCTCCCCTTCCCTCCATTTTTCACTCCTCCTCTCCCTACTTCCCCTCTCTCTTTCTTTCCCTCCTTTCCTCTCCCCTTTCCTCTCTCCTTTCCTCCATCCTTTCCTTCCTCATTTTCTCTCCTTTCCCCTCTCCTTTCATCTCTCCTTTCCTCTTTCCTTTCCTCCTTTTCTTCCCCTCTCTCTACCGCCCTTCATCTCTTCCTCCATTCCCCTCTCCATCCCTCTATATTCCTCCCTCAATATCTCACGCCCTCTCTCCTTGCTTCTCCCTCACCTCCACTCTTCCTCTCCACATCCCTCCCTCGCCCTGTGCCCCTCTCTCTATCCCATCCTTCCTACCCCTCTTTTTCCCTTTCCTTTCCTCCCTCTTCCGCTCAACATCTCTCCCTCCAGTCTCGTTCCCTCCCTCTCGCCGTCCTTTCATCTCTGCACCCCTCCCTTTTCTACCTCCCTCCATCCTGTCTCTCTCTTTCTATATTCCCACCCCCGCCTCGCCTTCCTCCCCCTCCGCCCCCTCTCTCCCCATTCCACTTCGTACCCTCTGACCGTTGTTATCTTCCACCCGACGTCGTCTCCTTTCCTGCCATCTCCGATTTCCTTCCTCCACCTTGGTCCCCTTCCCATCCCATCGTGTTCTCACTCCCCTTATTTTTCCTATCGCGGCCCTTGTGAGCGGGTAAGAAGGAAAAGCTGCATTACGCGCATGGCGGGTTTTGACGATAGTCTCTTTACTCCCGCTCCCAGTTCTCGCATACGCATCGCTGCTCTTTATATTTTCTTCGCGGTTGTACGATCCACTAGAAGCTGAATCGCCCTCCAAAGTCCCTTACTCGAGATATGGAAGCACTTGGCTTACCCTATCCTCGACTTCGTTTTTCGTTCCGTTGTTTATGGTCAATTTCGTGGAGACTACAGGCTAATATTCACACACTATAGGTTTCCTTTAATTTCGCGTAGCGAAGAGTATCGGTTGTGCATGTAATGACAAGTAATCTGAAATAAAAGATGATCGAGGATCTCGGTATTCAAGAGATAAAGAGTAACTCCTCGCTCTACACATACGAGTGATGTGAAGAAGATAAAATTCCTTGGCTGTTTGTTTACATGAACATTCTCAGGGCCTTTAAAAATAAAATTATTTCAAGAATAAATTGATGTATTTATACGACAAAATACATAGATAGCATATTCTAATTCTAGTAAGATAAGCTTCTCATTAGACTATCGGTGTTTGATACTATACAGACTACTTTGTGGCTTAAGTCTGGTTTTTATATGCGCAACCGTTTTATAGCTTAAGGAGTTAGATAGATAATCAGTTGGAGTCAAGCCATAAAGTGAGCTCGATTATCCCTTGCATGTATTTTGTTGCGTTTTTGAATCAACAATTAATATATATATATATATATATATATATATATATATATATATATATATATATATATATATATATATATGTATGTATGTATGTATTTTTTTATTTATCATTTGCCCCAAAATCGAAACTCTCAAATCATTAACTTAAAATTAAGCACATTAACGTTAAGAACAGGTAGTTTCAATTAACATGGCAATTGAATTCACTTAAAATGTGAATAATTTATCAATTATTTGCTTCGAAAATGTCTCATGATAATATTCAGCTAGTTCAGTATTATTAATTTGGTCCCTTTCAGGCCTTGTTAAGTAAAGAATGAGGAACAAAGCTGTTTCCGATATAAATAATAATATTACATCAAAATATTTACGAATGGAGAAAACCATGCAAATGAAATGACAATTTTAATTCTGGTATTGAGGTTAAGGTATTCATTCAAAAAGTAGCTCTTTCTTTGAAAGGGATTCGATCTCGTGATCTGATCGCATATCAGAAGTCACGCAACCGATTGCTTTCTGTTCCCGACTCGTTTGGGGTCTATTGATTTTCAGGTAGCTCTTGAATATTTTAAGAATACCAATTTTAAGGACGGGGAAAATTGCGAATAACGTTCCCGCTGATTTAAGAGTATTGTACGTCACAAAAAATCTGATTCTACGGCATTGCTGCGTAAATCAATGTATTATTCGCGTGAAAATCTTTTCTCACTTGCACTTACAGATTGGCTGTTCTTTAACTAGCACTAAATATTGAGCTAAAACTTAGCTACTAAATTTTCTTTAAAACCCTATAAATGTTTATATCCTGATAACTCCGAATATATACTATTTATGAACTGAAATAAGTAGATTTTCGCGATATTTGAATGTAAAAATACAGCTCGATCAACAGATCCAATCCACCCTCTTAAAGCAGACACTTCACCTTCATTACTCTCTATTCCAGGTCACTTTTGTAATCTCGCTCGATCCCTTTGAAAGGGAAACAAAAGATAAAACAGTTCTCTTCGCCTCGGCTATGGGATTCATTCTTTCTTCGCTGGTGTAGTTAATAATCGATACTACTGGCATTAACGCTAACCCATTTTCTCGCCAGAAAAGATAATATTTCCACCATTACTGATATCTTTAAAATTTGCCAAAAAGTATTCGTAAAATACCCGATCGATTGTAGTTATTTAAATAATTTTTTATTGTTGCAAGGCCATTAATATTTTTCTTTTTTGAAACACGATTACATAATTCGTAAAGATTTTTTATTTTTTAGAGCATATAACTTTATTTGGTTAAAATAAATTTATACATTTTATTATTCTTTTTTAAATCAAATATTGTTATTAATAATTCGCGGAAAAGGTACTCAAAATCTTCTTTAAAATTCAGAAATTTAAATCACTATACCTGAAACTCATTTACTCATCAGTGAACCATGGAATATATATTTATTTATAATGCCTTCAGAAAGTTTACCATTACCACAAAATTGTTCAATCTTTAAAACAACGTCGAAATTTCTTGAATATTTGAGCAGATGCGACGTGAATTTGTGGTCTCATGTCAGTCAATCGTACGGGATTACACGAAACCAGCAACAGTACAAATCACCTCGACAACGAAAGATGTTCATCTAAAAATACGCCAAATTTTCGCGTTCATAAATAGTATTTGGAGTGATATGACGCGCATTAAAAAATCGACGAATAAAAAATGTAATTTTGTATTTTCCAGCGTCATTTATTTCAAGTCTCGAATTTCTATGACGATTCTAAGTACTTTTAATGTGCAAATAGATTACTCAGAAATACAGACAAACTATACGCAAATGATTAACATGCTACACTCCTACCCGTGTTAATCAAATGGAGAAAATAAATGCTCCTGTAATATAACCCCTTGATCTTATTATTATTATTTCTTTATACAATGCAAGTGGGCGCCTAGCCCGGTGGCAAGGTTACAAAATTAACATATAAAAAACATATGAAAATCATATAATATATTATTATATGTATATGTTATTATGATAGGCGATAACGTGTACGTTTCGAAAAAATCGTTGAAATTGTATTTCCTGTTCTCTGGTTCTTCGCATGTATGGATTATTATATATAATAATAATTATTATTATATATAATAGTCCAAGAGGTTGATTATTCAGAAGTACAATTTGGTTCTTCGCGTTAAACCACAGTTCGCCACCAGAGGCGCGGCCGTCAGCGCATACAGTGAGAACTGCCTTTTATTATATCCGTCATTATATCGTTCGAATGCAGCATTTAGTAAGCGGAAGGAAACTAATTATCTACTACAAAGAAATGAACGTAAACACCTTTCTTTTCCTTTCGTTAGCTCAAAGCGTAAGCGGAAAGAAATGGATTAGAAGATAAATAGGTAAATAAAAAATCCATCATTTCCTTGGCATCACTTCTGACGCATAGTTCTGCAGCGTTTTTACATTATACTAAACCATTAATATTTTTTGACATATTACATAATTTAAAAAAAAAGCCTCTGCCTTGCATATCTGCACGCACGATGCGTGTATCTTTCCTCTCATGTATAATTAGGAAGAAACTTATTGCCTTCTTTATAATCCGCATTTCGGTTCCATGTGATTGATGGATGTCATTTATGTAAGTTTATGCATCGAATCACTTTTGTATTAGTCTTAGTTTAAATAAAAAAGGGGAAGAAAATTAAATTGTTTCTATATCATTTATAGCATATATAGCATTTCGGTAATTTTAACGGTACAAATATTTACTATTTTTACATCATCCTATTAATAAATGCATAATATGGATAACATGTACATTTTGGAAACGCTACAAAAAGAAAAAAACGAAAAACTTCCTACTATCTACGCCTTTATGGATTCCGCAGAGCTTATGATTATGGTATCATCATTTTTACGTCGTTGGTAGAAACGAATGACATTGCAGCAGTGGTTCCCAAACTGGGGGGCGTGAGATGCTTACAGAGGGGGCATGAAGTCATGAGAAAAAATATGTGAAATGTGAAAATACTGATAATAGCTTTTGTTCATTTGAAAATATATCAATAAAATAATACTGTGTTTATGCGTATTTTTCAATTCATTATATTTACGAATCTGATATATGGCTAAATAATTATGAGTTAATTGATTATCAACATTAATAGATATCTGCTACAAAATATGTAATAAAATGTTACAAATAAATAAAATGCATATCAACAATAATATAAGTATGCGTGCAAACGGCTACATTTATTTCAATCAAATAACTGAGGTAGTGTGAGGGCTTCGCGAAAACCAAAGGGGGGGTGTAATGTCAAAAAGTTTGGGAAACACTGCACTACAGTAAAGACGAATTTCCATTTAAAAAGCATTAACTTAATTACAAAAAGAGATCACTAACAAGCCTATCTATATTTATCTAAAAGGTATCCTATTTAAAAACAATCACGCTGCAACTATCATTATATATCGACGACTCTTACAGAGGAGGAGGAGGATATAGGAGGATACTAATGTTTAAGCACTTCCAGATGAGCTGGAGATTCGAAATTTTTTTCTTAGGTAGGATTTTGTGGAAAACCGACTAGAAAAAACGAAAATCTTGAAAAAGTGTAACAATGCGGCCGCTAAAAATTCGCAATTGTTTAAACAAATTTTCACGGTTTATGTATTTCCGCATGTGCTACGGAGTTGAAATTTTTTTATAAGTAGAATTCTTAAAAAAACGAAATAGGGATTATACAAATTTGGATATTTTAATTTGTTTGGCAGTTAAAAATTCTTAAAGTTTAAACAATTGGATAACTGTTTAGGTACTACGGGATGAGCTAGGAAGCTGAAATTTTCAAATTATTTAGAGAGTAGTAAATTTGCACAAATAAACATTTCAATTTTACCATATATGAATTTCGGCGGCCGTTAAAAATTATTTAAATTAAAACAATTAGAAAAATATTATTTTACTTCTAGAAGTGCTACAAATTTGAAATTTGGCTAAAATGTGTAGCATTAGTACCCCATAATTGAGAAAGTGTAAAGTTTTTAAAATTGCAACATTTGGGGATTGTTTTAAACTATTATTTTTACATGTGGGGAAAAACGAAAATCGCTGCTGAGGTGAAATCTTTAGAATTAAAAGAATATTTGTAATGGTGAAATGTCTGTCTGAAAAATGAATGTTTTTTCAAGGTGAGATGAAATGCTTGCAGTATGCAAGCACCAACTACTAGTACTTAATATTTCTCTCTGTTAAAAATCCGAAAAATCCTTGTTTTCACGTCATCAAAATCAAATGTCTGCACTAATACGGCACGGATTTCAATTCCGCCTTCACCAAAAACAAACCACATTATTTCTGCTAAAGAGCAGTTTGCTTTGAGTTCGTATCTCATTTTTAACCTCAATGCCAAGACTTGCATTGCGCGTCATAGCTTAGTCATCTTCCGTTATGTAGGGTTGTAGAGGGAACGCATGTTGCAGGCATTGTTATGTGCTTCAATCTAACGCTTCCTACTTAAAAATTTTTACATGTTCCCACGTTAGATTTATTGAAAAGATCTTACTCCTTTAGCTGGTACGCGTTTCGACAAAAAAATCGACGTTTATTGTTTTTATTTTATTAAACGGCTGTTTACCTGATTTATCCTAGACATGCCTTCAACTAATAAGTCTAATTTATTGAAAGAAAATATTGAGTGTTAATAAAATAGAACCCGATGATGGTGATTATTCATCAGAACCGGTCGTTGTTATATAGTGATATGTAGAATAAGTCGAAATGTTATTAAAACCGTGTTGTCTTAATTTTTGTTTTTAATTTTAACAACGCCATATTCCATCCATATACTAAGTGTTGATTGCGAGGCGATTTAAGTGATTGTAGATATAGTATGTCGATCTGATAATGATTCAAGAGCGTTTGTTATAAAAATTACAAGAAAGAAGAACGTATGTTGGTGTCCGGATTGTCAAACTATCCTCTGCATCGATGGTTGCTTCAAGACTTATCACTCAGCTCTGAATTTTTGAGGCATGATACAAAAGTATCAAGTGAATATAATCTCAAATTATTACCAAATTGTAGAAAATGGGAAAGTTAAGGATGTTAGAGCTTGTATATTAATTTTAGGCTTAAATTGAAATGCTTTGGTAGAAGAATACTTGAGAGCCACATGAACGACCTTTTTTATAGGAATTTGAGTTATTACAATAACCATGTTTCATGACTGATAGGGAGCATAGCTAACTTCTAAAGAGCCACATGTATGTGATCATTGAGCCATATGTGTCTTCGGAGCCGCAGGTGGCCGACTTCTATAGAAGGCAATTTAATCAAGTCCTGCAAAGGAGATAGGAATGACATGATGGGTTCGGAAAAATATAAAAATGAAAATTTTGGAATTGTAGATTTTTTCGTCACTTGAATTAAACGATCTATCAACTTGCCAAATTTCAACTCGGCAGCGATTCTGAAAGTACCCTATCATCCTGAGTCCTCTTATTTAGGAATCAGCTATTAGAATTAAGATACAGCCTCAAGGATTCCGAAATCCGGTAGTGGCCCATTCCCGAAGTTGCTGGGTTTGGAGTATCCTACTGTACTATACTAATTAATTATGTAAAGTTTTTATGCATTTCGATAAGATTTCATGATGTACTTATATATGGACTAAATTTCCATTTTTTAAGTTTCATTCTGCTGTCTCTTGATGTGAGCTCCCATTGATAGAGAATTCCCAAACGACCAGCGTCCTCACTGGAGGACGGCCTATACTTCAACAATGAATTGTTAAATATCGTAAATGTCGAATTTGCCTACTCTCTCAAATGCTAATGAAAAAAGTATTTTAAAGTTTGTGATTCAGTATTTTAAAAATAATTTGGGCGTAAATGGGTTAACATTACTTAGAATCAGCGTAGTAGTTCTATACTTGAATACAACTTTTAATCCTTGCTATCGAAATACATGTGGAAATGGTCCAATAAATTAGTTTTTAACGCTAAGATCTGACGTAATTTTACATAAACCTTTTCATCGTTAGGGTAATTTGCATTGCCGCATATTTCCTGGAATATCTTATGTTTGACTGGAATTTTAAAATTGCGTCGAATGTCCACAAATTCGCGAAATTCCATGGTGTTTTGAAGTTTAAACCATTACTTCGTTACGATAAATAATGCTACGTTAGCAAAAATAGTCACATATCTAGTTTGGTCACCCCTGGGTTACGCTATGTAATTTCTAATAGTATGATTCAAATTGGAATTACCGTTTATGACATAATGACGTTTATATATACCGCCATTCAATTCCATAGAGCGTTCCAACACGCAGAAAAAGAGGGCATATTATATATTACATCCTAAATAGGGTTTTGCAAAGACTTACTATTTTCTCCCTCTTGTAAGTACTTCGCATCTATAATTTTAATAGATGCTCCTTTCTAATTAGTCAAGTATGTTGGATATGTATAATGCAACAAATGTTGCGACACAGTCCGTGACACTTTGAAAGCACTACTCTGTAATAAAAAACCGCAAAGAGAATTGTAAGATAAAATATATTATGCCTGAATACTTGCTGATGCTATTTATTCGGCACATGAGAGAATAATGAGGCTCCCTTCCGATTATTCCATTGAGATGTGTACCGCAGCCACATCAGACTACTTATCTGAGAGACGGTAACATCTGGTCAATTAAATCTCAAAGGCAGAAGTTAATTTCAATTTAAGCAACTACTGTATTACACAAGTTGTGAGTTATGAGGCATATCCTAATTAAATATTAAGATTCGCCACAGATGCATTATAACTTTTGAGTTATTTTATTACAGCACGGCATCGGAGGGAATGGCGTCCACCGGAACATGAAAACGGGCCTTGCTTTCTGGCCACATTTGGAGATCTGATATTACGTTTAGATATTGGCCTCCATTTTTGGCCTATAAGCTTGGTGACTGCATCACCGGACAAGATTGAATACTGTTGGTTTCAGCTACACTGCATTATCGAGCACTTGCAGCTTTATCCAAACACAGCATCGAAAGGTAAGGTGTCCACTGGAAGATCAAGTACACTGAAGACGATATTGCCTGCGTTGCAACTGAAGAGATCATGGGCCATTCTGACTTACCGAGTTTAGGACTCGTATATAACATTAAGATATAGAGCTCTAAGTTCGGATAGCTTGCATGGTGACTGCATCATCGGTAATAAACGAGGATTATTTACATTAATGAAATGATAAAAAATGTATTTGACGATTTGACGACCTTCGGCAAAGCATCGTAGTGTGTTCCGAAAATCACGCGCCTGTACCACTCAAGTGCAGCGAAAACTCTTTCTCTCACTAATACCTCTGAACTTCACCTTATCATTTCTAACTAGGAAAATACACGTTGTATTAAGCCCAGCTCTCAAAGAATCACAGAGATGTAATATTACATTTACGTACTAGCTGTGTGACCCGGTGTTGCCCGGGTGCGATTCAGGTTTGCACCCGCCCCTCTTTCACTCACCCCTCCCACCAATCTCTTCCAGATCCCACATCACAGGACGGAAATTTATAATAAATCCTTCCATGTTACAGCTTGTAGACTTTGGAACGCCCTACCTACTGACCTCCAAAACGCAACATCTCTCCACATATTCAAACATAAATACTTTAAATTGCTGTTCTCTGCCCAAAATTCAGGTCAGCTTTAACATTTTCTTCTTACCAATTGCAAGACGGCTTCCTTCACTCTTCCTTACTTAATTAACATTAATTATTTTTTTGCAGGTTATCGAGTTCGCAAAGTGTACGCCTCCTTCGACTGTTACCTTTTCATTGTCTAGTGTCTACTATGTTATAGTGTTTATGACGGTATACAACGATGCTGTATATACGAAGACTTACTGTACATACTCCTTTCTATTTAATGTTGTATTACTATATCATTATATGTACACTATCTAGGGTTTTCGCAGGTTTTTCACACCCCCCTTCTCAGTGGGTGTTTTCCTGCGTGGGTTTTACTAGGGAGGACATGCCTGTTTTACCTAGGTTTTCCCCACAATCTCTAATGTCTTCAATTTTATATATATATATATATATATATATATATATATATATATATATATATATATATATATATATTTTTACTCTGTATGATTTAGGTATATACTGTTTATGTTATGCGTATTGTTTATATATATATATCTTACTTTACCATTTTTTTATATTTTTTATATTGACGAAGGGTTAAATGTAAGAATGGACCTTATGGTCTAAATTTCGCCCGAATAAAGACGATTATCTATCTATCTATCTATCCCACCGCCCGCCCCTCTTTCATTCACACCTCCAGTCGCCCGCCCCTTTTCACTCACCCCTCCCACCGCCCGCCGAAAGCCATAGAGTAGCGTAGGAAAATGGGTGTTCGCGGAAAAATCGCCATATCTTTGAAACGGCTTGTTCGAAGAATAAACTTAAGTCTCAAACCTCTTCGAGATTTTGCTTAATCTTTCAGTGAAAGTTTCGTGAAAATCGGCCCAGTAGATTCGGAGATCTCGCGTTGCAAACTTTCAAACTCATTTATCATTAAGCCTTTTATATATATATATATATATATATATATAGATTAGTCTCCCAAATTGGTTATTAAGCGTTGAGACTCCATCTTTGAAAATAATTGAAGATTACTTATTTTATTTACTCGCACATAGTAAGATATCTGTGACCAAATTTCATGCCCGTATACCATTTAATTCTAGCCTAAATCTCTCACTCTCTTTCTCTCAGTAAATCCGCTGAGTTTATCGATGTCAACTTCCAATTCGAGGAAGTGATCTTGAATTAAATCAAGTATATTCCGATTATTTCAGTGAGATATGTGCGAGTAATATGTAATCATGTACCGCCACTACGATAGACTACTTAGCGCGGAGAACATAACGTCTGGTCTACTAAACCTCAAATGCAGAAGTTGATTACAATTTCAGTATCATTTGCATCATACAGGTCATGAAATATATTTAAATGAAATGTAAAGGTTCACCACCGAATACTTATAAATTTTATTACGGTACAATATCGAAGGAAATGGGGTGCACCGGTGCATCAACTGAACTACATGCGATTTTATCGGTGTTGCATCTATTAAGAATATGTGCCTTGCTTTTTTCCGAACTTTGGTGATCCAGTATTATATTTAGGTACTGGAAACCATAGTTGGGTAATAAGCGTGGACACTTCATCACCGGTCAGAATTGAAGATTGAAGATTACAGCGGTTCGCCGCTATACTTCGCCTCACGCCTGGTAATCTGTGTCCCAATTTTATACGCGTGTACCATTAATTAAATTGTAGCCAAGGTCCCTTTCTCTCAATAACTACGCTGAATTTAACAATGTCGCTTATAAATTCACAATGCAAATCACTTAGACGACGAAATCTTTAACGAAAAACACGTCAATTTATGGCGTGAAATACAAATTTGTGGACCGATTCGACAAGTAGTCGAATAACAACGGAAGTAAAAACTATTTCGTTCTCTTAGGTGTACGTTGTTTCAAGTGTCGATGTTAGTGTTTTACACTAATCCCCGAGTTAATCAAAAAAGGATAAGAAACGTTACTGAAATGGAATGGCGATTACGTAAACTTTAACGAGTCTAAAACTTAGGAGATGTGAGGCCTGGCCAACCGACGGATTTGGAGCCACATGCCGCTGTTTGAAAATTTAGCTGTCTTACATTTACCGTGATTTTCCGATTATAATGGCTGAGGGAATTGTCGAAGTCAAAGATTGCCAGATATCCCACTAAATAAAAGAGTAATTTCTTTTAACTTACAATAATTTGTTGAACCTCCGTCACGTATACGGCGTTCAATGAATGAATAAGAAATGTTTCCATTCTATTTTAACAATCATTCAGGAATTACTTGGATACACTATTTAAAAATTGTAAACTGCACTTCGCCTACATTGAAGTCATGAGTTCGATTCCAAGAGAGTATGTATCTGAAATTAAATCAAGAATATTCCGATTATTTCAGTGAGATGTGTGCGAGTAATATGTAATCATGTACCGTCACTACGATAGACTACTTAGCGCAGGGAACCCAACGTCTGGTCTAGTAAACCTCAAAGGCAGAAGTTGATATCAATTTCAATATCATTTGCATCATACAGGTTAAGAGTTATATTTAAATGAAATGTAAAGGTTCACCACCGAGTCCTTATAAATTTAGAGCTATTTTATTACGATACAACATCGAAGGAAATGGAGTACACCGGAACATACTCTGAACTACATGCGATTTTCTTGGTGTTGCATCTATTAAGAATATGTGCCTTGCTTTTTTCCGAACTTTGGTGATCCAGTATTATATTTAGGTACTGGAAACCATAGTTGGGTAATAAGCGTGGCCACTCCATCACCGGTCAGAATTGAAGATTACAACCGTTTCTCGCTATAGGTACATCGCCTCGATATCCGTTGATGAATTAAGGAACGTGTTCCGATATACGTTTCATCGCTTCGCATATACATGTGTCGTTTGTGGAGAGCCAAAGGTGAAAATCAAGGTATTTTAATTGCAATATATAAAACGTTACTGTAATTTTAAATCCCTTTAGTCGTTGATTTTATGCCATTTTATATGTTATTTACGTAATTTTATCTCTTTCTGTGGTTAATTTAATTTTGCCTAGTTTTATTGGGGTCGTAAAACATAATGTCTTATGCGCTGTATTATGTGCCTCGCTTTCTGACCAACTTTGTTGATCCGATATTACATTTAGCTATTGGTCTTCATAGATGGCTAATATCCGAGAAAATATCACCGGAAATAATTGAAGATTACATTAGCTTGCTGCTAAAGGTCGCCTAGTAATTTATATGGACGGAACATGGTGGCCCTAAAATTTCAATACATGAAAATTGGGAAGTTCTATTGATAAATAATGATATCATTCTAATCAGTGGGTAGGATTCCCAGATGTCCTATTTTTGATAGGAGGGTACTATTTTTTCACGTGCTCTCCTACCTTTAAAATAGTCCTACTTTTGTACTACTTTTTATACATTTGTCCGACTTTCGCCTATTTTGTGTCTTAATCCTTGGCTTTCATAACGTATTTCCGAATGTGGCCATTCATACAGCTCCTTCCTCACCCCGTAACAAATTGTAACACTTGCTCTTCCCATAGCGTTACTTAACATTGAATTCCTCCTTATAGCCTTTGCAGTCTTTCTTGGAAAAGGATAAGGCTTCTTATCCATCAGTTCTTATTGTGGCCCCTCTATAAGTTATGGGTGGTAAATACGTGGCACGCCTAAGCTTGTATTTTCCCTGTAAAATATGAAGTTTCGACGTCTTTCTTGTATGCGGTCTATAGTCTTATGCGGTCTATTTTCGAAAGCGGTATATACACATAGAAATAGAAATGCAATGAGAACCGTGGTTTATTTATTAAAACGCACATAAGAACAA
The DNA here is from genome assembly GCA_028673005.1 of Tanypteryx hageni. Taxonomy (NCBI): domain Eukaryota; kingdom Metazoa; phylum Arthropoda; class Insecta; order Odonata; family Petaluridae; genus Tanypteryx; species Tanypteryx hageni. The sequence goes on along the minus strand of CM054120.1, from coordinate 103,174,901 downwards.
AAAAATAAGTATAACGATAGGGTATTTTTTTAATGTAACAATTAAATTATGTTAATTTCTCTTACATCTCCGAAGAAAGCTTCAAAAATATTCTCATTATTGTTTTTAAACCTCCACCACTGCTCAGCTAAATATGACGACAGCAAAGCATTTGATGTTCCATGAATTTCCTTAACTATTCTCAATTTCTTAGGTCCTCATAACGATTCAATGCCCTTCGTGTTCGCACCAGATGCAGGATCGACGAAGAAGCGTGAGTAGTTGACCGTCCTGTAAATGTAACCAGTTTGATCCAGTGTTCTGTATGCTGGCCAATCGTCTGAATGAATTCCTGTTCCGATTTCAATTTCGTTCTTTATGATGGAAAGCAGCGTTTTTCTGTCTCCAAGTATCGGGCTTCGATGATTTTTTCGTTATGTTTTGAAAGATTCAAAAAATCTACGGACCTTCTATTCTCTTTCCATAAATCCTCTTCAATAACATGTTGGGGATCGACGTTCTCCACCGGATTATTTCTTCCTAGGTATCGAACGCGATTGTGCGCTTCTGCCACGAAGTAAAGATTCGTCGACTTGCACTATGATGCTACTGCCACCCATTTGCTTCCTCTTCTGAAACATCGCGACTGGAATGTCTCTACATAAATTCATCCAATCGTAAATTGGGTTTACCGCGCGTCCAGTCAACGTTTGGATTGTAGCCTATTTGATTTCGAGGCACCGATAATTAGACAACTCTAATATTTCCGACAATTTTAATCCGCTGTTTCATCTTCCATTTTTATCCTTGTATACGAGGAATCGTCTCCCAACGCTCTCTCTCTCTTGCCGCCTCCCGTTTGCATATAAATCCTTACTGGCTTCACGTCCGAATCTTGACATTTTCTTACACACTTTTTTCCGTAATCAACTACCTACTACGTAATCCTACGTTTCCCTCATTTCTGGCGCTGTTTTGTTGTGATCATTTCAATTGCTGTTAATATTATTGTCTCGTATTTATTATAGTTATTTATTTTAATGTTATATTATTTGTTACAGTTATATGTTTCAATGTAATGGGGCCTCTGTGATGTTTTTAAAACTGAATAAATAAATAAATAAATATATATATTTTCCATCCTGATGGACTGCGTTTTCTGGCAACCGAACTTCTTACACCGTATCACGTTCCTTTCTTCGATCTTTCCTGGTGTGTGTAACCATGACATGGAGAAAGTTCCTCATCGTTTGGTATGGTTTCATTTCCTTGAGAATGGAAACAGTCATTTCCTCAGAATAATAGCAAAAAATTATTTCGCAAGCATATTGACGGAAATTTATGAAACGACTAATTCATTTAGTATTGTCAACAGTTTTTCAACAATGAAAACATGCTAAGAGCCACAACAACCGTTATTTATCGCTGCTGATCTCCCTCATACGACAACAGAGCGCATACGAGAAGAATACCGAAGTTTCTTAGAAAAAGAGTAAACTTGTGGCACGCGAAGAAACATTCTGAAGATTCAGATTACTTTCTTGGCACGCGACACAAAAATCATTTGCCATTCCTGCTATAGTAATACCACCATGAGAAATGTACTTCTGTTAGTTTACTATTGATTAAACATTAACTGCTGTGAGAGTTGTGATTTGTGATATTGTTTTTAGCGCGTTTAAAAAAATGCGCATATTGTTTCACTTTAGTGTCTAATTGTCCATCTGTCTGTCTGTTTACGAACTGACTTAAATTGAAATTGTGACGAAACCGAATATGATAGAGAGTTGAAACTTGGTGTGTACATCTCACATCAGTATTGCTGCCATTTCTTTTTATTTAGATTTGAGTTTTAAAAAATACACGTACAGGGTCGGATTGGAGCTCATCTAAAAAAGGCTACCTTAAGTATCTCCGAAGATGTAAAAGACGGAAAACCGAAACATTTAAATTACATTTCCACATTGATGCCACTTATAGACAAAGTAATAATGACTGAACATGAGGTGGTATAACTACATAATAAATAAATAAAGATAAGCTAAATTTACGCATATAACCGAGGATCAAATTCTAAATCCTCCTCAGTTTTTCAAATAGGTTAACGAGAGACATCTTCAATACAAAATATTACCGAATTTAATAATAGAAGAAAAAACTATGTAACTTTATCCTTGTTCATGGACAACATTCTACTTGTTTTGTATTTGATGTCAAATAATCAACGCCAATCTTGGAAGTAAGTGCAATTCGAAAAAAAGAATAATGTATTGTACATCCTAAATAGTTTATCCTGATTTAAATTTTTACGGTTTTTTAGGCGCTCTTTACAAAAAGTAAACAACACCTTATGGTCAGGTCGTATCCGTCCGTTTCATCTGCGAAACTATTGGGCGGATGTTCATGAAATTTGGTATTTAGGACAAGAGGGCAAAGAAACTAGGAAAATTATATAAATGGTTTACGTAGCCTAATCGGGAGTGCCACTTTACTGGTGACAAAAAATGAACTTTTCTTTATATCCCTTAAAATATTACTTATAACTAAAAAGCCTTCAAATAAATTTGTAGAACTAGTCAAATAGCATGTTTTGTTCAGTACATTTTTACCGAAGGAGTAGGCGATTTCAAGAAATTCAAGCGAGAAAGTCGTAGTTCACTTTAAACAGATTTTTTTTGTTTTTTAATTGTTGTCAACGATAACAACCTTTGTAGCAACCAAAGTATACAATATCTTCTGTAAATAACTAATTAATTTAATTTACTTTCGCGCGCACGCAACATTTGGTAAATGAAGGGAAATGGATTATCTACGACAAAGAAATGAACGTAAATACGTCTATTTTCTTTACGTTTACACAGCGATAGTAAGTGAAAAGAACTGGGTAATTTAAGACAAAGGAATGAACGTGAACATAAAGATTATATTACTAATATTCGAGTGAGGTATATTTTAAATAACTGTCGAGTGTTTTATTAATTACAAGCGATTAGGAAATCAATCAGTGAATGAAAAATTTAATATTTCCTTGAAATCACTACTGGAATACCATTTTTCAGTTCTTAGACGTTATACTAAGCCAATAATATTTATATTTTTGGCATGATTGCATAAATCGTAAGGGACGCCTCTGCCTTGCATGTATGCATGCATGATGTGTGCATCTTTCCTCTGTTGTTTAATAAAAGCAAGCTTAATGCTGATTTATGGAGAAGAAGCTTTATCTTAGATGGGAATAAAGCATAAGATATCCAAATCAAGTTAAACTGGAAACGAAGAAGTAAATCTTATGAGAAGTTGTTCAACCAATTTTATTTTTTATACCATAAGTAAAATACGATGTCAATATCTAACAAGTAAGAAAATGGTCATTTTTAGATGTCAGTTTCTCAAATAAACTAATTTTTCTACAAAATTTAAAATTTTAATTTGATTAATTTATATTGTTTTTATTTTTCATATTTTTATTCGAATTTTTAATTTATTAGAACACAATTGCTACTATTTAAAACTATTCACACCTAAATCCTATAGCGTTATTTTATAGTACATCTAAAACTTACTGAACAAATTAGAAAAATATGAACTTTTTGAGCTAGGGTTATTCGAAAAGTGATTTTATCTCGGTTTACAAAAATTTTGAGCAATAATTTTTTGAAAGCGAAATTTTTTGAAAATTTATCTTTAGCTTGAGCTTTACTAAGATTGCTATTTATTCAAAACGTAAAAGGTTGATGACCACATTTCGAAAATAATTGATAGCTATTCATCAAATGCTTCACAATTGCTTTCTCAGATATCATTTTTGAAAACTTGATAATAAATTATATCGCACATATAATTATAGTTTGTACATTGATAACAAGTGAACCACTATGTTTAAAAATTATTATGTCGATCTAAAAAAATTGATGCACATAATGTTTGCTATTTCAACATAAATTCTACAGCTGAACGAATTTTCTCGTTGTGTAAAATGCAATGGAATGACGACAAGAGCAGGCTTAAGGTTTAGACGGTTAAGAGTCCGCTACAATTGAATACAATTCCTTGACTTGCAGTGATACGTATGAAAATTGCCGAACAAAATCAATTTTTAAAATCGCTGTTATGTAAAATAATAATAATATATGAATGTTGTTGTATTATAACTGTCCTATCTTTTATAAAAAATATCGTACTTTTTGGACAAAATGTCCAACACTTTAGTTGAAAATATCCTCTCCTAGCAAACATTTCATGGTTGCAGATGCGAGCATGCTTGGCAGATATTTTTAGAAAGATCTCAAATTGAACCTCTATGCATAGCAAAAGTGTTACAATTATTACTGAAAAATACAAAAAAGATTCGATATCTACTATAAAAACCCGATTTCTGGGCTGAGTGCGTAAAGGAGAAGAACTTCGTGGGGTTTTCCGCTCTCCAGCAGTTTCTGGAGGAGACAAAGTGGAAATTAGATTGCAATGTCCTGAGTGACATTTTCCAGCATCTGTGTGATTTAAGTTGTATTTTTTCAGAGTATTTCTCCCCACCTGTCGAGGGTATCAGTTGTGGGCGAAATGCGTTTTATTGGTGAGTAAACCAGAAAGTATCTCTGTGACGGCTTATGAGAATCTCATTGACATAACATCAGAATTTTTAACTGCAGCGAAATCTCGCTGATAAACTTATGTTTACTCGGAAACTGTATGAGCTCATGTTATATAAGTAATCCACTGGCAGCCTGATAGAATAAAATCTGTTTTTTAAGAATCTATATAATATACTCCAAAAATGGTGGGGCAAATAAATTACAATAATTTATACAAGCCATTAGTCACATTGGAAATTTTGAGATATTATACAGTTAACCCTCAATCAACACGGTAGTTTGGTTCCTTTAAAATGCCGTGTTAATTGAGACTAAGAATTCATACAAAATAGGGGGTTCAGTTCCCAAAAAATGTTTTTAGTAAAAAAAAACAATTTTCAGTTTTTTTGTTTAAACATTTTTAATATCGCAGTAACTGCTTTATTTTGACTTTCCGTTTTAGTTTATTTTCACATTTTAATTTCATTGATAAAATTTAAAAAAAATGCATAAATTAAGCTCAAAGTAAAAATAAACTACGAACCCCAAACAAAAACTAAAACCTATGATTCAGAAATTTAATCATGAAAATATGTTAAGAAATTAATTTTTTTGTTTTCGAATGTTATTATTTTCAATTTCATGGCTGAAGAAAAAACAATGTGGTTTGTTAGTCATGTTAAATTTTTCTAAGTTCTAGCTAAGAAACGATTTCACTTTTTTGTTGCAACTATGAAATTGAAGAAAATGCATTTAGCAGACTTCGCCTCCATCGCTTTTAGTTTCACTCTTATAATTGTAATAACTCTCAACCTGAGCTCATGTCACACGAGATATCTCGATCATCCCAAGAATTTTTATCAAACTGACTGACAATTTGACTGATGATTCTCCCTCATCAAACACAAGGAGTTGTGGATTGGTAAATCTCGATGAGAAAAGTTTACTTCATAGATCGAAAAGAAGACGAAAATATTCTTTATTTACATGGACACAAAGGAATCTTCCACCTCAAATATTTTGATGATTGGATCCTAACTTACAAGTGTTGACCCAAAAGACGCAAAGATAACAGTGAGAAGGGAGGGAAATTCCATCAGGGAATCTTTATGTAGCATGTTGTCTAATTTAGATGTTTTTATATTATAATGAGAGATATAATTAATTTCAGTTATAATTTTTCAACAAAATTATTTTCTTTCAATTCTCAATTGATTATTAATAACTGTTTATTTTTTTGTCAGTGTTTATATCTTGATTTTTCATTTATGGAAAATTATTAAGGGCGGTACTTTATATTTACATTAATAAATTAGCTATAAGATTTTTACCTTAAGCTTTAATGCCAAAAATGAAACTAATAATAACAAGTAAATATAAATGATTATATATACCTTTTAGGAATAATATTTCGCTATCAGCGAAACCTATGCTGGGGTATGTGCAATTCTTACTCCAACAAGAAGGTACGCTCATATTTATCGCAAAAGTCCTTAAGAGTATAACTTACATTTTATATGAATGGAAATGCAATTATGTCGAAATGGTATTTTAAATTAATTTGCATGAATTATAAGCAAATTATTCAAATTTATTATTTATGACGTACAAATATATTGCACTGTATATGTTTTAGTGCTCACTATCAGTATTTTAGAATAAGTTTGAGCCATGATACCTATTTTACAAGACTTTGTAGAAATTGAGACAGGAATAAAGAATTAAATGTTTGAAGTAATATATACAATAAGGTTAACGTGATTTGCAGTTAGCGATTATTACAAAAAAGTCACGAGAAAATATTTAGACAAATACATATAAATATAAATAAATAATCGTAAGGTATGTTGAATAAAATAGAACAAAAAGCCTGAGTAAATAATAAAAACGCTTATTTATTGCGAGGGTTATTACGATTTCTATTTAACTGCTAACCGCTGGGTAAAAATATAAAATATTCTCTTGTCATCCCAAACGTTACTTATGAAGTCATGTCTATACATGAAAACTATAAAAATGAAACCAATTAAAAGAATAAAATCTACGAAACATATTGAAAATAGTACGAATATTCCAGAAATGTTAATTTATTTTTCTGTTTGCGAATAAAGTTAACGATGTATTTCGAGTATTAAATGTAACTTAAGCCTCTATTTTTATTTTACACACATTGTCGGAGAAAGCCTTATCTATTATAACACATTAAATTGTTAAAGATTAATTAGTACAGTGTTAAAATTCTTATAAAATGTATATCAGTAATGCGATAAATAAGAATATATCGCAATTTCCACTGAACTCGTACGCGGAAGCACACGAGTTTGAACATACGCTGTGTCAGAAGGTCACGTATCGAGCTGGTTATGCGGCAGAGAGCAGATAAAAAAGGCGCTGATATGAGTAGCGCGTGTTGAGGTCGCCACCGTATATCTTGGTACTCCGCCCTTGCACGTTTTTTATTTTAAATTAACTGCGTTAGCTAAAGGAAATGTTTTATTTTTTGGCTAGTTTCATCAATATGTGCAGATTTAAGTAGATTTATTTTTTCATTATGCGTCGAAGAAGCAAAAATCAAGAGAGAAATTGTTAAACGACCGCACATGTCCTATCGTCGTTAATGCGCCACATTGATACAACTAATCTTTCGCATTCTCATCTCATTCTCATCATCAATGTAAGAATGGACTTTATGGTCTACATTTCGCCCGAATAAAGACGATTATCTGTCTATCTATCTAGTTTTTCCACATCCATTTAACTTATCTAATACATTAAACGTTTCATTCCCTCCAGATTGAAAACAAATTAGGATTGAATTGTAACGACGTTTTTTCCCGTATCGCGGTTTTTATATATCCTTTCAAGAAGTATGATATGGCATCTAATTATTGTCGTTTTCTTCAGGTCTGAGAACAAATACACAATTATTACCATTTTCAATAAAATTTAACGCTATTTTTTAAAATTAAATATTAATTCTAATAATATTTAGATATATAACATTTATGACAAAAAACATCAATGAACGCAGTGAAAAATCATGCCCATGAATTAATTATGCATTAAATAATTATTAATTTTATATATATTTATATATGTCACGGTAAATGTGCGTAGACCGGTAAATGTGTACATTTCACGGTTAATGTGCACATTTACCACCAAGTTCGGTAAATGTAAGTATAACATACTTTTACCGATTGGATTGGGGAAATGTACACATTTACCTAGAGACACTGGTAAATGTGGATAAACGTCGCAACACAGGCCACAACTTGGCGGCGTCGCGAACATCTGCTGCAGTTTAGAAGTACGGTAAATGTGTGGTGTCCGGTAAATGTGTAAATTTCGTGGTAAATGTGCACAACTTAACTAAATTTGAACATAAAGACAAATTTTACTCGGCCCCACCGAGTTGGGTAGGTTAGTCAAAGTGTTTTTGGTTCCTCATCACGTTCACTGTGTTCCCCCCACGGGTTGGGAAGCGTTCATCTTAATATATGCCAGTGGAGCCAAACCCTCGATGATTTTTGTTATAAATTAACGTAATTATTAAAGTGTAGCATTTCTCATTCTTACTTATTTCCACATTTACCAAGGCACATCGGTAAAAGTGCACATTTACGTGGAAATGTACGGATAATTCGTATTTCTGAAAACTTAAACTTACATTTATCGAGCTTGGTGGTAAATGTGCACATTTACCGGTGAATGTACACATTTCCCGATTACGTACCTTTACCGTAATATATATGTATACATATGTATATATACATACACATCTTTGTTTGGACAAATATCAAAATCAACTACTATATGATAATTTAGATAGTTTATTTGCAATAATCAAATAAGAATTATATATAGGTATTTATTTATTTATATCATGATACAACCCTATTTAAATTCTAAGAGCGTGAAATGATGTAACGTAAAACGTGGTTATACGAATGGCTGGCTTGTCTACAAAAAACATGCACTGTCTAATAAGTGAATATTAACTTTTTCTACGGCGGAGATTATTGACTATTATGCACGCAAAGATAATAATTCATTTCAAAATATTTACACCTAGTCATTATTATTAAATAGGCTACTCCTGACATCTAATTAGCGATGTCGACTGTATTTAGCTATTTAAATTTCATGAATATTAAAAATCTGTTTATAAGTCCACGTTATTTTTAAGAATGTTTGTCTATTTTTATTGGATTCTTTTACTGTGTATGATGCATGAACTTACAATATTTTTTATTTTAATGTGGTGTAAATTTAGCTCTGAGGCACGTAAGCTATTCAAAACCATTAGTTAAGTGGAATCAGTTAAATGTTCCATGGAAAAGCTGCTCTCATAAAAAATTATTTTCTTGCTATGGGCTATTGCTAATAGCATTACTCGCGATTATGTTTCACTATAAAAACACGCTAAGAAAAGAAATCCTGCTGTCAAAGAAACTTTTACATTAACCTTCCCTATAATGACAGCTACTTAATTGCTAAAACGTTTTCATGAAATTCAGCATGACCTTTTATATACATACGTACGTTAAAGAAGATTCCACGAAAGATTTCAATGAAAATTTCTTAATTTCATACTGGTTCTAATTCCATAGTTTTTCGATATTTTTAGAACATTCTTTCATATTTACTTCGAAAATACTAATTTAATAAAAACTCGAAAATTGCCGTTTTACAACTTTTTGTAAGTCTTATTTCTTTGTCTACTTTAGAAGCGGCTTAATATGTTTGCAGTGAGTTTTATTAAATTTGTAATATATTGCGACTAATAAAAATAAACGGCAGGCTTGCGTTTAAAAAATCTGGTTTTGGAATTTCAAGTTGTTTACAATTTTGGGTTCATAATAATAACCATTTTGATTAATAAACTATATCGAATGCATATTCAAATTTTATAATTCATAAATGACACATGAGTATTCTAAAGAATAATCTGTGCTATGCTTGAATGAATGCAATCATAACATAGAACACTTAACTACAATTAGAAAGGTATTATTATTTTGTAAATCAGCAGGAAGTTAAACAAATTATCGAGCTCACCTTCTGAAGCTGAAATATATTGAAAAACTATTCTTCGAAAAAACCATAAAAAGGTTAAGATTCATAGATGCACGTTTAAGCTACAGAACAATTCTTATTGGACTCTTCTATTGGTGAATTTACCACTGATGATGGCTGCTTTACAGCCGAATTACGCATAAGATTTTCCCAACGTTTTTTTGATTTCCGAAGAAACATAATTTTTCAATTTAATGATATGTTAATCAATAAAATACATAAATATTTGTTTCAGTTATGGGCTACAAAATATAGGTAGGCCATAACTTATTCGCCACATTACAAACATCCATACGGCACAAACTATTAGAGATATTGGAAAACTGTTTGTTACATTTGAAATAACAACTTAAAGGGTTTTACGACACATTAAAAATCTCCATATGGACACCATTTGTAGCACGCAGGATGTTCAAGCTGTATTTGTATTATGTTTTTCAGCATCTGTGGGGCGTCATAGAAGTAACTGCATCGTTGATCCATCCAGATCCGTAAATTTCCTACGAAAGGCTTGATCCTTAACATTACCCTATAGGAAAAATCCATTGGGTTGGTTTGTATTTATAGCTAATCAACCTCTTGGTTTATTATAGGCATCACTCCTTCCACAACGAACACACACATGGGAGGAGCGAAACACGGTGCCGGCATTAACCTACTCTTAACGAATAACACCAAGGGGGCCAAGTGCTTAACGTACTTCCGAAGGCCGGAGCGCTGGCTTGCGCTGTCTTCTCAAACCACACAAGTAGGGAATGGGACAATCCCAGGTTGAGAATCCGAACTCCGCCGGATTCGAACCTGTGACTGCTGCGTGGAAGGCCAACGTTCTAACCACTCCGCCACTGCCACCCCCGTTGTGGTGATAACCGAGAAATTGGTCCTTCTCGTCTAAGCCATCGGCCAAGAAAATGTTTATTGTGAATTTCTCGAACCACCAGGTCTCAATGTGGTGGAGCACCGTGTTGTTGAAAGAAAACATTCGGATCGAGTCTTTCGTACGAAAGGTGCAGATGTGGATGAACTCCGTGCGTGGATCAACGATGCAATTGCTTATGTGACTCCTCAGGTGCTTGAAAACACTTGGCGCGATACAGAATACCGTTCGGACACTCTGCGTGATACAAATGGTGTCCATATGGAGTGTTTTAATGTGTAACAAAACTCTTTGAGTAGTTACAGTCAGACCCCGGTTTAGTTCCATCATTTGTCCATCACTGATATTGGCACTAAAGCGGGAGTGGCGGTATATGCTAGCTATGCTATTCATAAAATGGAAGATTTGTTCATAACGTTTCTTGGTCGGTATGCACTATATAGTAGAACGCTAAATCGGGGTTTGACTTTATTTTTAATAATAAAATAGTTTCCCAATATCTCTTGTAGTTTCTCATTTACGGATGTTTGTAATGGGATGACCACCCTGTATGTCCACAATTGGTCGTCAGAAAGATAGAAGATGAATGAGAATTAATTATTTTCTACCCCATTTGTTAAAAAGTTTTGCTAAATACATAATTAGATTGATAAAAATTCTAACGACTGACATCTATTACAAAAACCTGTAATTTAAACGTTTTTGGAAAACAGTTGATAAAAACTCGCCATCTGCTAAAGTTATGAGTTGAAAAAATGTAGGAGGTAACGATTTTTCCGGTTTTACGGCTTTTCGTCGCAGAAAATTCATCACTATGACAATTGGTCACAGAAATTTGGTCATAGGGACAATTGGTACCTACGACATTTCGTCACCCATGACATTTGGTACCTGCAACATATATTAAACGTCATTGCAGCTTATGCAACAATGTTTCTGATATAATATATGTGATAAATGATAATGCCATAATTCAGAAACACGATATCCCGATATATGGAATAGTTTTAGGGCTAGGTATTAATGAAAGTATAATGAGACGTTATTTCATTGGAAATTGAATTCATCCATTTTTATCGCCTCTGTTAAATATTTTCTAATACATTATAAATAATATATCATAAATAAATTTCAAAGATGCGTATCGTCCAGAGTACTTTGATATCCATAAAGCACATGTTCCAAGAAAGAACCCCCAATCCCCCCACCCCTCCCTTCGCCGATTCTGATTAAACTTGTTAGATACACATAAATTTCCAACGTATGTATCGTCCCGAGTACTTTGATATCCATGAAACCCATGTTCCCAGAACGAATCCATAAACGTGATACCAATTTTAATGTGTGACCAAATGTCGCTGGTACCAAATATTTTATTTGACGAAATATCGCTGGTACGAATTTAAATGTATGACGAGTTGTCGCAGTTACCATTTTGAAAGTGACGAAATGTCGCGGGTACCAATTGTCATCTGTGACGAGATGCCGAAGTGACGAATTTTCTGTGACTAGTAGTCGCGGCACCATTTTCTCACTGCAGTTCTAAGGTCGATAAGTATTTTAACTGGATTAATACAATTTATATAATGCAGTAAAACCACGATTATCCGACTTTCGGTTTAATCAACAAAAAGTATTGAGCTCTCTAACCATAGTCGGAAAGCCTATGTCAGTTGCATCCACCGAAAGTCGGTTCACGCGGAAGATCGTCCGACAGATGAAGACTCCTAATTTAATTTTAATATTTTTATTAATAATATTTTACTATATTATTTTTTGTTTTAAATCTCACTCTAAAATGGCCTGAGCTGTATGTGAAATACTTACTTAAATAAATACATAATGTTCCTAAATGAGCATTGTTACCATTATTTACGAATTATCCGACTTTTCGGTTTATCCGACGCTCCTTTTCCCCATATAGGTCGGACAATCGAAGTTTTACTGTATAATTATTCACTTCAAGCTTGACCCGATGTCTTATGTAACGATAAACCTTAAGATTTCATTGTTAGAATAAATTACTTTTAATGTCATTGTTTCCTAACTTCTCCAACTTACTCCAATGATATCTACTTTGATCATGTTAATATTACCACAACTTGAGGTAACATAATCTTAAAATTTTAAGCGATTTTTATAGTGGCATTGAAATGAATGCCTCATTTGAAATATTTCTCCTTGAAGCATTCTATTGTATATAATGTAGTTTTGAATTTGCTATAACAATGGATAATTAGCTTTTTCATTGCCTAATATAAAATTACAAGATAAGATATAAATAGTACAATACTACTGAGTCAAATAATATTCATAAATAAAGCATATTGCATTAGCATATCATTCTCTACTTTTTCCTTGTATAACTGCAAGAATGTATTTTACGACAGGAATATTCGGATATATTCTTGTAACAGATCACAAATATGGAATTTTAAATTACATAATTTTAAGGAAAATTGATCAATAATGATTTCTTTACAATTGACGCGATAATACGAATAAATCGCAGAATATTTAGCATTAGACTCTGGCCGTGTTGATATTTAATGTTATAACTCCATAATAGGCGCTCTATGATGGTCATTTCTACTATTTTCAAGAATAAATTCCTACGTAGTTTTCATAGTGAACCCATTAGTGACACGGGAGATTTTCTCTTGATATTTCCAGCTCCGGGTCTCTGGGCATTAGGGAAACGCAAACAATTCAAAGGGGTCGCATTATCTCAAGCAAAAGAGTTTTTAATACGCGTCGACATCTTCCACTCTACATTGTTATCAGGGTGAGACCGCTGCAAAAAGTAGTCGGTGGTGAGCTTTTGATTGGCAGGTATATACGGCTTTCAAAAAAACTAGGTCACACTTGATGGGATCTTACACAAAGATTGAACGGTTGAGTAGATGTTTTGAATAACTGATTGGAAAGAGTTGGAACCAACCATAGAAATAGTCCTTTGAAAAACGGCCAGAGAGGTGCCCGTAGGGATCAAGAGAAGGCCTCATTCCAGAAGCAATGTTAAGGATTAAAAGGGTAAATATACAAAGAAAAAGGCTTGGATCCGTTGCAGCCTACATAATAGATTTTTTAAAATTGTAGGCGTAACTTTTATTTTGCGAAAGAAAGTAAACTGACGGTTATGATATACCTGCAGTCTTAGTGAGTTGGTTACTTAAACTGTAATTTATTTATAACCAGAAATATTTATGGCAAAGTAATGTTAAATTCATATAACTTAATACGTTGGGAGGGCAGTTGAGGTTATTAAAATGACAATTATCAATAGTTTATTCTTAAAATAAATATTTCTCAGAATCAACTACCATTAAGGCCGGCTGATCTGTAGTCAAGATCTACATCTGGTTATCCGAACCGTTTGTGTGTATTGCAGTCATTTAATAAGCTAATGCGGTCTATAATTAAAAGTTAATAACGTTCTGATACTCTATAACATCGAAAAATATTGTAATTAAGTATAAAAATACGGTTAACCTTAGACTGAACCAAATTTGACAAGCTCCACGGAAATGTATCATTTTTGGGAAAACAATTTCATAAAAGTAAACACCGGTCCATGGTGATATCTTTGACTCATAATGACTAAAAATAATGCATTTACCAGATTGTATATGTGTTACCTAGTTTTTTAAAATAAGCTTAGACCTAAATAGATTTTTTAAGGAAATCGCTCAAAAAGCGATTTTATTTCGAGTTCAACATCAATTTTAGGCTAAAAAATGCATTAATCGCTTAGTCCACGAAAGAGATATTTATCGTTCATCCACAGCACCATAAAAACATCAAGATATGACTTAATGTGAGGAACTAAAACTATGTTAGCTTTAAAGGTATTAATAATTTATTTAAATTTATTTACATTAAAAAACAAGCACAGTTTATACGGAAACTTCAAGGTTCTTTAAATGATTTATTATATTTGACTTTGTATGGTAATGCCTTCAAAACTTTCACATGCATTCCTCTTATACATTATTTGACTTTTTTTCTTGAACAAATTTTCAAATTCGGTAAACGTAGATCCTTTGAAGCCAACACAAGACCTTATTTACGGTTATATGATGATCAATGGCTCTTATGTCTTTATGTTTCAGTGCGATAGAATCGATAGTATAGATGAAAAACAGGGGGGCATAATAATTCTGACCACCTCCTCGTCATTTGAAGTCTTAGGCTAATCAATGTTTGATTATATTCAACAAATTTTCTTTTGAAACATTCCACGATTTTTACCCGTTTTAGGGAGGAGGAAAGATTTTGCGGGTGAAGATGTATTGCATTGAAAACCGTGATAATTTATTATGTTGTATATGCACTCTTCTGTTATAATCTCATGACACAAGAGAGTAGTCAATAGCAAGGTCAGGACAAAATAAATTATCTGCTGCTGTATCGCTGTTTAGAAGCTTAAATAATTTCAGCTCTTTGAGCCTCGTGCAATATGCGCGACTCATTAGCGTAACGGAGATGAATGTGGATCCATCCGTGAAGGCTGATTATAGTCTACATTAAAGTCAGTTGTAAATAGTTATTGAGGTTTTTCAGATTAAACAAATAATTATATGATGTCTCTCTGGCCTTAAGCATCATCGCGTGAATTTTAAGAGTACAAGTAATCCTCAAGTGGAGATTAGATTTTTCAACCACAAATGAACATTTGTCGGATTAAATTGTTTATAAATAAATTGCATAGCAAATATCAAAATGGTCAACATTTTAAATTTTGATCGCTTATGATCAAAACCAAACAATCAAGAATTATCTGTGTAATAATGTTCCGAAAAGTTTAAAGAATTTTAGAAATAAATAATAATTTTCAATTTTCCACATTTTATTGAACGTAGAGAAAGGAACACTATGAGTTAATAAAAATTTTACGTTAGAGACGCAATAATTTTCAGGTACAAAATCAATTTTTTCTATGCAAATAAACAACTGAAATGTAATAATAGGGTAGAACATTATGAACATGATATGATAATATAAAAACAAACCGTGAATTCTCTATTGCAACATAAATAAGTTCAATTGCATTACTCTCCTAAAATAAAAACATAGCTATTTTGGTTTATGCAAGGGGTTACACCCGCTTTGAGACAGAAAACATTTCTATGATTAATATGAATTAAAAATAAAGTTTACCAATTTTCATTTGTGAAACGTTTGTGATTGAATACGTTTTCAGTGAAAATCTATCTGATCAAATTCTTTCTCAGATAACATAAAAATACCGTTGATTTATACCTTTCACTAATTTATTATAACGAAAACTATCTAACAGTATGATTTGAACAAAAATGTCTTCAAATTCAAATGTTATTTCTTTATTTATATAGATTTAGTAAAATAGATAGTTTATATTATTCATTATACAGCGTTATTGCAGCAACAAATATGATTTAGATTAACCTATTGGAATAATAACATGTTTTTGCGATTCCCCGTAGGTATAGAGAAATAAAACCTAGAACATACAAATAAAATGATCTTTTTTGCCGAGGGTGTAGTCGTGAATATATGTTATTCGAGTTTTCGTGATAGAAGTAGTGACAATGTTTCCAAAGCTGAAAAAATAATAAATGAATGTAAAGTCATCATCAACTATAAATTTTTACTACTTCCGTTTAAAATTCATCTTATCCTACAGTTGCGTCATGGGAAATTGGTTTTCAGTAAAAAACTAAAAGATGCACTTCGATTTTATTTCACCCAAGGTCTCCGCCAACGCCAAATGTCACGAGCAACGGAAGATAAAGCAGGCTTAATATCATTACGAGATAGTTCGTAGAAAGACAATTTAACGAAGTTACGGTGGCACGTTATTAAAAAAGAATGTGGTTACTGTAACGTGTTTTAAAATTCTGCAAAACTTTGTTTGCTTCCAATGGACGGAATCTCATTATGCGAGGGAATGATGGAGAGCAAACTGCCTTTCAAAAGTGTTTCATCACATCACCGCTCTCCTACTGAACGCTCAAGATTGGCACTCAACCGATGTTACGGATTTTTGCATTTTTTAGATTCGTAATGTTTCGCCGAGTTACCGAGAAAAAGGGCTAGAGTCAACTTGTTTTCCCTTAAGGGTAAAATGTCTTTTACTTATTGTATTATGTTTCAGTAGCTTGAAGCACTCAATGTATTCCATTTTGGTTTAACTTTTTTGCCGGAAGGGGAATGAAATATTGAATACATAAATGCTTCACCGATTTTTACATTTATCCGAGGATAATATTATCACGAATAACTTTTATTTCTGTACCGACCCTAACACATTTTATCGGTAATCCTTATAAATTCGGAATTTTCATTGCAAAAGAAAAGTTCTGAGTGCATGACAATAAACACCACTCTTAATTCCTTAACAAATTAACAAAATAATACTAAGCTTTTGAAAGTTCTCTTTCAATAATCAACCAACTTGTTTTTTTTCTTTCCTCTGGCCTGCACTTTTCTGAAGTAAAAGACGAGGCCCAGTATTGAGTTGCGAATCATAATATCACTTCTTACGCTTTGGTCGTACTGTATAAACAGCTGAAATATATTACGTAAATGGTTTACTTATTGCATCCTCATTCTTTCATTGCGAGTAGGCGAAAACTCCATTCCGAATATTTTCTCAATTTTCAGGACGTGAGTGTGATGTATTTTTTCCATTGAGTGGAGAAAAAAAAATAAAAAAAGAATAACGGACATCATTTGTAGTCGATGGGATTGCTTTGAAAGCTATTTATTTTATCGTGTTCCAGAGAATCAGATCTCTCGAATGCCCATGGAAATTGCTCTTCCCATGCATTATTTCCCCAGTCGGTCGGGAACTCGGTTACCGCTTCACCCTTGCCTCGCATGATGAACGCAATTTTAAGTGCGAATGATTGAGGCAGCCACAGATTCTACATTCAAAAAGTCTCTGGAGATGACGTATCGAAAGAGGTCGTCCTAGATTGGATTCAGCAAACGGGCAGAGCCCACCCACGACGGCAAGCGGCGACATTCGATTCGCAAAAGTAACCCGAGGTTAATTGGAGAGGCGAAGGGATACGGTTGGATTAGCAGGGGTGGTGCTTGTGGTTATGGGTGCGGTTGGGCACTTACAGGTACGAGGAGTCGGGATGGGGAGGAGAGGAGGTCGTGTAGTAAGGAGGGACAGTCTGTTGGCCGACTCCGCTGCAACCTCTGTGACGGACCATGTATCGATCGGTTTCCCTCTGATGGAAATGGGGTTCGGCATGACGCTCTTCTGTCCCCTAAACTAAACTTGCTGCCTCCCCATTTCCTCCGAACCCTTTCCCGCGTCCCACTTCCCTTCCGACCCACTCTTCCACCCACCTCTCCCCCTTGCAAACTTACTCCGCTCTCTCTTCTTTGATAACGCTCTATGAATTATTTAGCAATATATATTTAATTTGTAATTAATACGTATTTTATTGCAATTCATATGTAATGAATTTTTTAAATATGTAAATATTGTAATTACATGACAAAAGGAGCAAATGTAAGAAGGGACAAAATTGGGACTATATTATAGTCTCAATTTCGCCCTAAATAAAGTCGTTTGTCTGTCAGTCTGTCACACCACTTCGAGCCGCGAGGGAGGAAAAGCAATTCTTGATCCTTTCAAAAAGCATCTAACATAAATATTGCGAGGCCAAACCCCAGCATCCATCCCCGTATCTTCGATTCGATCTATTCGCCTCCCCTCCCCCAGGGTATAACGCCTATCCTCCTCCCATTCCCAATTTCCGCAGAATCTTTTCCTGCTTCGATTCCATTCTTCATGCTCTGTCTTTATCCCATTCCTTCTCCTACATTATACAATTCTCTTCCCTCTCATCTCCTACTCTCTTTCTCTTTCTCACTCCCCTTTTCCGACTTGAAATCTATTCCACTGTCCACATTTGAAGTTCTCGTACGTAAACATTTAATGGCACATGTGAGTTAACTATACATATTTTATTATATTCCTTATTGCTGTATATTATTTTATTTACTTTTGTTATATATATATATATATATATATATATATATATATATATATATATATATATATATATAAACGAATTAAGTTTACAAAAATTATTATATATATATATACACATACATGCCTTCCTTTGATTACATTGTAAATTCTGTATGCTTATAAAAGCATACAGAATTTACAATATAATGATGTAGCGATATACGAGGATAGGTGGTAGGGCCTAATCTCTCCAATAAATGGTCCAATCAATCAATCTCTTCGGCTGTACTCTTTTTCTCTGCTCTACTAGGGCACTTTCATATAGGCCACTTTGGGTCGCATGGCTGTGAAATCTCAGAAGCCCCCACACGTATGGGCTCATGATCTGCTTGTCCGGTTTATATGTTGCCACCATTAAAACGATCCCTGATGGCGACGATCATCCAATTCCCAACACAAACGACCATTTTCCAATGTTCCAATTATTCCTATTAAAAGCTAACAGTGGCTCCGCAACCGCGCCACCGAAAAAGCAGCCCGTGTGAAATCACACTTACTCTTCATCTAACTTTTTCCCTCTCCATTCGCCTCCTTAGGAGAAGGAAGGAAAAAGACCGGGGAAATGCGGCTCAACTTTTAGAAAGTTATTCAATCACGCGGCGTGTTTTGTATGCATAGAGTACGCAACATAATTCTAAGTATAAGATGGAGTTTGTACTTTGGTGATGTTGGTAAGTGATAAAAGTTGTTTTATCAGCGGCGAACTGAATTTTTATTTGGCTAAAAATTGTGCGTAATAATGAGGATGCTGCCGATTTTAAATAAATTTGAAGAGTGCTGCCGTAACTAGGGTATGGCCATAGGTGCCGCTTGCAAAAGAAGTCAAAAGTTTACCTCCTCTAAATAAGTATTAATTTAAAACTCAAATGTTAAAGTTACTTTAATAAAAACTATCATTTTTTATTAAAACTCAGGAAAGACAATTTCGTACAGGACTAAGATGCAGCCTAAAAGATTGTCATAGGTGCTATATCTCCCAACTACGTCTCTGAGAATCACTACCGACAAAAAAGATTTTTTTTATTTTTCATTAGAGAAAGTATTGTAATCTTGAAAAATTAAACTTCCAGATTTTTGCTTTCTCATATAGGTACTTAGTATATAGAGAAAGTGTTGTATTCGTGAAAAATTCGACTTCGAGATTTTGATAGAAATACACGTTTTAGGCGTCCCTGAGTCCATAAAAGTGGTTTTCGCCATGCCGTCTGTCTGCCTGTCAGTCTGTCTGTCGGTCTGTTCGCGGTTCTCGAGCCCAAACGCGTACATAAAATCGAATGATATCTCGTATTTGTGCAATATATGACATTATGCAGACCCTTTTTGATAAAAATGATATTGCACAAAAATAAAGGGTAGTTTAATCTTCACGATTTTTAGAAAATTTTGATTTACCCAAAAAAGGTCAGAAAATTTGATAAAATCATTCCAATTGTAGAGCCTAATGTCAAATAATACTACGTAAGCCATATATCTCTAAAAATCACTATATGGCGTCCAGTGTCATTACAATGTGCGCTAAGCTACCCATATGACTTCACCCCTTCGCCTCGATCCACTCAAAATCTTACTACAGCCTAGACGGTTAAACTAAATAGAATTATATCTCGTATTTTTGGATAATATCATTCATAATAGACACTCTGAAGAGATGAACGATATTGCGCTACAATTAAGGGTACTTTATTCTAGGATATTTCGAAACAAAATTCGTTTTACTCAAAAATGGTTATAAGGATTTGAGTAAAATCCATCCAATCGGAAACCCCGATGTCACAAGTAATACTAACTAAGCCATATGTCACAAAAATTGCTACATATCGTTTAGTGGCATTAAAATATACGCTAAACAACGATTAATTTTGATTTATAAGCGTTTTTCTTTTATAAACGTACACAGTCGACCAAACATATATACGTACGTGAGAAAATTTGTGCAATGTATATTGCGCCATCTATTTGTACTTGGAGCATTTCTTTAGTATTTTTATACAGGGTTATTCATGGCTTTATGTCAATACTATATGAGAAAGTTTGTGCAATTTATACTGCGTCGTTTCTTTTTAAATTGGTATTTCCTGCCGAAATATCTTATTTAACTATTGTTTGCTATTATATACTGATATGTTATACTACAATAATTTAATTACATACAATTCATCCTAACATTTTTATTCACTACCATAACTTATGCTTAGTTCGTATAATAATTGGTATCAGTACATGTTTATATTTTTATAACTAGAAAAATAAATGTATTAATTGCAATGACTTCTATAAAATATGAGGGGAATATTTTTAAGTTGGAGCATATTGCTCGGTGTATATCATTTTTCCTTTCTCAAAAATGCAGCGATTTTTAGCTTTTTAATAGTATCCTAGTGAAATAGTTCCAGATTTAAACCTTAATAATTTAGGCCATTTTAACCACATAACTATTTAATGCAGTGGATTCCGCACAATAAAATCACTGATTAACAGGGACAGCCGCTCATTTGAATCAATATGGGAAAACAAAAACTATTATTATATTACTGCAGGTAAAAATCGATCATATTGGAATCAAAATGTGTTTTTGTAAAAGTTGAAGAATGACTTCATTTTTGTAAAACGTCTTATATAATGACGAGTACCTTCCTGTGGAATACTCTGAACAGAAATCACAAACAAGTCCATATCAGCCCGATGTCAATGAATTATTTAGGCAAGCGGAGCATGGAAGTATACAACTTTTAAAATTAATATTAATACAAGAAATAAAAACACCTCTCGAAATTTCCCGCGAAATAATTTGCCGTGATTCTTATTGCGCTCAACACTCAACTTTGGCAACGATGGCGTGCCTTTCAGTTCTGCGAATGGGCGAGGCTTTAGGCTTAAGGCGCCCGGCCTCTATGGATCCACAGGCGAACTCGCAATGAGTAGCAGTGACGCCACACGCTTCGCCAAAGCAGCGCTTCTCAAACAGTACAGCTCGACGCCGTAACACTTCTATTTCGGCCGCCAAGCCCCCCTCGCATATGGCCCCCAGACGCAAGAAGACGCGTTCGCCTTCCCCCCTCCCCCTTTCCCTCAAACATAGTTGTAGTTTCCTGGACGGTTTGAGTACAATCTCTCTCTCTCTCTTCCTTTCTCTTTCCCTTTCTCCACCTCGCCTATAAACGGCTCCCTATTTCCAGACCTTCCGCCAGTTAAATGTATCTTCCATCGAGAAGATATTGCCGTGGAGTCAACCGCTGAGATACGACGTGCAATTTGATTGAATCAAACGAATCGAAGTTCTGAAACGCATCAAAGGGATCTCTTCGATAAGGAAAGCAAACATCCTGTCAGGGTCATTATTTATGGCCTCCCTCAATAATGCTTGGAGTAAAGATTTTATGGGTCAACCTTTCTTCATTAACTTAAATGAGACATAAAACGATGTATTTGCGCTAAGTAAGCCTTCTTTTATTAACTAAATTTATTTCACTGGAATTAACAGTTAAACCCAGGAAATTTTTTATTTGAAATAACTTTACGTGAGATTCAAATATTTATAATTGATGATTGCATATTTATAATATAATTAAATCGTTTCCCGGCACAATGTCCAAATACCTTTAATCTAGTGCTCCGCCTCAGATATATTTTTTATCTACGATTAATTATTATCGATGTTTCATAGAAAAGGTGACATAAGCTATTCATAATGAACCTTTTGCACAATTCAATGAATATCCCTGATAAGATCACTAAAACGTAATTTTTATATCCACGAAACCACAGGAAATCATAAAAAGATATAATTTAGAATAAATTCCTTGAATGTATAAATTTTCTCTTAGATAGGCAATAAGAAATTTTATACTAATGTATCAATTGCGGGTATCGAGCGACACGTGTATGGAGATTATTTATGCTTAGTCGGGCAGAATAGAGACGTCATAGATCTCGCTATCAGAGGAGCTCCACGGGTTTCGATCCAATGAGGAAGAGTTGCATAAATTAGCGGCCATGCTAGATAGTTCGCAGTTTGGCCGCTAGAATGCGGAATGTGTGCTTCGATATATTTTCTAGATTTAAATGTTGTACAATAGAATTCTAAATATAAACTCACCCCTATAGTTCTCAAACTGCAGCAAAAAAACTTGGCACCGAGTACCCGAATACCAAAATTAACGGGATTGTGCGTGGGATTTTTGAAAGTAGGCGTAGATCATGGCCGTTTTATCTATTACCTGCTTTCTCGAGCTTCTTTATAGTCGTAGTATGAAAAAGTATCGATTCGCAACCTTTAGTTACAAATTACATCGTTTTATGATTCCATATCTTTCCGTATATTAACGAGGCGCATATGATCTCATTAATGCTGACGAGTACTTTAGATAACGCCACGACCCGCCTTTCTCCATAGCCTGTCAGTAAGATCGTATTCATCCATACATAGCTAAAATCAAGAGAATCAATAGATTTGCCAAGTTTTAAGGTCGCTGTCAATCAGCATTCAAAATTGAAAATAATTCGGTCTTTACAAACCTTAAAATAAAGTTTCCTGTTAAAATATCTTTAGGTAACTTGCCTATCCGGTGAAATATTTTCCTGAAAAATTGTCGTTTAGGTAGTCTGTCTGTAATCCCTTTAAAAATATTCAAAATCAAAATATTCCTAATGTATGTCAATATTTAATCTTAGACTCGAAATCAATGAAATATTTAGTGAAGGTAATTTCACCTATACTCCCTCGCACTAAAACTTTCAACGTCACTTCCAAAATAGCAGGTAAATATTTTATTTGCAATAATTCGTAAAAGGTGAGAATTTAAATCTCAAGAATTTTGTCGGAGAATTTTAGAGAACAGCCACTTGGAACACATTTTATCTATAATTTGCTGTTGGGTGTCGTTATTAATACTGTTTATTGAATAAAAAAACGCAGCTTCACTATGGAAATCCTTATCCCCATCATAGATAAAGAACCGAAAAGGAGAGTCCATCAGTTTCACAGTCTTTTGTTCTCACGTAACCGTCAACAATTCAAGGACGACTGTAATTACCTGTCCCGTCATCTAGGTCAGCATTTCTCAACCATTTTGATGATACGGCCCACCTAAACTACAAGAAATTTTTCCGGGACCCACCTGTATATCAATACGTACATATCAATACCTGCATATATAGGCAGTAGATAATTCTACATTATTGGTTGAAATTAGCGGGTTATTTTAAATAACCTGAAGATAATTATTAAAATATTCGTTAGTTATTCTTTGGGATTGTATTTTGAAAAATATTATGTTTTCCTAATTTATTTGCCAGTTTTTAAATATTTTATCCGGTCTTAAATTTATTCCAATTTTTCGCTGCCCACCTCCAATATTTTTACGGCCCAGCAGGGGACCGCAACACAGCGGTTGAGAAACGCTGATCTAGGCCATTTGAACACTTAAATAGCATTCTTTTAGTCTTTCTTGGTTGAAAGCTTCATTATGTTCAATTAGAAACTTCATCAAAAAACTCAGCATATCAAATACTGGTTTGTAGTTATTCTAAATATAAGAGTTTCTAAGTGGTATATATGTTTTTGAACTTAAACTCTTCAATTCCTACAACCCTCTAAAATTGGTTGTTACCTACCTACCTACCTACATTTAGAGATTTCTGAAGGGTACCGCTCTCATTGTAATCTAACGTTTTCGAGTCAAATAATAAAAGATTACGGCATAAGGTTACGCAAATACCTTTGATTATATTACTATCATGAATAATGCGTCCAAACTTGTATTAGTCTCTGGATGATTAATTCTGAAAAAGGACGCACAATGACATTATTTAGCATCTAATAGATATTTAAAAACTGATTAGTTTAGGAGTTACTGTTTGGAATAATAAGAAATAATTCCTCTTTTAAAAACTTTTACAGACATATTTACCGTTGTACAGAATAATTAAGAGGAATAAAAATATTTCCACTTATGATCTAGGCATATGACTTCAGTTTGTTAATATTAGCAAAAATTTGATTTAAACGTCTTCTACCATTTATTCTACTATGAAAAATAACAAGTCTCATGTTTTTCCTTAAGATCGATTAAACCGCGATTTCAATTTATCAAACATTATAATTGCTTTTAGGAGGAAAACTTTTGAAAATTTAATCATCGGAAATAACAGATATAATCTGGTTTTATGGAATTCAAATTCGCTCTATAATGTGCCATGAAAGATTAT
The DNA here is from genome assembly GCA_028673005.1 of Tanypteryx hageni. Taxonomy (NCBI): domain Eukaryota; kingdom Metazoa; phylum Arthropoda; class Insecta; order Odonata; family Petaluridae; genus Tanypteryx; species Tanypteryx hageni. Next base: position 103,150,153 of record CM054120.1, on the reverse strand, counting down.
TTTATTAAGGTTTTTAACTTTTAATTTATTTACAAATTGAGTTCACCTGCATTGTGCTAATAATTGTATATCGGATGAATCTTATTTGATCATAAATTTTTAGATTTCATGAATACGTATTATAAGTTACAAGGCGCTGTCCTATCTTTATTTTCTTTTAAAAAAAGCATACAATGGCGACTTTTGGTTTGCCGCACGGAGACGAATTCATTGATCGACGTTTCCGACATTCGTATCGTAATGTGTCATCTCACCACTTTTGCTCCTGCGATAGTTTTCCTCCTGTAAATCGGAAATAGCTATCTCTACCATTCTTTATAAATTTTTTAAGGTGACGTGTTTCTTCATCCGTTAAGTTTCCCTATGCTGTTCCTCATGTCCCATCGATCCTCCTCCACTTATCACTTTCGTGTGATTAGTCGAAGCGCTGATACTGTTTGTTTCTTATCCCGTCGATTCCTGCTGACACTTTGCGACGAAAGAGTTATGGATATAGGAGACACCTAAAATAAGTATTTATTTTTTAAAGTGATTATTCTTGAATCTGTTTTCAGCCATAAAACTAGATCGATAATTCTCTAATGGATTAGTCTATATCTATGCTTTGCTTATCCTTAAAGAATACTCTCGTATGTAATTTCCGAAAAACATTCTTATTCGTCATATAGCAGATCGGAATCTGAGATGACTTTCTACGATAGGGATTCAGATGAGTGAAATCCTTTGTTCATTATAAGGTGATGAGAATAAACGGGTATTGATCGTAAGTACATAATGCCCTAAAAATTTCTATAGATTCCGTGCAAGATGAAAAATCCTTCGACCTCGAGCATCGATAGCGAAAGGCGACTTTCCTAATCTAATTTGTATCTGCGTGAGAAAAAGTTGTGTAACAAAAAACTAAAATAAGCTTTTAAGGAGCAGAACTTCCAATCTTCTTAAAAACTAAGCGTTCAAATAATCAAACACTTCACGTCTGTACTCAAAATAGAACCAGTATAAATATATAAACTGTCGCCAAGCCGAGTTTGAGATGGGTCCAATTTAGAACACATTGCAGAATCTAAGTAATTGGAGAAAGAAACGGAGCTAGTAACGTTCACCATTCCTATTTGTACTTCCATCTTTTATCTTTCCTCATATTTTCCTAACAAACATCCATAAACCACTTTCCTTCGTTATATTATGTGTTTCAATCTTCTTCTCTCTTAAATCCGCCATTCGGCTCTCTTCCTCGTCTCTTCTCACCCTTCCCCCTCCACCCACTCTTCATCAGTCGCCCCCACTCATCCCTAACATTGCTCCACCTCATTCCCACTCACCCTTCCTCGCCTGCCATCCCTCCCGCGCCCCCGTGCGCAGCCAATACTCCACCCACGCTTCATCTCAACCACCATAACTCGAGGCTTACAACTCCACCCTTTTAACTCCCTTCCTTCTCCCTATTCCTCCATTTACCCCTTTTCCATCATTACTGCACCTAAATTACTCCCACGTTTCCCAACCTACCACACTTGCCACCGACTTCATCTTTTCCCTCCCTGCCTGCCACTTGACTCTATCTCCACGGTGTCTTTTGAGGCTGGAAGCGATATGGAGCGAGGAAAAAATGTCGCATCGTCCTTTCGCCTCTTTCTCAATAGAGCAATAAGAAAAAAATAGGTTATATCGCGATGGAGTTCAAACAGGAGGCTGTTCGATCACTTGCACTGAGGATAATCTTGGAAGAATTCATGTAGTGGAGTAAAGGAAGCTGAATATACGGCTTCGAGAGATGCGCGTCAACTCCCCTAATTGGAAAATATTTATAAACCATATTTTTTTAGCGATTTATTAAATTAGAAGTTTTATGAAATTATGCTGGCTATTTTCCTTCTCGACCGACCAAACAGCATATGTTCGAAAGAAATATAGAGGGTGAACTATAAAAACTAACATAAATATTTAACACAACTTAACTTAAGAACTATCTATTTGTTTATAATTGTCGTCATTTGCTTGAAAACGAAATAGAAGTCTGCTTAGAATGCTATCAATCACTCTTCCGCAAAGGTACCTTCAATGTACATTTTTATTTCCTCAATCATTCTCGACCATACTTTGTAAACTTTATCTTTAATAGGACCATAGGCGCTAAGTCAGGAGACCTGGGAGGCCATTCCAAAGAACCTCTCCTTCCTAATATTCTATGAGAGAATATTCCATGAAGGTGATTACATACAGAAATTGAGTATTGCAGCGGTGCTCTATCTTGTTGGTAGTATAGCTCGTAAAAATTGTCAAGGTTCATTTTCATTTCTGGTACAATATAGCCCTGTAGCATTATTAAATAAGAAATTGCAGTCACTATATTTTCGAAAAAATATGGGTCCAAAACACCTAAAGAAGAAATGGAAGCCCAAACACTAACTGCTGGATGATTGAGTTATGTTTCGATTATGAAATGTGGGTTTGTAGTAGCCCAATATACACAGTGGTGCCTATTCACATTTTCAGCTATGGTTTAAATTCTCCTCGCCAGGCCAAACAGTTTTTCAAAAACAAATTGAAACCTTCTTGAAATTGTAGACGTCTGTCGCAATCATCTTCAGTTGGACCGTGTGCTAAACAAGGAACATAATGTTTAAAATTACTTTCATGCAAAATATTCCGTCATGAATCATAAGCAATTCCTACATCAATAGTTGCTCTTCATACTTCGGGCTCTGGAATATAGCCTGTAATTTTAATTATGCAGTAATTTTGTTTTCTTCTGTCCTTGTTGTTTTGGGTCTACCACTTCTGGGAGCATCTAACACAATAGCATGTTCTTTAAATGTATCACGCTGATAGGATATAGCTCTCTGTGTTGGTGGTTAGAATCAAAACGGTTTCTCCACTGCCTAACGACTTCTGTAGCTCCTTTGTAATAGGTCTTCAATTCAAAAATCCTCTCTTCTTTAGATAACATTACTGCTAAGGCGAACAAGACAACAACTAAAAATAAGCAATTAAGCATCGAATATCTTTACTGGTCTACTACATAAGTAATAATTACATTAATTATGTTGACATTATTAATTAATACTATTAAACCTTTGTTATAACTATATAGATTATAACAGTTTGCCCTGTAATTGTAATGTTGGGCAAACTATATCAATGCTAAATAAATAAATTAATAAACAAATTAATAAATAAACATTTTCAAATTGGGATATTTAGAGGCGATTATTTAAAGAGGCGGAAAAACATAATCCTTAAATTTTACATCATCTCTCAATAAAAAAGGAAATTTAACTGCAATATCTTAATTAACTAGTAGTTGTATATGAATTTTTAGTATAAAAAGGTGCACTTCTCATAAATTCTTCCACATGTTACTCAGATTGTGAAATTGTTGGAAGCAATGTTTTTAATACTCTTACGATTATTCATCGAGATAAGTCCTCGTTTTTTTCAGATTGGTTACCACAAAGATTGTTCGATATGCAGCAATAAAAAACACGACTTTCTTCAGCTGCACATGGCAGATATGGAGTACACTTCATACACAGCTACGTTGGGTTTTTAATATATATGATTATAAAATAAATTACGTTAATTTATCAAGTGTGAAGAGACTTTTGGGCCACCCTGTATAGTGAGGTGGCACAAGAATATGAAATAAACTTTCAATATCCGTTATATAAATAATTGTAAAACCTTTTTTTGAGCGTACAGTGAGAAAGTTTAATACGGATATAAATTTTCCAAAATAATGATTATATTTAATGATGATCAGACTTTAGCGTATGAAGCTGCAGCAGGAATTTCTTTCGAGTCACGTTAATATCGTTTTTAGGCTTTATCCCACACAATACATTGGCCATTATTTGAGGTTTACTATAAAAAGGCAATTAGACGGCGACTGAAGCACCAGTAGTTTATTAAAAGTCATCACCATCGACCTCGAAAGCGTTCGGTATTTAGGAATTATTATAAAAGAAGTCAATTTTAAAAACATCGAGAATATAACATTTTTCGCTATAGGGGGTTAATACAAGAAATACTGATTACTTATTTTTACGAATCACTTGATTGTTATTTTTCTTTGAGCTGTTTTATGTTTGTCATCTACGAAACAGTCAGATAACGGCGTACAGTCAGGATCGGCGCGATTATTTTCGGGGCCTAGTTCGACAGTGAGCGGGAGAGGATCCTATTTATTTGCGTATATATAACCGGCGGCGCAAAAAATGACGTTTTTTAAGGAAAATGGTAGTTTTAACAAATGGTTACTGTTAAAATAGATTTTTAGTAGAAACTTTATTGTTTAGAAATCTGGTGGTATAAATGTATATTAATGAACATAAAACAGTACCATAATGGAATAGATATCAAATGTGTAATATAGAAATTAATATAATCACATATAATTACACAACATGAATGATCAAATATCACAGATTTTTATAAAATCAAAAAATCAAAAAGTTTTATAAAATATATAGAAAAAATATTTAAAAAATAGTTTTTCTCGCTCTTTTTGCTGCAAATTCTTGACAAATATAATCAAAATTTAAAGTTTTGCTATGTCATTTTCTATTGATAACATTGCGAGGGAAGTGGATCGCTCTCGACTTAGTGTAAATCTTTTTTTTAATTAATTATTTTTTTATTAAGTTTCGAAAATCAGCATTCTGCGGATGCAACTGTAACAGGTGTAGTGAGTAGTATTCTTAAAGACATTGTTAAATTCGGGTAAATTTTCAGAAATTTACAATAAAATGAACTTTCAGGCGTATTTTTTAATTTAATATAATTGATCAAATCGGAAAAAGGACAAGCAAGTGGTTTTTCCGACGAACATAAAATGGCATAAGTGAAAAATATGTTTGCGTTTTGTAAGAGCGCCAGAGAAGAGAAGGATAAGCATTCTCACGTATGGGGATTCTGGTTATGTTTATGCTTCGTATTCATTTTGCACACAATGAGAGTGTTACCCACTTTCGTGGTGGAGAGGGGGATTCGGGAATGAACCGGGAGAGAGAGACTGGCTCCTGCTACTGTTCTGAGATCAACAGCACTCTACATAAGGGGTCCTAAACCTTTTATCGACCATGAGCCACATTTAATATAAAAAGTATCTGACGAGCAGTGAAACCCCAACATACAAACGTCATACGTACCATGAAATGTGTTCGTAAGGTGAATTGGTTTTTCCATTAGAAATAGAGTTTAATTTTGTTAATGTGTTCCTGAATCATTATCAAAAATCAATTTCCACGTATAAAGAGGGTAAAAAATTGCGCTATCAATACATAAGAATTGAGCCTTGAGCTCTATTCTAGGGAACCGACTGAACATGCCTCAAGACGTCCCTGCGTGCAGTACGTTAATATGTTGATCAAATGTGATATTAGAGTTAATTCTTACGTGATTATAAGGATCTTGATAGAAGTTTCCTTAGCGCATTCCAATGAAATTACTGGTCGATTATTTTTATCATGTTATTTTATGACTAGTTAATGCGATCAAAACGGCTTTAAATATTATAATATATATATATATAACTATTTTACCTATTTAAGTATTGTTTTGCCACTAATGATATTTATTTTAAGCTGTTTGAAGCGCTGAAGATTTTTTACAGCATATACACTCACATTTAAACTAATTATTCAACAGCTATCATAAAACTTTCCACCGCCAGTTAAAGTTTAAAAAGATCTTGAAAAAAGAAGATTGAAAATTAAGGTATAAGATTGTGTAAAACTACATGAGTAAATAAAATTTGAAAAAAATTAAATCAATGTATTTCTCTTGCTTTAATAGCAAATTCTGAATATTGCTTCAAACGCTCAATAATTCAACGCATCGTGTTTAGGAAACTATCAAGCACCTACTTTGAAAACATACTTTTAAACAAACATACCGAAGAAACGCATATACTAAGAGTTAATATTTGTGTGTGAATGTTGATTGAGGTTTTGTGTGTATTTTCATGATTGCGAGCCTGGAATATCTCATGCATTCTCTCCTCTATCCAAATGAAAATAACTCTTGATTCTATGCATTTTTCCCTCGATATCTCACACTCTTACTTCTTTGGGCTATCGTCAATATAGATTTCCATCGGCCCTTTTCTACTGCCACCCACGCTGACGCACATCTCCTCCCCCCTCCGCCAACCTCTTCAACCATTATACGTCTCTCTCTTTCTTCAGCCACCTCCCACTCTAACACTTAATACGCTACTCATTCACATCACTTCATAGACAGACCTTTCAGCTCCGGAACTAAAAAACACCGTTTCGACTGAAGGAAATACGGAAAGTAACAGATTAATATTTGGAACAAGATTTTGACACTCGATGTTTCTATGGATGATAACAATCTAATGCGAGGATCATACACAAATAGGGAATAGAAAGTTGCTATTTTACATGATGCTCGCATGTAAAGACGATAAGATAGCACTAGTGGATAACTACCTACTATATTTCAGATTTGGTGCCTGTTTATGGTAGAAAGTGAGTCGTGTGTGGCAGACATATGTAGAAATGAGCAGTTTTTAGAGCGTTATGATAAAAAATAGCAAATTTTAACTGATTATAAGGTGTTTCGCCAGCGCGAATACTAGGGACACATGAACCGATTGTGTTAAGGTACTTTGTAAAAGTTATGGATAAAATATGAATAATGTGGAAACAACTTGCTCTCAGCCGCAAACAAGTGAGTGCTGCCGTCGCACCTTGCGCCTCTTCCGATAGAACGTCTTAATAGAGCCTATTAGCATAGAAATTTCAAAATTAAGCTATACAGGCAAAAATTGCTACATGTAAATCTTAAACAAACAACAAACTATGCAGTAAATACTAGCCACGAGTTTTTGAGATTGAAAAGCATATTTAAAAAAAAATCGTGATCATTGTATACCGCCGTAGCGACTGCCTTGTAAGTGAAAAAAGCGTCAAGTGTTTCATTGTTTTATGGCTATGCAAGTAACCCCCTCCAACATTTATTTCATTTAGTTTTTAAAGAGAACCATTTTATTTGAATGCAGGATTTATTGGAGTAAATATGCCGATGTGACTTTTTAGCTAATAAAATTCATCAATACAGCAATTTTCTTGAAGATTCTAATCGAAATAACTTTGAATTTTCTGTAACAACTCGTTAAGTTAACTAAAACAAATATTGTACCATGCTACATATCTTACAAGCTTCTAGCTCTGAGGTTTTCAAACTGTTTCAGGGTACCCTAGAGTTCTGAAAAAGCTCGATGGAAGAGAATTTGGCTGACTACGAGTTGCTGTACATCCTCAAAGCATCACCTCTTGGTTAGGTTTCCGGGAAAAACATTTAATTATAATGGTTCCGTGCTTTTAGAAGGTTCGAAAACCTCTGCCATAGCTTAAGATGAACTTTTTAATTTATAAATTTTGATTTTTTCATGTTCATAAAGATTATTTGTTCATTTGGGGCCACCATGTTGAAATTAAATTTATTTTACGCAAAATTATTCGAGTTTCATTTGACTTAATAAAAGCTGTTATTAAGGAAGGTGGCACTTTTGATAGATTAAACAGCCAAGAACCGCAACGGATGCGCATCTAGTTTCCCAATCTCTTTTATGGTTTTTGTAGCTACCAAATTTATCAATTGGATTCCAGCTCTTTAAAACTTTATAACGTGGCAATGTCGAGTGTGAATATTTTAATGTAGTTCAAACAGAAAGATAAAGGTTCCACTTTAATATTTTATCACAGACTTTCCTTTCCACCAAATGACCGCTTGAATAAAAGCAAACGCTGATCAACTTCACTGTCGAGTCAATAGAGAATTATCGAGCTTGTCTTATGGCTGAAGCTAAATTCAAAATAATCGCTCAAGTATCAAAATTTGGAAAGCAAAGTACTTACATAGCTTTCCCCAATCTCCATAACAGGCTTATTCAAAACAAGATGCGCATTGTAGACGAAATGGAGATTTTTCGATTATTGATACGTTAGTGATTATTCATGAATTCGCCTTTGAGGTCAAAGCGTACTAAAGATTACACAAAATATATTCCCATGGTAAAACGGTTCATGAAACGTAACTCTGTGGTGTATTAAAAATAGAATCGTGACAATGACTTAGATTAACTGCACCGAGACTTCCTTGGCTAAGGAAATTTCAAGGAAGAGAAAATACGCGACTGTAAAAAATCAAACGGGAGAGAGATGGTTTAACAATGCAGAACTTATGTGGACTCCATGAGTCGCCACGTGGTAATTAGCATTGCAATTCACGACGCCGTGCTTTCGTTAAATTATGGAAGGAATCTTCGATTATATACGCGTATGAAATACACAATATATTCTTCGTTAGTGGAGAATAAATATTCTCATGGTCTGAAAATTGGATTATATTATTAGAATTAAAAGCTTCCGTAGCGTTTTCATGATCTTTTGTGGATTTAAAAAAATCAAAAGCTTCTTCTTGTGTAAAGGAAAAATCAAAGCAAAATCCATCATAGGACACTTGAGCGCGCTGGATCTCGGAAATTTTTATCCTTTGGTACAGACGAGTCATCCGTATACATGAACTCAATTAAGTTAAACTCAGTACCTGCAGGAATGAAAGGATTCGTCCATCACTTAAAGGTAGGTATCCATTCAATTTTCTGAAATTTCAAAATTTTAATGGTTATACAAATAACATAACGATGGTTACTCATGTCACAAATGCTTTCGTGTAAACATGGCGTAACGGTTTACAGAATCATAAGATAACATTTAAAGCGCAGGCGTGGTTTTATGGCCTTAAAAATTGCATAATTTTCTCGCAAAATATTAAAATGCGCCCGAATGACTAAGCGTGACGTCTTTCCGTCAAAAGTAGCAGGAATAGCCGCAATATGACCTTATTTTAGAACGATATTTAGGCGAGGGCAGCGGAAATCGATGACTGGAACCATATTTCAGATTCATTTCCTATTTTAGTCGTAATAACTTCTGAGGGAGTTCCTATATCCACAACGAACGCCTACATAAATGTACGTTTTCCTACAAAATAAATTGTAGTACACGAATAGAAGGCACAAAAACTATTAAGAAATAAAGCCATCATTTAAAAAGTAATAATAGTCATATAATTATTAAATGTTTACATTGTACCAATTGGCAGTAGCAATTAATAAGGCCAATACAATAATATTCCTTTTTGTGAGTTGAATAGGTCATTAGATTTACGGCGTATGTGGTTTCTAATAGTCTATGGCATCAGAAATTGTAGGCTATTTAGAATATCCTTAGTTCAAGTTATTATATTTACTAAATATACATGTATATAGGTATTTTTAAAATATGAAAGATATTTATTCTCCAATGTTATAGGGCATACAATAATAATTCACAGCTTTATGGCTGCTGTAAACATAAAGAATTAACTAAAAGGATGCATATCCTCCGAAACTCGTATAATAACTTGTCACTCAGCTTCGGAAAAGTTCAAGAATTTTTTACTAATTGATAAGTGAGTAAGGCGTAAAAGAATATCGAATGAATAACAGTCACATCCACAGGTTAATCTACCTTTATTTTTCAGCCAAGGACTTAAGACATAAAATTATTTTTGTTTTCATGAACATTAATCAATGTTATCCTTTCAGTCGGTCGCAGGAAGAATATTCGAAATATCTACTTATTGCAAGTAGATAATTTCAGTTTTAAGAAATAGTTGTCGATAGTAACTACCGAGGTTTTAAAAAATCCTGTTTCATTAGTCCTCTCGGCTCCTTAAACCTTCAAATACATAAATATGCCGTTCGGATATGCTATCAACTGCTTCTGTTGTCGATGTGGGAGAGATGTGGGCGTATGGTGGTATCACTGAGAAATTCATTGTCCTTCGGCTTCTAGTGATCCCTACATTCCAGTGGAAGGAACGATTCACAGACACGGAAGAGGTGGCAGTTTCCCACCGAGACTCGGGTCTTCGAGTTCACTCGCACTGGAGGAGAGCCCCCTATGGACATTGTGACGAAAAGTAGGCCATCCAGAGCACCTCGCGTTCGCAGCTTTAGCGCCTGCAGATGTCAAAGCAGCCAGCGAGAAAGAGGGAGCGACGTGACTCATTGAAATTACGCCCGTTATGCATCGCCCGAATTGAAGTGGGTAGAGGGATATGGGAAATAAAAGAGAGAAAACTTGTACACCGCTCTTGGTTTAAAATAAACCCTTGCAGTGGACAGCCGCTCAGGACTTATTTTGGACGGCTGAGACAAGTTGCTATTTTCAATGGGCGCCCGGGCCCGGAAGCGGCCGCGAGGATACTTCCCACCTGAGCCGCGAAAGCTTCCTCGGGCTCCAACATCTTTCCCGCCGCGGCTTCAGAAGAAAAAGCACGGGCTTCGAGCGGGAACGAGTGGCCGAGATGTGCGGGGGCGTGGGAGTGGACGCGGCGGCGTCTTGTCGCAGAAGCAGCGGGAGCCACGCTCGGATACTCCGCTCCCATCCCCCTTCACGCCACGACGGACCGATCGGTACTCACCAGAAGCGTATTCCCGCGCTAACCGGCATGGTAGATACCATCCCTAAGGCAGGAGACGGACGAAAATCACCGCTCTCTCCGCGCGACTCGCTCCGGTAACCAAAGAGTATCGGGGAGAACCAATCACCTCCACTTAGGTTAGACAAAACATGTGCACGCACGTACAAGCCACGAGCATCTGGGCAATCCCACCTCCGACTCCCCACCGCAAGTCGGCCCGAGGCACCCCCTTCCTCCCGAGCCCCCCTCTCGATCAAATGGTGCAGACGGACGGGAACCGGGAGGCGGATGCCCGCCCCACCCCGGGGGCTCCCGGCCACGTCGTCGCCGCCCCCAGCCTCGCCGCCTCGGGAAGAGCCAAGCCGCGGGAGGAAAGGGATGGGAAGGTGGGGTAAGAGGAACCGGGGGCGAGAGAGGGGGCGGGTTTGAAGAGGTGAAAGGGAGGAGCGGAGGAGGAAACAAAGGGTTCTTTTGTTATTCATCGACAACCCCATTTATCGCCCCTCCCGCTTTAACCCGCCTTCCCCTTTCGGCTGGGTTAAGGGATTCTTTCGTAGGGGTGTCCGAGAATCGTCCCCGGGTCCGCCGCATGGGATGGCGTTGGAAACGTCCTCACTTTTTACGGTTGTGTGGGAATGGCGTCGCGGATTAAGGTGTAGGGGAGGAAGGAGGTAGAAAAGGGGAGGAATCGAAAGAGGGAGTCTTCGCTCTCTTCCCTTTTCCTGGCCACTCGTCTCCATTTCCTCCTCCCGGGTTCTCTCACATGGGCCCATCCTACTCCCCTTCCTATTCGCTTGTTTTTTGCACCGCGCTCCCTTCTTCCTGCTCCCTGTCACTGTTCGTCTGCTACCTGCGGCGCCTGGCATTCGCCACCGCCGCCGCCGCTCTAAATGTACGCACATAATTCCTTACACTAACCACTGCGACAGGCTTTCGCTATAAGAAAGTCTCCCGAGCCCTGTGCGGATCAACACGCCAATTTAAAAGCAAAATTTCTTTCCTTTGATATTCCTCGGAGGAGTAACCGTATGGGAATAGGTCAGGCTCTTTACACAGCAAAACAATTGAGAACTTAGAGAAGATTAGTGTAGCACACCTCTTTCATTATAAGCCCCCTCGTGTCCCGTTATTGATCGCGCTTATATTTATTAATAAATAAGATATTAATAGGTAGTCTCCTCATATATCTTTGAAAACTAACTGTTACATGTTATGTGGTAGCTCAAAAACTTTTGGCTCAGTCGATGTTTTAGTAAGGTGAACTCCTTTAGCCAAAAAAACGAAAGGATTGTAAAGCCCAATGCATTTCGCTCACAACGTGTGTATCTTCAGGGGCGACCTGTGAACGACAGTGACTAGAAGAACTAAAACATTAACTGTTACATGATTACACGCAAGCATTACTGAAGTGACTCATGTGAAAGTTAGAGTGACGTAAAGGGTTCTAAACGTATCTATCAGATCGTATCGTGTCGTAGCAGATAAAATATTTTTATACAAATAAATGTTCAAGAACAAGCAATTGAAAATGTACTTGCCTTTGGTATCTCCAATAGCCACAACAAGGTTATATATTGGAGATACCTGAGGCAAGTACATTTTTAATTGCTTGGTCTTGAATTTTTTTCACCCATGAAACGAACTCGATTGTTCCCTGTTGAACAAGTAAACGTCTTAACCAAATTTAATAAATTTCATTAGATGTTCGGAATTTTATGAATTTATCATAAAAATCGAATTATTCATGGCAACTAAAGTCTTTCTCCTACACTTGTGATTCCACGATACAAAAGAGAGGTAAAAGAGTTCAAGCTGATTAAGCCTATTACGTAACCATCGCACCGATATCATTTGAAATGATATTCTTTGTGATTTTTCAATATATCAATCAGTTTTCTGTTGAGAGACTTAATAGCCTGTAATTAGATTTTTGCTAACTTACAGATGGGTGAGAAGCTTGTTATTAAAATTTTATCGAAAAATATCTCGTGATATATTTTCCAGGTTTATGTCAATTTTACTAAACATGAATCCACCGTTGTCATGCTCCTATATAATATCTTTCTGCATATTCAACAAGGATAATTTTTCTGTATTTATGTCTTAACATGAGGAAACTAAGTAAGAAACTCTCATGAAAAGTAAATTTAGATTTTTTTCTCAAGGGATTATTTCGAATGTAATGAAGGATGCATCAATAACGATATTTTATTACTAGGGGCTCCGCCCCTACGCGCTACGCACGTCAACCCCGTGCCTCGCTCCGCGAGGCGAATTCGTCCGCTGCCCGTTTGCAACCCTGAACCTCCTCATTTCGGCATATATTTAAGGTAGAAAATTAGAGTATTTTTGGCCTTCTCTCTCCCTTTCTTCCATTCCCCTCCCTCTCTCTAGTTCCCTATATGCCCTTCCCATCAAACCTCCCGCTTTCCCAAACTTCCACTTTCACTCACTCTCTCCCTCCCACTTTTCCTCTCTTTCTCTTCTCTTTCTTCTTTCTTCTACCATTCACTCTTTATTTTCTCCATACTCCCGTTTTTCGCCGTTTTTCCAACACGGTCCTTTATAATTTTATGAGTACGGCAACAATGCTAGTTGTCCTTGGCAACGAAATATTTGATTCACAAAAAAACTCAAAATTTTCGTCTACAAAACAATTTTATGAGTCAATTCGAGTACTATTTGAAAATATAGTGTAGGAAAATAAATTTGCGTTCTTTTGCACGTACGATGGTTCAAGTTTCTAATTTCTAGAACCATTATAAGTAATTTTCAAACGTAAACGAAAGATATCTTTTACGTTCAAATCAAATGGAGAATGAAAACTTTCCTGGCATCGAACTCATTTACTCATGCTAGATAACTGCATATTTGTCACATTCAGAACCTCACGCCGAGTATTATAATTAAAGTTTCGTCGAAATCGGACTGACCTATCGCGATTTATTTACTTACCCCCATGATCTACCGCGTACATGCCGAGTTTGAACGCAAAATTGCTTCTTTAGAAACGTGCTTGGCAGCAACAATGCTCCAATGTTAATCTTATGGGAATTTTTCCAATTTTCAAAATTTTCCCGTTTTCGCAATTTTCCTTGGTGAATCAGACTGAATTTTTTTCAGCATTCTAGCTCATGCGGAAGTAAGAAATAGTTTCTATACCACACATTAGTGCGGTTATAATATATAGAGATAGGTACGTTGTGTTTCATTAATTTTAAGAATCATGTCACTGCTTTTCAATTATGCTGAGCTCGTATAAAGCAATCATACGCTTTCATTATTCAGAATAAATGAAAATAAGATGAAACGGAGTAAAATAGTACAACCTTTCTTCAATCCTTCATTTATATTGGGAAAGTGGATTTTAACGCAATTTATGAATAACATTCTAAAGAGAGCTACATTTCATTACAAATAAGTTTGAAATACTTATATGGGGAAAATGTACATGCACTGAGTTTATTTATCGGAGCTACAATTATCTAATTGGTCAATTATGTTCATTTTGGATAATTTATCTAAAATGAACTTTCATCTTGGGTAAGTGGAGTATTTAAAGATTGGCTTTGAATTTTAAGTATTTCTTCTTTTAATTATTTTTTGTCTCTTCTAAGTAGAACTTTTTTTCCTGCTGACATTCAAGACAGGCTCCTGTACTATAGAATTCAAAATTGTATTATATCAAAGATAACATTTTTATTTCATAAGAAAACTAAAAATGAAATTATGTAAAAGAAAGGAAACATCCTTTTTCATGGTAACTTCATTAATGTCGACAATGCGATAAGTATTAAGATCGAAAAAACTACGATTACTTAAATATCTTGCCGTGTTTCATTCTAATGTTATATTAAATGCCAATCAGCAGTCTCATATAAGTAATATGTAATTATTTTACTCTCCGTTATTTTTGACGCAAAATTAATTTACCTATTTATAATTTCAGTGATTTAGATACCGAACCCTTGACCTAGTAAACCACCTTTCGAAGTGCCTCCCCACCCTCTTTCTTTGTCTATATATATATATATAGTTGTCGGTCTCTTGTGCTGATAAAGGGATCGCCCCCAAAAGCTCCAATTTACGTATTTAAATGTGTTTCTTCAACACCCCAGAGGATCTCTTATCGGTAAGTGTTCACTGGGATTCCTTATCAGAACAACTTGTTACCATCCATTTACCGTATTTGTATATCGTTTTATCTGTAATTTCAACCGTGTTTGCAATGGTTATTTATAACCATTGACATCATGATTATCATTACTTGCTCACATTATTTCCTACATTTTATTGAAAAACGGCTTCTAAAGAAATAACAAAGCTTTAGCCAAACAAAGAAACTTTACTTAGGCACCAATTTCGGTAAATTACGTGAAATTACCTCTCGTATTGGTCTCTGCTCCACGCCGGAACGCTTTCGACCACCCTATATCACGAGTCACAACTTATCCATCATCTTCGCATCTCCCAAATCGCCGCAATCTTTCGAACCGTTCATCGGCCACCGCGACCCACGACGGCATCGACCATCCGAACCTTTTCCCTTCCAACCTCCTAAACCCCGCTCTCCCTCCACTCATCGGTCCTTCCCTCCCCGCTACTATCAACACCGCAGACTTGCTTTACGTCAGCCACGAAGCCCGCTTCGCGCTCCGTTTCCTAGTAGCCCACGTCTCTCGCTCTCCTTCCACAGCGATGGCCTCGTCTCCCCCAACCCTCCCCGCGACGATCCTCCTCCCCCTACTTCCGTCATACGCTGCCCCACTCCCAACGCCGCTCATTAGCGGCCGAGGGCGGCGCCCGTCCACGTCCCCTCTCGGAGTGCCAACTTCCTCCATTCCTACCCGCTATTCTGCCGAGCTCTTCCTCCCCAACCCCATCTCCCGTTCCCTACCTCCCGTTCCCCTCCTCCCGTTCCCCTCCTCCCGTTCCCCACCTCCCGTTCCCCACCTCCCGTTCCCCACCTCCCGTTCCCCACCTCCCGTTCCCCACCTCCCGTTCCCCACCTCCCGTTCCCCACCTCCCGTTCCCCACCTCCCTTTCCCCACCCCCCGTTCCCCGTCCCCCTTTCCCCATCCCCAGTTCCCTACTTCCGTGCCCCGCCGCCTCTCCTCCTGCCCCTTAACCCGAGCGCGGATGGAGTGACTTGTGGCCCATCACGGGAGAGGTGATGGAGCTGCGGCCGACCTGCACCCGCCACTTTTCCGCCTAACTCGTAGTAGAATTCAGCCCACACGTTAGGACTGCCTCATCGCGAGACCTGGGGGCTTACGGTGGACGGCCCGAAACCTATCACCAAAAAAAGAAATGCCTCGAAGGAGCGTGCATTGAGCCTTCGATGCCGCTGAAACGGAATAAATTTGAAGTCGAGCAAATATTATTATTGGGATCTCTCGTCACCAACCTTTCGTTTCAGTATTTGGCAGTGGTCCTTGGATTACACGGATATCTTGGGATCCGGATAAAGACATGCATGGCCCAATTGGCTACGTATCCATTCAAAAGGTATAGAACGATTATCATAGGCGCGTTAACAAATGTAAGGGTTATTCTAGTTTAATTTTGTAATCAAATACAGTGAAAAAATATACGAGATAAGATGCAAGCAAGAGCATGAAAATATTCCTTTCTGCATAGAACAGTTGTAATCAAGAGCAAAGCATGCCCACTCAAAGAGTTTTGAATACCACTAAAGGTGGAACATTCACCCTCAGAGAATGGGCACTTACTTCCCTTTTGACCTCATTATGCTGCACTGTTTCTCTGGAGTCTCCATTTGGGGCGTACTTGCTCCTGCCAACACCAGTGACGACTCCGTGAAACCGTGCGAAATTCAGGACTCCGTTAGAATATACCAATTTTAGAAAATATGAACCAGACGCTCATGTCAAGTTTTGATTTTAATTTAACCTACTAATTGCATTTGCATCGCCAATAAAAAAATAGTATGAGTAGTCAGCATAAATTGACGATAATGGCTAGATATGAATAATACCGCATTTGAATGTGATTGCTTTCTATTAAAGTGCAAAAATTATATTTAAATCGCCAAGACGTACCAAAAAATTACAAGGAAATTTATTAATTTGAAAACTAATAAAAATTATTTTGTTGATGTTCAATCATCAATATTTCATTTTAGCTTCAAATAGTTGGATACATTATAATTAATACTCTTATTGATTCAGACAAAAAATAGGTGCAAGCACAATAGAAAATGATATTTTACACACAGTTTCTTGAGCTGGAATAACATCTTTGATTGAGTGATATTTACAAACAAATATCTCAAAAAGATTTAAATTTTTACGAATGTGTAAGTTTTCCTGCCTATCTTAAGAAGCCAAAATTACCATACGTGCTGGAATAAATTGTTATCCAATATTTTAGATTTTAAGTCCTAGACTCAGCAGTAATTAATGAATTCATATTACGCAATCACTGAGACAATGTTGTAATTACCCCATACATTGATAAGGTAGGTTTAATGTATGTTTGATTTTTAAAGTAATGAAAGATTCTCAATACGTCATATTTTTTAATTAAGTGCTAATTAAATATATTTCTCGGTCTTAACATATTTTTCGGTTAAATTCAATATTTTAAATTTATACTATGTAATCAAGCTTAAATTACCATGCAAAAGAATGACATACTAAATATTAATTTAAAATCTTATGTATCCCAGTATAACAAATAAATAAGCTCAAATTAAATAAAAAAAGATGTTCCAAAACATATAATACGCCATGTTATTATTAGCTAACTCTTCTCTTTAAAAATATTTCACGAACAAAGGTTGCGCAACAATATTCTAAACTTGTATTAAACTTATAATACGTGTAATTTTGTCTCGTAGAATAAGGTATAAGCTTTTATCACCCAAAGTTGCTGCATGCAATTTAATGAAAGCCTAGAGACCATATACAAATTTCAGTCATAAATTATAACAAACATCCATAAAGCACTAATAATAAAGTAATATAAGGGCGACAAATAAGTGCTGTTGTAGAAATTTTATATTAGTATATCGTGTATTGAATCCCCTTAAGACTTCGATATATATCTTAACGACAACATTTACAATTAACTAAAAATATTTCATCTAAAACTAATATCATTTTGTCATAAATTACTTCTGTTAAAACAAATTGTTTCGATGAAGATATCAAACTTGAAAGCATAATACGACCATTTTCGATAGTAGTTATGCAGAGTAATTTCTGTAAATGCTATTGTCAAATACGAATAAGTACCGACAATTATTAGTCACTTTCACTCACTCCCGTCGATTTGTCTATAAATACAACGAAGAAAATCGATTAGTTTTAACCTTAAGAATTAGGAAGATTTTTCAAAAACAGATAAATTTGGTTGAACGTTGACGAGCTCCTTCATTAAATCTTAACCATTGCGGGCATGATATCACGGAAAAGATGAACTTCTTTTTTAGATATATATTTCACGACACTTGATGTAAAAAAGTTTGACGTTTACAGACATGCAGAACAAAAAAGCCTTTTGAGGGGATAATGGTAGCTCGTCTGAGGAGAATGCAGACGGTTCGTATCGCTCTAAGTACTCAGTGGTGAAGAAGCGTTCACATCCCTCAGCGAGGCAGAAGGATGGAGTTTTTGTTTGAGAGGACGTGTTCCCCTACAAACAGCGTGGGGGAGAGGGCCGCTGACCTACGCCAGCGGTGGAGTTAGTTTGCTGGGGAGTGAGAGGCAGGCCCTGGGTGATACCGAAGCGGCGCGACTGAAGGACAGCTTCAGTCGCGATCGCGGGACCTTCAAAGACTCGGCCTCCCGGCCCGACTTGGCACAACCCGAGGAATCCAGGCCCCAGGCAAAGCCCAGCCTGGCAGCGAGCCAAATTCTAGCTGAGATAAACCAGCCTCGCGCTATAGGTTAGAAGAATTTGTATTGAAAAATACACGCGTCTGTTTTGGAAGTGGATTTTATACGCCCTAAATGGCAAAAGAAGCACATAAGAGATTCTAACACCTTCTTCAGCGCATAAACGTGCATTGGACCTGTCAGCGATTCATGATAACCATCCCGGAGAATCTAACAATCCCAAGTTTTTATTTAACACATTATACTCAGTCTTTCAAAGAATTACATAATATCATAAAGGTGGTTCCTAATCAGTCAAAATAGTTTCTTACGCCAGCTGAATTTCCCAAATAAGAACAATTATAACCTAATGATGTTGAGAGATGAAAAAATTTAGTTAAATTAATTTCACGACACGCAACTCACATTTTTTTCTATCAAAAGATCACTGCAGATTTTCAATTTAGTAAATACATGGTTGCTAATTTTACTACGAAATTTAACGTTCTGATTTTAAAATATAGATTTTCTTTAGCAATTGTAAAATTATCTACCAATAAAAATGATTAATAGAGAAATACAAGAGACGCATGAACTAGTAAAAAATATGCTGTTTTCAAATACCTACTTCATTAGCAGCCTCCCCCGCATCCAGCCTGATCTTACAGTTAAATGCGGAACTAAATAAAATGTCGATCGAATACATAGTGTCAAGATAACAAATGAATTTTGCAATACCTGAAAATAGATAAAATATACTTCAAATAATATACCGTTAGTGATTTCAATTATCTTTCAAATGACTGTTTAATACTGACAAATATTACAGATAATTTAAATAACAGAAAAGAAGAAATATTACAAATGTTCAGAAAATGTAAAATAAATAATACGACACCGATAAGGACAAAAATCATTAAGAATAAGCAAAGAGAAATTCTAAAAATATACCCGAACCCAGTTTGTGAAATCTCATATTGATTTAATTCGTAGTACAGGTCGTAATATTCGCAGCTATGTTGTGACGCCATTAATTATAGCAATTTATTCTAACAGCTTCAATCTAATCAAAAGTTTCTATTTCGTTTAACATTGTCCTTAAATCTGTTTAAAGAGAGATGGCATTGAATAACAGAATTGTTGAGTGCTTATCCTTAATTACCGATATTAATATCTTCCGCTTTTCTAGGCGGAGTTGTCAATAAAACCAGATGCTTCCGCGAAAAAGTTTCTTATTAGAATATTACGAGTAACATTATAATTTTAAAGCTAGACCACATTAAATTGTCCTAAATATCATCCTATATAGTTATTAACAGCTTCAATGTGATTATGTTAAATTGCCGTGTCAAAAGTATCTTCATCATTAGGTGCTATCTTGAGAGATGGAGACTAGTACCTCTGTATTTGGTAGTGTTGTGAAGTCTAAAATCAAACCAGTTGTGTCCGGTGAATTCCTTCACGTTTATCTTTTCAATTTCGATCCAATTTACTGCAAAGTATTTACGAAGATATTACTAAAAACGACAGTAGTATTTTTCTACGCAATTGCTGTTATAAATATTTCACGATTTACAAGGAATTATAAATATCGAATGCTTGCGTGTATAATTCATACAATTATTAACATATCATTGACAATTCATCCATTTACTAATCTTAACAAGAGCTTGCCTTATATGCCCAGAAATAAGTAAGCTATTGATTTTCATCTATCATACTATTATTGTAATAGGTTACTTGCTTCTATATAAATAATTTTCATTTATGTGTAACAGATCTACATATTTAATTATAAATATCTCTAATATTATCTATTTATATGACTTGCAAGCTATTTAAAAAACAGTAACACGCCCATAGCAATAGCTTACTTATATCGGGACTACCCTGTATAACCGAATACCATCCTTTATCGTTATCAACTGTTTCAAATTGATTTTGTCAAATTTCCGTTCCGTTCTACTCACAATTTACGTAAAAAAGTACCGAGGAATCTTGAGAGGAATGGGGCGGCAATGGGGGCGTACAAAGGGGTGGCGGTACCTCATAGACCCTCACCGCCTTCGATTCTTCACTGCGTCAAAATTGTACAACTTTTAACTTTGATGGGAAATTAATATAGCATTTCATAACAGACAGTGACAAAATATTTGACTTTATTGGGTGTTAATTTTATGCTAAGTTTAAGAATTCAAGAAATTTATCCAACTAATAAATGAATTACGTGCCATGAAAAATTGTAAAAAAAGCAAGATATAGCTAACCAAAACTACAAAAAAATCTTGAAACTTGCTTTATCCTTCTGAACAAAAGAAAATTTCCTCATGAATTATCCTGCAGTAATTTTCCCTTAGAGAAAAACTCGTCCTTAACCTAAAGAATGAATTTAAAAGCATTGGAAGAATTATCCCTCACTGACTCAATCAGGACACGGTCAGGCGCTCATAATAATTGTTTCGAGTACCATATTCGTATCAATAAAGAAACCAATAAACGCACGTTTTTTACAATAAAATCGACTGAGAAAAACGCTCACTAAGGTTGACAGATGTAAATATTGTGATAATATTATTCGGTAAGTTGGCTACAGTAATCCAAGAGGTTGATTAGCCAAGAATTTCATACAAACAATTATTATTCGATAAGAATTAAAAATTACCTTTCAGGACCGTACATGCGAACGAACACTTCAGATGAAATGATCCGAGGTTAGTCAAGGGAGAAATCTAAGAATTGGATTGTTACCTCAGAAGTGATCGCCCGGATGAAGTTTCTCTAACCTGGCTTCGGATGGGTAGAGTACACTCCATCAAATCCGGCATTCAGAAAACCGGCTTCACCAGAATACCGGCTATTTTTACAATTGAAATCATTGCGCTATTTATCCGGGAAGATGACAGGAAAAATGTCAATTTTAACGTTTAGTTTGTTTTGTACTCCAAATTCCACACTCAGATTAAGCCGGTTTCAGCATACTTTAGATGACATTAATGAAATTCTTATATTTTCTTCGCCCATTGTAAACAATCTAACAAGCCACTTGGCCTAATGAAGGCCAACACTCATCCCCGAGATCCATCTGGATCCATCAGACCCATCTGTAAAACAAAAGGGCCTTATTGCATTCATTAGATATGAGGGTAATGTAGGGAAGAAGCATGAGCTCAGCTTGGGGTGCGTACTGCAGATGTAAATACGTGTATCGAGTCCAGTTGGAGTAAAACTCTTGAAAAGCTAACGCGATAGTCCGTGAAGAGTGCCAGAAAATCAGAAATAATTGTAGGATTTTCGGTTTCTCCATTTTACTTGTATAGTAGACCGTCAGCTGAGGTGCGTGACTAATTTTTAACTTTTATATTAACTTCATTTCACACACACAGATAAGATACAACTTTAAAATTTGGCAGAAATGTGTGTCTTTAGTACCCTACTGTGGATAAAGTATAATATTCTTAAAATTGCAATATTTAGGGATCGTTTTACTCTATTATTGTTACATAAGGAAAGAACGAAAATCGGTGCAGAGGTGAAATCATTATAATTTTAAAAAATATTTCCAATGATGATAAAACGGTTGAATCTATTTTAACCATTCTTTCAGTTTTAAATAGACAGACACATAAAGAGATAGCGTTGTCCGGACCAATGATGATGGAGCAGGACAAGTTGTTTCATGAGAAAATGACAATTGAATAATCCTGTGTACATTCTCAAGGATGGTTAACAAGATTTACGACACGCTATGGCATACGTGAATTGAAAAAGTGGGCTGAAAAACTTTGGACCAATCATGAAGCAGCTGAATACTATATTAAGGTATTTTCCAAGTTAGTTGCTGACGAAAAATTGACTGCTGACCATATATACAATGCTGACGAAACTGGATTATATTGGTGTTGTACTTTTAAGAAAACACTTGCAACTGCAGATGAGGTGGCAGCATCCGGCATTAAGGATTCCAAAATATTTCCTGTTCTCTACCATACAAATAAGCGGGCATGGATGACCACCAAAATAACCTTGGACTGGTTTGAGAACCACTTTGTCCCAGAAGTTTGTGCCCATTGTAATTCAAAGGGGCTTGGCCCAGGTTGAAAGATTCTATTAGTTCTGGATAACTGTTCTGCACATCCAGATGCAGAACCTTTGGTGAAAGATAACGTGTTTGCTACTTATCTACCGACAAATTGCACCTCTTTAATACAGCCAATGGACCGAGGCATTTTGCGCTCTATGAAGTGCCTATACAGAGAGGGGTTCATTAGGCTTATGCTAATGGCTTGTAGTAGTAGTAGAGGAGTCCAAAAATTCAAGGGAAATTTCACCGATAAGGATGCTATTTGGAGTGTAGCTAAAGGCTGGAATAATCTAACTGAAGATACTTTGAAGCACGAGTGGTACAATTTGTTGCCGGTCATAAGATTCAGAGCATCAAACCGGAACAGAACCGAAAGCAGAAACCGGAAAAACGCTATTTTTGCTAGAGTGAAACCGAACCGAAAAAAATATTCTACTGAACCCGAACCGAAACCGAACACCGTTATTTATTTCGTTCCATTTTTTCGGTTCGCATAAAAAGTGGGAGCGAAAGAAGGGCTTTTCCTTTTGCTTTAATATGATTGTTTTTTGAAAGCCTCACTTTTAAACACCGAATAAGGCAGAGGCTAATGGTCTTCTTGAGAATACATGCTCTTAAGCCTTTGGATGATATCTGTCGGCTCAATGGTTTTCCATGGGCATCTCAATACATATCAGGGCATCGAACCGAAACTTTTTTCGCTCCGGTTCACACAAAACAAAAAATTTCGATTCGGTTCCGGTTTCGCTCCAACAACCACCATTGAACCGGTTTCTTTCCCTTTGACTTCGAATTTTCGGGGGAAATTTCAAGAGGATTCCAAAATAATCTTTATTAATTATTGTTATTTTTTATTTAAACCAAGTACATCTTCACCATCGAAACTCAAGAAGACAAAAATGGATATCCGCACGTAACATCGCGCAAGCGCCCCCTACCACCACGTAACGAACAGTAAAACATGATATGAATTCCCTTCTTACATTTTTCGTTTTTCAATTTGTAAACGGCTCCTTTTATACGATTCCGTCTAATACTGTTCTATAGGAATTTGATTTATTTTTTTCCATTTTAGCGATTATAAAGCTATTCAATATATTTTTTAGTCTTTAATTTGATGTAAAACCGTTGTTATTCTTCTAAAAGTTAACATTTATTTTATTTTACAATTTCAATATACCAGATTCCAATATTAGCAGATACTCTCATTATCATGATCAATTTACTCCAACAGTACTCATGTATGTACTTGAACAGGTACAATAATATTAATTCACATTTGAATGTTGAATGTAATTTATGGCGAGTTGTTCAAAGAAGAGCTACTTAACTATTTTTTTAAATACAATAATTTAGATGCTAATATTACAAATAAGTACCGTACAATATATAATTACACAAATTTTCTTAAGATGACAAATATGTACACAATAACATTTAACAGAAATATAAATGCCTCAAAAGCACGACTGCGGAGCGATCCTACCTGGATAGGTTTTAGAGAAAGACTACCAGAATATAAAGGTTCATTGCATATGGAGAAGGGATGAGAGTCTAAGGGGAAAATAACGTCCAACTTTTAGCAAAATCCAAGTTAAGAATCATAAGACATTTTTACCCGGAACACTCCACGGGGTAGGCACAGAGGGATGATGTGCAGTATAGAGAAAGTATTGTTTTGATGAAAAAATATCGAATTCGTAATTTCAACGGAAATACATGTTTTAAGGTCCCGTGAACACGTTTTGACTATTTTCTCGATGGTGCCTGTGGGCGAGTCATTGTGTGTGCGTGTTTGTGTCTGTGACCGGGAATGTCTCTAACTCTAACTCAAAAACTATTAATCAAATCAAAACGAAATTTTATAGTTGGCATTTTTAAAAGGGAAAAGAACTGATTAGTTTTTGATAAACATCGGTCAACCGAAGGGTGTTTACTCTTGTCACATCCTTTATTTTAATATATTTGCTTTAATATTTGATAAATGTAAAAAGCACTTGATAAAAAAGTTGTAGGAAATTTAATATTCTACAATGTTTGTTCGAAACAATTTCCCATATAATGCATTGTTACAAAGATATTTTAAAAACTATTTTTTTAGCTGCCACCACCTACCGGAGTTTATTTCTGTTCTTTCTTTAAATTTTTCTCGCAGTTCCTTAAAATATTTATTATCATGTAACCTATTTTGAATTTTTAGAAATATTACAGGTATGGAGAGAGTCATTTCTCCATATACGAAGTATAGATAAAGTATTGTTTTCATGAAAAAAATCGAATTCGAGATTTCAACGGAAATTTCTGTTTTACGGTCCCCTGAACACTTTTAGACTATTTTGTCGATGATGTCTGTTGCAGAAATTTTGTGGGTGGTCTAACACAAAAACTAATAATCAAATCAACACGAAATTTTATATTTTACATTTTTGTTAAAGGGAAAAAAACTGGTAATTTTTTGGTAAAAATCGGCCAACCACCTTCCGCCGACTATTGTAAACATTACGCCCCTTTTTATTTTCTTAATTGTTGGAGCTTTGGGGCTATATCCAGTATCAGAAGGCTACGGTTTGAGTTTATTTCTTTGTAAGTCCAAACTTTTCTCACAATTCCTTAAAATATTTATTATCATTTAACCTATTTGGAAGTTTTAGAAATATTACAGGTATGGAGAAAGTCATGTATGTGGTGGCCACATCGGATTTTTTTATACTTGCAAATCTATTTAAATATTTCCTACCTCAAAGAGACGAAAAATATTCCAGGTTTTCTGGAAATATTCACGGATTAACGCCCTCGCACCTTAATTGTAACACTTCAACTACATTCGGGCATGCATACGCATTTACGTCTACGATGCTGAGCTCAGTCTTCTTCCCTATGTTATCCTCATGCTTTATGAATACGGAAAAAAGGCCCTTTTGTATTCCATATGGGTCAGATGGATCCTGGGAATAATATTTAACTTCATAAGGCCAAGCGGCCTGCTAGGCTCTGTTTACAGTGGGTGGAGAAAATAAGAATTTCAGTAATGATGCCGAGGCCGCGGCCTACCAGACACTTCGGTGCCCGCAGACCTTTCGGGTCACCCCGCCGTGGCGGACCTGGGGGTATAGAAATTACGCCCCTGCCTTGGAGGCTACCCACAGCAAAATCTACTTAAGGATAAGGTCTAATATTCCTGACAACATCAAAATAACGTTTGGTAATTACGCGTATTTTGTGACCGGGGTCATTTGCTTCTTGAACTTCACGAATCATTTTAACCTATTGAGACTTTTCAGTTTTTTTACTTAGATAGTAGTTATATTTCCGAATAAACTTTTTTCGCTCTACTTCGACATTTTATCCTTATTTAAGTCACAGGGTATTCGTTTAGGCAGACATTGGGCTTTTGCAATCTTTGGATCGTTTTATCATTGTGAACTTTTAATTTTTCTGACCGTTTCATTGTTTCGGTCGCTTTTATTTTCTCGGACAGTTATATCGTATCGAAAAGCTTTACCTTCTTGGTTTTTTTCATCGTCTCATATGATATAACCGTCACGGGTGGTAGTTATGTCTCCGATGATTTTGCCTTCTAGGAGAGTTTAATACACTGAGAGATAATTACCGTCTCGAACACTTTTACCGACTCGCACAGCTTGATATTCATGTAAATTTTAAAATCATGAAGAATTATACTGCATTGGAATTACATAGTTTTTTTACCAATCGACTATTTTACAGCCGCTAATGACATAACTGTTGGGTGCCTATATACAAAACGCACACAAAATTCATCAAATCCTAACAGACTCGAAAACTCTTCATTAAAAACTTACCTTTAAACTAAAATTATATGGCGCTTAAACCAATGGGATATTTTTCCTGCAAATCCATCGCACTATGCTTTGTTAATGGTTTCTTCAGCATACCCACTGTCACAACAGTAATACAAGGTGGGAACTAACCTTCCTAAGGTACATAGACGAAGCGATTTGATATTTCTTCGACATAGCAACTAAAATGTAAGCAATTATGCATTAAGCACAGCAAATTGTAAATAGTCGTATAATGAAATTATCGAAGAATTCAACTGAAATATACCTAAAAAACCTTGGTGCCAAGAAATGAAGTGAAAGTCCTTAAATGAAATAATCGTACTTTAACAAAAACGACGATCTCTATTTCTAAACATTTTTATGGGATGCTTGGGTGTATTATATATACTGACGATTTCCGATCCTTAAAAATAAAATTTCTTTCCCGAATGTGCGTGAGATATTAGTAATTAATGTAACTCATGATCGGCCTCTTCGATTTAAAGAAATCTTCCTCCAGATTCTCGGAGCGACACATTTCAGGTTATAAATGGGCAATTATTGTCTATCATAAGAGCACACGAATCCAGAAGCTTTACTGCTTCCATTTAATTAACACATGCAAGAGCATAGGATTTTCTTCATTTGCTCTATAAATCTAGCTAGAATCAAAATACGAGCTCGAGTCTTAGCATAAAGGCTTCAATAAAAACTAACAAGGAAAGTCATTCATATTGTATACTCCTATTTGTACACTCCTATTATATGCCTATATTATCGTAACGGCTAAAACACATTTTAGGACGGTGAAACCAACCCCTAAGTATTATCCACAAAATTGCTTTTGGGTGATATACTTCTGAATTATATTAGCTTTCTCTGAAAATTGTAGTTGGCCAACCTTACATTGAAAGACGATGCAAAGAGTGATGATTAATATTTGAAGTTTGAAGCTCCTGTTTTATGAACAAACGATATTATTTTTGAAAATTTTCATTCACGCCATTTTATAACACGCGAAATAGTTTATCTCCAATAGATATTATAATGGAACTTGAGAGGCTCTTAAATGCTTCTCACGTATAAGAGTATTCATTTGGTCACTCATAACAAGAAGAATATCAGTGTTCGTCATTTACCATTAAATTTTAAAATAGTAAAGTCTACAAAGCCTTTTAAAAGCATTGATTTTACGATATATCATCAATTTACTATACTTCAAAACGAAATTTAATGAAAAGCATATAATTAATTCACAATGAATAAGGAATATAAGCATAAATAATTTAACGAGATAACAATATTTACCTATCATTTAATACAAAATAACTAGGAGGTAGAATTATTGAAATGAAATGTAATGCATTTTCACAACCATTGATCTCGTAGATTACGAAAAGATTTCTCGCTCAGCCACATTATGTGTCACTATCTTATCATTAGCTGTCTTACCCTATCTAGAAGTAGTTTGGATTATAATTTTTACAAACATTACTTTAATTTTACAAGCGACCTAAAATTGTGTAAGTAAAAATCAGCCTTGATGCGCTGCAACAGTTCCCCGTGCCAAAACTGCAGCAGGAAAACATGAACATGATTGTTGTCCAGCAATATGGAGCACACCGGTAGTTAGAAGTCCGTGCTTTCCTGAACGATAACTGGTGCGGTCTCGGTGGGTCCAGTACTTGGCCAACAAATTCACCGTCCGATTTCTTTGAATACATTGTGGTTGTTCAACGGCCAAAGGACAATGATGACCTGAAGAGAGTGATTGCCGCAGCTTTCACGCATATCACGCAGGAAATTTTGAAGCACACGTGGGAAGAATTAGCCTCTCGTTATGAAATCGGTAATGTCCGCAATGGGGGTTACGTTGAAGTCTAATGGACTAAGTCAAAATTTCTTTTCTATGTAGACAATGTGTGCCAAACTTTGAGTTATAAAAGAAGAATTTTTCATTTCGCAATATTTTTATTTTATCCACATCCATACGGATTACTCTGTAGATAATTGTTCGTAGTAATGCAGCTGCTTAAAGTAGGTAGGTATCCGGACTAAATAAAACACTTTGTTCATACTCGTTGCTACGAACAAAAATAATAGTATATTTATAGCTGTTGTTACAATAAAAGTTCAGGAAAGAAACTAACGTAATAAAATATAGATTTCTCTTTGTTATTAATTATTTCTAATAAGCATTCAAGGCACGATTTCATTTTACAGAATAATTCTACGCTATTATTCAAATAAAATGTCTTCAAAAATATTCGAAATAAAAATCGAAATGTTTTCAAAGAAAAGGACGTAATGTCGTCAATGGGAACAATTTTCATGTAATATTATGGAAGGCTCAAATAAAACTGCCATTACAACTAAGGGGAATAATTTTGAAACGAGAAAAAAAAACCCAAAACCTCCCAACCAAGAAAACATCCGTGTTTAGAAACGAGAAGCTTGATCTGCTAAGATAGTTCAGTGGTAGAATATCCGCCCGGCAAGTGGAAGACCCGGGTTCGATTCCCGGTCTTATCAGACTTTTTTCTCGTTTCAAAATTATTCCCAACATTACAGCTTATGCCTGTCTGCATAGGATCTTCGGATCGCTATTCCATCAATTACAACTGAAGATACACATTGGTGAAAAATTGCATACATTCATATTAAAAACAAATTTTCCGTAAATTTCTAGAGAAAATTAAAATTACACGGCTAAGAAGACATATATTTTGTCTATGTAACTGTAAAATACCTAGTCCACACAAACCTGCCAAGAACGTTAATGAGCGAATTCATATGGTAATAAAATAAAGACAATCTGGCTCTCCTGAACTTGACATTAACATAATATACAAATAATAATTCATCAGGTAGTTGATAAAATTACAATATTCGGATCTGGACTATTCTAAAAACACATTTTAAGAACATTTATTCAATTCTTCGATTACCACAAGCAATCCTAACTCCCCTCCAAAACACTCTTATTTCACTCCATAATGACTTCTTATGTGCTAAATAAAAATTTTAAAAAATTAACTCTGTGAATTATGCTCGCAAATAAAAGGAAGCGGATGGGATGGGCAGTGGATGTTGTGAGTGACAAAATAGTGGAGGTTTAAAGCGCTGGAGGGTTTTCTTGGCCCAATGCAGGTTCCGTGGGCAAGGACATAAAACTTCTCAAGTGTCCTCAATCAGTAGCACACAAAGTCTCTATCACATCTCCACTCTACAATATACACTCCACTCTCATCTCTCTTACTTTAGTAGTAATACACACAGCATAAGAGATAATGAGAGACTGAATGGTTGCCTTGTGGTGTAGTGGATAACTTTCTTTCATTTGTATTGCACTGGCTGCGTAACTGCATAAGAGCAAATCAAAGACACAAAAAAAGAAATTCTGGTAGCAATAAGTTTGTCGCATAATAGCAAATTCACATAAAGCGAACCCTCATAAAGAGAGGGAAACCTGTAATAAGTGGTGAACATGAGTGCCACAGAGGAATGGCATGGAGGTTAGGGCAGGACCTAAAACTTAGTGATTATTCCTACATATATGCTAATGAGTAATCACACAGAGTCGACAAATTCCCCAGCAACAACATCAACATGTGATGACATCATAATCCCAACGTGAAATATCCCATTTATTTTGAAAAAGAAATGACATCCTTTAATTATTGGCATAGATCAGGTAATAAAAATACATTTTGTAGTTATGTATTTATCAAATTCATGAAAAATTACCTAATCTTTTCAAAAAGGTAGGTGTGCAATGGGAGCCCTGTATCGCAGGCTTGCATCCTGCATGATGGTAACAGCACCGGCATGATTATTAGTGGGGCAAAGTTCGACAGTGAGCAAGGTCGAGTCCTATTTAATTATGTATATATACACGGTGGAGCAAACAATGACTCTTTTTAAGGAAAATGGTAGTTTTTCAATATAAAATAGTTACTGTTATTAATTATTATTTAATCATAATACATGGGTGGTAATGTACCCATTTACAAAGATATGCAAAACATATTTAAATGGCACATACAAAATGAAATATAGTAAGATAGATTTTACATTAAAATAAAATAGATGCATATCTTAAATATATGCTAACAAAACAGTAATAAACATTCTGAATCAATTAAATTCATAGTCATTCAAATAAACGTTTATAATCTCTATACGTATCGTTAAAATCATCCAAAGAGCTATACGTAATCCCAATCTCCATCAACCTATTGATTGGGGAATTAGCACCATAATTTGTTCTTTAATATTTTTTTTTAATAAAATAAATCATTTTTCGTGAACTATATGATGGAAAATGAAAATCTATCATACTAAATAAATAGGGAAAATCGAAATCGGGAAGTTAATATTTTTATGAAATTATTTAAATCACAACGACTCCTTCTAGGCTCTAAAGTAGTTAAATTAAGTAAATTCATTAAACTATTATAATTAATCTCCTCAGCTTGAATATGTAATTGTCGAGCGATTAATTTTAAAAATTTGTTTTTAACTCGTCCCAATTTTGCAATATGAACCCTATAATTTGGTGGCCAAATCACTGAATCAAATTCTAGTTTACTACAAACCAATGCACAATACAAAATTTTTAGTTCACTACAATAATTAAAAGTTTTTGTATTTCTATTAATAATGCCTAACGCTTAAAGAGTTTTATTTTTAATGCGATTAATGTGAGGGATAAATGTAAGAGTTGAGTCTAAAAGAATGCCTAAATCAAACACTTCATTGAGTTCAGGTATTATTTCCCCATTAATATTACAATTGAAAATAATAGGATTCCTACTCTGACCAAAACATATATAGGAACAGTTTTTAGCATTAATGCACAAACCATTAGTTTTACAATGCTGAGAAAGAGGCTTTATATTGTTCCGCAAAATTAATGAATCCATAGGGTTCTCAATAATCTTATTTATTTTTATGTCATCAGCAAAAAGCAAAAATTTTACATTATCAAATACCCTATCAATATCTTTAATAAATATTAGTAACAAGAGAGCACCTAAATGTGATCCTTGTGAGACTTCAGATAAAGCATGAGAATCATATGACAAGTGACATTTAAATTTGACAGTTAGTATCCTTTTACATAAGTAGCTAGTACACCACTCCAGTATTTTGCCACTTATACCATATCCATTCAGCTTACATAAACTTAAGGTATCATTAACCTTATCAAATGCTTTAGCTAAATAAAGATAAAGACTATCAGTTTGAAAAAATTATCCCTAGCATTATACAAGTCGGTATCATAACAAAGGTGATTAGTACTAACATTTCTACCCTTCATAAACCCATGCTGATGGGGGATAATAATTCATTTAAACGTAGGAGATTACATATCACAAACAATGCTTTCAAATATCTTAGGTGTTATTAAGTGATATTTAGTTATGAATTTAGCTTTGTGTATCATTACACGTAATTTAGTCTATAAACAAGTTCCAATTATTAAAATAATATTTTGTGTTTCGGAAAGCTGGCTCAAAGAATAGATGTGCAAATGCAATTAATTTTCATGCAATACCTTGGAATCATTTATACAAAATAAAGCAATTTAAGAATGCATAAACATTATATGGAGACTGTCGCAAAGGCTCACTGCACCGCCAACGATAATTTTCATCGCGCAACGACATCTTGTTAAACATGGCTACAGATAACAATATTACCTGCTTATCGTTTTCCAATGTAAAAAGTGATTCAAAGTATTTTCATGGTGAAAATTAACCAAAGTGTTTCAAAAATTCATCATGGGTGTGATTTCAGATAGAAATTCTTAACCCGTCATTGGCAGTGCTGTATTTTGTGACTCCCTTGGTCAAGGGTGAGGGCCACTCTCACCCAGATGGTTGTTCCTTTCTTCCGGCAAAAATAATTATTTATTATATCATTTAAGCGTTATTT
The DNA here is from genome assembly GCA_028673005.1 of Tanypteryx hageni. NCBI lineage: Eukaryota > Metazoa > Arthropoda > Insecta > Odonata > Petaluridae > Tanypteryx > Tanypteryx hageni. The sequence goes on along the minus strand of CM054120.1, from coordinate 103,117,991 downwards.
TCCACAATTTCGTGCCCTTAATTAATGTACGAGTAAAAATGTAAATAAAAGAAGCATTAATATATTTTTCATTAAAGTAATATTAATTTTCAATAATAATATAAAATACTCTAATACACATTTTTTAAATATAAAACACTCGGAAAAATGCGGAAATTGCTGTAAAAGTATAATGAAACTAAAAATTTAATTGTAAAATTTTATATGATGAGGAGACTGGTGCATAACAAATGTAACCCTCTCGACGGCAGATGAATTGGCACTACCCTCTCAAACATATGCAACCCTAATTTTGCTACCCATGAACAAAAAATATCCGCGATAACATCTTATGTAATTTCGAATAGTTTTAGGAAGGTATACAAATCCCGAAAATCGTAACTTTATAGAAAAAAAATGAGAGAATATTTATTCTCGAGGTGAGGGATTCGCTCACCACCAGACCAACGGCGGGTCAAGGACGCTGTTGTCGAAAGCAACTCGTTAGGACTATTGCAATCGTATTCAATACTCTGCATGGAGAAAGTCTTGTGCGTTGACGCATCAGATTTTTTATGCTACTGTAGGAATGGTGTTGACCATGCACCTACGGAAGCTTAGAGTAAATCGATGGCACGCAACTTTTGGGTTCTCCGGGATATTTTTCCGCGGGAAACGGGAAATTAGTTTTCAAATACCCCAGGAACTACGGAATATCAATGATTTGGCATTTTTTTGTTTAATAATAATTCAATTAAACATGATAGGTATTATTGATACAACCTAAATACATACGCCCTTAAAGAATGCCAATGAGAAATTGTTAGCAGATTCGATATATAGGCGCACTTAGACTTGCGCAATCGACCATTCGTCGATGTTGAAGATTTGGAGATAACAAGAGACCAACTGATTATGTATCTTACATTGCAAATCTTTCATAGTTAAAATTGATGGTAGAAATTAGTTGGAAGAGGTTTAAACAAAAATCTCCGATAATAATAGACAAGTGTTGGTTGTTTGGTTGGTGATCATTTTTAATCGTTTATATCTCATCCACGTTCAGAGAGAATGGTTCCACATTTTCCACGATAGTCTGATTCACATATTAAAAGCGATTATATAAAACTTATTCGGAAAGACGACCCGAGTCGACCCTAGGAAATTATTTCTATTTCTCATAAGGTAAAACTCAAAAATGAATTTTTCAAAGTGCATGCTTTTTTTCCTTTGGAAATTAAAATTACAATATTCGGATCTGGACTATTCTAAAAACACATTTTAAGAACATTTATTCAATTCTTCGATTACCGCCTTCAGCTCGAAATCGCTCATGTTTACCGTCTGAATGATATTTTTTGGAAATATCTTGGCATTTTAACGGAATGTTGCCTTGCCTGCCAATTACTTCATTAAACCTCGAAGTCCTATTTTTACTCCAATAGTTATGGGTTTAAGTGTGCTTTGAAAGCTTTTAACAGGAGAAGGAGAGAAAGACGGAAGGAGGGTAAAATTACATTCATAGCAATCCACGTAAACAACATTCGTTGCGTTATTTACGAGAAGGAATGCCTAAAAAGCTGAAATACAATAGAAAAAATCAACAATCGTAATAATGAGCTTTTTAAAATTATTGAAATACAAACGGTATGAAAATCTGAGGAACCTGCTGGACGTTTTAATAAACGAACCGAGAATGTAAAAAATTTATAGAGTGAAGGATTCAGCGACAGGTTACGAGGGTTAGGTAGAAGAATGGAGGAATTGAAGACGGTTTAGGAAATAGGTAGAGAAAGAGATGTTTAAAAGAATCAATGAGTCGCAAAAATAATAATAGAAGACTATGTTGTCCGTCCGTTGGTTTGAGTATGAAGCTATTAAAACGAGGATATCTCGATCGCGGATGCAGATAGAAAATTGAAATTGGGGAGAAATTATCTATTTAAATATGAAAATGCTTTCTCGAAAGAAGATTCACGAAAAAAGTCCCGAGTTCGTCTTCAGGGGATTAACTCCATTCTTCGTACGATAACAGGCAATAGTCGAATTTTTATCGTGCAGGTCTTCTTCTTTTGGAAATGAAAATTGAAAAAACTTAATCCACGCTCATCCGATTGGAACTATTTAAAATAAAATTTAATAAAGTCACTTATTCTATTCTTCTTTTTCCGAAATCGCTCATTTGTTTATCTTATTATTAGTATTCATCACAGATTCTACTGGTACAATATATGTATTAAAAAAATAAATCTTAATTGATACCATAATATTTGGGATGGAAATTCAGAGGAATAACTGAAAAATATCCAGTTATAAAGGTATTCCTGGAAAAGCTTGACTAGGCACGAAATTCAAACGAGCAATTCCCGCGGATCATCAAAAATTTAACGTAATGAGTAAATTACAGGGAACCGGGAACGAGAATTCCCGGTTCCAAAGCTTTGCACGCAACTACATGATAAGCGATGATATTCTGCTAATAAGTCCTTTAGGATTTGACGACGAACAAAGCCTACGATACCAATCGTCCCGACCGGGCCTTTTTCCAGGTCTTTTTCGACGAGAGTAGGAATGTGTCAACCGTACGACATAGGGCGAATTTTGAAATCAGGCCATTAAAAAATACACCTAAGCGTCGAGGCACCAGGAAGAAATACTACCTATCCCTTAATGGAAACTTCGGCGCAGACGTGGGGTTGATATCTACGAGCGGGTCTTTCAAGGTTTTCCCACGTTTTGGGACGTTAATAATGCCGAGAAGATGTGCAACGCTTTTGTCGCAGGGAAATGTTGCGGGCGACGCGATATCAATATCGGCACGTGGAGACGAGCGCGTGCCTATTGGAAATCAAAGGCCGAGCGGACGATCACGCGTTCTGCTGAGCAAGATTTCATATCTTTTCCCGAAATCGCTGACATGTGCCGGGGGACGCTGCTATATAAGCGTCGCCACCGGGCCTTCCGATCACTTCGGGCCAAGATGTGGAGTCCTCTCGTCGTCTTCCTAGCCGGTGAGTACATTACATGAAAGTACTATTCTCCTAGTTCATATCATCTCGTGATTACCAGTACGATACTCGGGGAATGGCGGTTCGTCACGCGTCCCTCGCCAATTAATACGAAAATAGCGCTATCCTGGTCGGCGGTCGATTACACGGATACTCGCCAGAAAGTACGAACATCGAAAGCGTCCTAAGCTTGTCGCGCTCGATGGAGTATGTATTTCCTTCGGGTTTTCATCGCAAAACTCCTTCTCGTTCCGACGAAAAGAAATTGAATCCGAAACGTTTGCCTCGCCGTATCCATCAACGCTAAAAAGTAATCCCGTGATCTTTTGAAGTGCCACTTTCCCCCAAAGAACGATCGCAATTTACAAGCACTAGGATTAAAACAATGCAATCAAATTCGTATGAGAAGTTTTGATCCTAGCACCGTCGCCGTGCCGCCTTGGAGGTTCAACGCCCGGTTAATTTAGGCACGGCGATCATTTAATATAAACCCACGACGTGATATCATGAAATATCTAATAACGGCTGTTCTTTTTGTTGCAGTTGGGCTGGCTGCGGCTGAATATGGTGGTAAGTGGCGCGACTCTCTTGATTTCCAAACCGATAAATTAACGAATGAACTGAGAGTGTATTATAACATAATTACGTGACATGATAATGCATGCCTGAATTAGGACCCGCGGTAATTGTAAGATGTGTGCGTCTAATGATTCTGCAATCTTCGCAGCGTGGAAACCTAACAATGTGTACCAGTACGAGGTCCGTGGGCGGACCGTGGCTTCTCTCCATCAAGTTTCAAACAACTACGTCGGAGTAGCGAGTCGCGCGATTCTCACGATCCAGCCAAAGACTCCGGATTACCTGTACGCCAAGGTTAGTATGAGCGCCGGGTGCAAATTGATGGAGCTTGCGGACGCGCCCGGTCGGCTGGGCGTCCTTTGGGAGCGATGCATAAATTTCCGTCCTTCCCGTTTTCCCAGATCACCAATGCGGAGTACGCTCAGGTGCACACCGATCTTACAGGTGGGTGGACTTCTCACATCCCAGAGAAGGCGGTGAGCTACAAGCAACTCCCGCTGGACGGCGGCTACTTCGCGATCCAATTAAAAAAGGGATCGGTGAGTGACTCGATTATTTTCCCGCCGAGTGTCCGAGCGTGATGCCCCAGCTCAGTCGAGAGAGAAGTCAAAGACGTGATCGTTTTTCCCGTTTCCTCAGGTGGATTCGATGGTCGTGAGCAAGTCCTGGAGCACGCCGACACTCAATCTAATCAAGAGCGTCGTGAGTCAGCTGCAGGTGGACACTCAGGGTGCCAACGAGATCAACTGGCGCACTCCCAGCCAAGTCCCGAAGCTCGAAGCGCAAAAGAGCGTTTACCGAACAATGGAGGTGAGATGCTTATATCGAGACAGCTAAATGCGCATCCGGGACGTGGAACACACTATCGCCTCTCGACTCCACCTACCGACGCCGCGTTCAAATCATGCGTTCATTTCAGGACACGGTCACCGGTGAATGCGAAACGCTGTACGACATTTCGCCGATGCCCCGTTACGCCCTTGAGACAGCGCCCCATATGGCTCCCCTGAGGAGCCTCCGCGGTGAGGGCCAATTCTACGACATCGTGAAGACGAAAAACTACACCAACTGCCATAAGAGGGTCGCCTACCACTTTGGATTCTCCCCATTCACCGATTGGGAACCCGCCGACAACAAAATGGGCCACTTCCTCTCCGTAAGTGCAGATTTCAGCCGCCACTGCGACCGAAACTTGGTTCTTGGACTTGGAATTCATAAACGCCTCATTTCCTTCCACGACAGCGCTCTTCCGTGAGCAGGATCGTGATATCCGGAACCCTCGACAAGTACACCATCCAATCGTCCGTGACCACGGCCAGGGTTATCGTCAGCCCCCATCTCTACGACGGTCAGAAAGGCATGGTGGGATCCCGAATGAACATCACCCTCCTATCCTTGCGTCCCGCCTCCGGCTCCCCTCCAGCCATCTCCAACCCGCGCACCGTCAAGGACCTTGTGTACGAATACAACACGCCGTTTTCCTCTGAGCACGGTTCCAAGAGTGCCTACCCGAGCGGGGATTCCACCGAGTCCGGCAGCAGCGCCGAAAGCGACAGCAGCAGCTCAGACGACAGCGCTGACAGCCACAGCAATAACAGCAGCAGCGACAGCGAGCCCGGTAGCAATAGCGACAGCGACAGCGAAGACAGCAGCACCAGTGAAAGCAGCGAAGAGAGTCCACGCAAGCGTGCCGTTCCTAAGAGATTCCGGCGATCCGCTCCGAAAAAGAAATTCGACAGCAGCGGCAGCAGCAGCAGCAGCAGCGAATCGGACAGCCAAGACAGCCATTCCAATGAAGACGGCACCAGCAGCAGCAGCGAGAGCAGCGAGTCCTCCAGCGAAAGTAGAAACTCCAAAAACTCCGACAGCAGCTCAGACAACGACAACCGCAGTTACGGCAGCAGTCCCGATAGCTACAGCTCGAGCGAACGGCACCAGCCCAAGCCCGCGATGAACAAGCCACCCCAGGTTCCCTTCCTCCCCTACTTCGTCGGGTACCAGGGCAGCTCAGTACAGGCCGCCAAGGACCTGAACGTCGTGTCCGCAGTCAAGAAGCTCTGCTCTCAGATAGCGTCCGAGCTGCAGAACCCTAGCACCATGCCCCAGAAAGAAACACTTGCTAAGTTCTCAATCGTTGTCCGCCTCGCGCGTACCATGAGCAGCGAGCAGCTACAAAAGGTCACCTCCGACCTCTACGCTCCCATCAAGTCATCTGGGGAGAACCCATGGTGAGCAAGCCCTCTCTAAGGTGGCGTAGAATAGTACACCTCGTTCAAAGGTGTCAGCAATTCTCAACAGGTCACAGTATATACTGCGCCTGATCCAATTAAGCATGTTTCGACAACGACCTGATAAGCCCCTCGCATGCACACGAAACTATGTACCTTTCCTCTCCCCTTCCCCAGAAGGAGACTGGCTGTACTAACACTTATTTTTACCCCTTTACAAGGCCCGTCTTCCGCGACGCCGTAGCCACCGCTGGCACGCCGCCCGCCCTGACTGCCATCAAACAATGGATCTTCACCAAGAAGATCTACGGCGAAGAGGCCGCCGAAGTCCTGGCGACTCTGCCCCGCTCCGCCAGGATGCCCACTTCCGATTACATCAGAAGCGTATTCGTGAGTACCAGACTCCTTTCGACTTTTTCAAACGCATCGAAGCGGTGGGAGCGCGCCACTCATGACTTCTCCCGTCTTCCAGGATTTAGCCACTCACGAAACTGTCACCAAGCAACCCATGCTCAACAGCTCAGCCATCACGTCTTTCGCGACCCTCGTGCGGAAGGCTCAGGTGAACAACGTGACCGCCCACAACTACTACGGCGTTCACGCCTTCGGACGCTTTTCTCCCATCGACCCCAAGGACCTTACCGAACGATACATACCTTACTTAGCAAAGGCCCTCCGCTCCGCCGTCAGGAACGGTGACAGCCACAGCATCCAGGTGTACATCCGTGCTCTCGGAAACCTAGGCCATCCCAAGATCCTCAGCGTTTTCGAACCATACCTCGAAGGCAAAGAACAAATGTCCACCTTCCAGAGAACGCTAATGGTCCTGGCCCTCAACAAGCTCGCCATAGCTTACCCCAAGGTCGCCCGCCGCGTGCTCTTCAACGTCTATCAGAACATTGCCGAAGCACACGAAGTCCGCTGCGCCGCCGTCTACGGCCTCATGAGAACCGGCCCACCCGCCTTCATGCTCCAGAGAATGGCCGAATTCACCAACCAGGACATCAGCCACCAAGTGAGCTCCGCCGTCAAATCAGCCATCCAATCCGCTGCAGCCCTCGAGGGACCTCACCACCGCGAACTGTGAGTCTCTCGATTGGATTAAAATCGGAAGCGGGGATTTCACTCCCCAACGTTAACGTAAAAGCCGCACGATCGTCACTTCTCCCCCGCCTCTTCCAGGAAAAAGAATGCCGCCGCCGCCGTCCACCTACTCACCCCCAAGGAATTCGGATTCCATTACTCCTACTCTTACCTCAAGAGCTACATGGTTAAGGAGATGGGGCTCGCCTACAAGCAAGAGTTCAGCTGGATCGGAAGCGAAAGCAGCTTCACGCCTAAAAGCGCTTTCATCGTCAATTCGCAAAACCACGGAGGACTCAAATCCCAGAGCATGGCAGTGAGTATCGCCCGCGTGACAAATACGCACACCATGACAAATGCGCTCGCCACATGCTAATTACCTTTATGCATCTACCTATACCACCAGCTTGGGTTGATGACTTCGGGCATCGACGGAATAGCGGATATTATCGAGGACCTCGCAGGCGACTACTATTCGTCGGGTAGCGGCAGTTCCGGCAGGAAAGGCAAACCTTCCTCCAGCCACAGTCCTTTCAACGTCGACACCATCGCCGAGATGCTCGACATCCAGCCTTCCGAATCAAAACAGTTCGAAGGAAATTTCCATTTCCGCACCATGGGGACCGACAGGTTCTTCACTTTCGACAACGACACCATCCACGCCGCTCCTTACTGTAAGACCTCCCTTATTTCTCAGACAAACGTCCAAGTATTCCATCCCCAAACTCACCTCGACCGTATTTATTTTCAGATGTGAAGGCCGCCGCATCCGCCCTCCGCTCCGGACACCATTTCGTTTACCAGAAGCTCTACAACCAGTACGCTCTGACCCTCAGCTTCCCCCTCGAAACCGGCCTTCCGTTCGTCTACACTCTGAAGTGCCCCACCTACATGTCGATACGAGGAGAGGTGAAAGCTAAGACACACCCCGACATGGCCAGTGGATCACATCCCTCACTTTTGATGCCGAACACCGTCAATGGATCTACTAGCATTCACGTAGTGTATGTCGTCGGCCCAAACGCCTTATCCGCTCCACATACAGGCGAAACTCTCAAGGCGCCTCTTACCGAGATTGTCTTTTCCAACCTGCAGATACTCGTCGCGCATGGCCGCTAAGATCAGTTTCGTCGCTCCTCTGACCCACCAGCGTTACATCGCCGGTCTTGACAAGAACGTGCAGGTGAACTTGCCCGTTCGGGCCGATTTCTCCATCGACACGTATAACACCAGGGCCGACCTTACGCTGCAGCCTCTGTACACCAACCGCGACTCCCTGCTCTTCCACTTCAGCACCTCGCCTTACACCAGCAAGCACAACATCCTAGATCTCAACCCCGTCAGCCAAGGAAGCGACCATAAGGTCATCCACGTCCGTGAACCCCGCACGGTAAGAAAACGAAATTCCGCACGTTGAACAGCTCCCTACCCAGCCTCTTTGTCAAATACGCTTCAACGGCGAATCCTCCATCCACAGTTGGAAAACACCTTCGGAAAGGACGCCACAGGCTTCGCTTTCCGCGTCAAATACAGCACGGAGCAAAAGTACGTCGACTCTAAATGGCTGCTGGAGAAGGCTGCGCGGCACGACGCCCTCTCATTCGCCCTCTACCCATGGGCCGAGAGGACCATTCAGTGGAACAACATCAACGTGTACCTGGACGCCCATAAGAGCAGCAGCAAGGCCGTCACTTTTGCGGCCGACTACTGTGAGTACGAACGGGTCACCTCCAAGAAAATTCATTCCTTTTGACGGGGGTTCATAAATGGATTCCCTCATCCACGCGCTCTCAGGCGCCAATTTAGGACATACCTTTCCTCCGCAGCTCAACACACGTATGACGAAGATGAATCTGACTCTCACGAAGACGCCGAATCTAACGAAAGCGCGCACGACCGCAACTCGCCATCAAGCTCGAGAAGTACGGCCAGCCCATCCACTTCCGCACCCATCAGCGAGAAGAGGCAGAGGGAGTACCTGAAGAAGGCCTCCTACGGCATCCGAAGTAAGTCCTTCATTTTGCGTCCCCCGGTTCGATCGCCACGACTCTTCCTATAATCTGAATAATCATGACATTCCGTCGCGTAATTGCAGACGGTTCCGCATCCGTCCTCGATCTGGCCGTTGTCTTCAACGGAGTGAAGAAGGTCTCCTACGTCGCCACAGCGGCTTACGCCGACAGCCCGGTAGACGAAAAGTCTCGATTCCTTTTCTACTACTACAGTTCTCCCCACTACACCCGAGCGAAGCCTTTTGAGGTAACGTTAAACACGTGTCTGTAGCATCTCTTTACCAGTTGAGAGGGAATGCGTTTTCTAACCTCACCGCGTTCGCCATTGTTAGGCTTGCCTTGCATACGAAGGGAAGTGGCCCAACGTGCCCCTCATGGACTACGCTAAGGCTCTCAGGGCCAGGCCCACCTCCTACGGCAGCATGGAAATGGGATTCGGCGAGACTTGCCAATCCGATGCCTCACAAATCAGTATCAAGGTGAGCTGATTTAAGAGAAGCCGTTCTTGCCATTGCTGACACCCTACTCCCACGAATACGTTTGATCTCTCGTGCGTACGTTCTCTCCACAGTACAAGGCCGACCAGACCCCGGAGAGAAAGGAGTACCTCCGCCAAACCGCCATGTCTCAGTTGTGTATTAGCCAAATGCAGCGCGGGGAGAACCTCCTGCCAGCTTGCCGTAACGTAACCGCAAGGGCCAACTTCCTCGACTACTACACCGCCGAAATTCACTACGATAACGTGAGTTGACTGCCACAGTTTTCCTAATTGACTAACCCTATCAAACTCGTTCATCACGAAATAATTTCTGCTCCCCACCAGCTTTCTCCTGCATTCAAGAACTACACCTACAAGGCATACAGCTTGCTCAGGTACCTCACTTTCCCACACCTCGACGAGAACTTTATCACCGCCCGAAACAAGGATGGAAGGGTCACGATCAACCTCGCATACGCCCCGTGTATGAGCGATGTCAACGTGACCATCGAAGCTCCCAATCTCAACGCCGAATTTAAGAGGGTGCGACTGAACCCATGGGTCAAACCTATCGTCGTACAACATCCGACATACTCCGCCGCCGAGCGCTTCTTCACCAAAGCTTTCGCCATGAAGTACACAGGTAAACCGACCGCAGAACTCACGCCTGCCTCTCGAGTATCGCATGTTTGGAGAGCAAACCCCCTATGGTGCGGTTATTTCTAATTTGCGATCGCGCGCATGAATACTCATACAACCCTTTCTTTTGAGCAGCCAAGTGCAGTCTCGATCGTTACTCGGTGACCACATTCGACAACAACACGTACGACGCTCGTTACGGCAAGTGCTGGCACGTCGCGATGACCACCCAGCCCAAGGAGAGCGACTCTTCCAGTTCCTCCAACACCTCTCCTTACGCAGCAGGGGTGGCCGTTCTCGTCAGAGAAGCTAGCGAGAAGAAAAAGGTTTGCCACGTAACCGCTCTCCCTCGCAAGCTCGCGATCGCGCCACGCTCGGTGCAAAGCTCGCAAATCAATTCACCCATGCTTTTCTCTTTGTGATCCTCAGGAGTTCAAAGTCCTTCTCGGAAATCATGAATTCCACATAACGCCAGCCGGTTCTTCTCACTCTGGAGACTCCGAAAGCCAAGATGCCGCTGCCTACGTCATTTACAACCAGAAACCTCGCCCTGTATCGCACCGCAGAGTCACCAAGACCATGGACGAGAGGGGAGAAACCCTGGCCAGTTGGTATGCCCTTCCCAGCGGTGCCCTCCGATGGGAGGCACCACAACACGGGGTCTACATCTCATACAACGGATATGGAGCTACGATCGTGGTAAGCGTGGCGCCCACGGATTCCGAACCGATGACAAGCACCCAGTCGAGTACGGCAAACAAAGATTACTTCATCTGCAATTTCTCTTCCCTCGTAGGCCGACAGCTTCCACAGAGATGAGGTCATTGGTCTTTGCGGAACATACGACGGAGAACCATACACCGACTTCACCACCCCCAGCAACTGCATCGTGAGCAACTCCAGTGTTTTCGTGCCCAGCTATCTCTTACCCGACCATTCCTGCGAAGCATCCGCCAAGCAAATACAGCGGCGTGCCGCCTCTGCTCCTTGCTTCCGTAAGACGGTCACTCCGTGGGAAGTCATCAGCGAAGATGACTACAGCGCCGGATACCATCCCTCTCGGTACAACTCCACGACCCGAAAAGAGTCACCTTCTTCCTCATCCGGTTGCACCCAAACCCGCATCAAGATCATCGAAGAGGGCAGCCGCACCTGCTTCACCATGCGACCTTATCCAGCATGCGCCGAAAAATGCCGTCCCAAGGGGAAGGTCGAACGTAGCGTAAGTCTTACGATTTGTGTTCTTGTTTAGCATCCAATCCTCCCTCGAACGTTTCCCACAATGCCAAATAAAACATCCGCTCATGGCTTATGTTTATTCTTCCGCCAGGTGCCCGTGCATTGCGTGACAAACTCTGATGCCTCTCGCCACTTCGTGCAAATGGTGAAGAAAGGAGCCAATCCCGACTTCAACCGCAAGGAGATTACCAAGACCATCAAAATCTCCTACCCTGAGACCTGTGTCCATAACTAACTCACGGCAAGCGATTGAGAACCCAGAATAAGTTATTCAAAGCCAACAGACGAAGCATGAAAAATGTAAAAAAAATGAAAAAATTATATTTATGACAAATAAAGTGACACTTTCTCAACAAACCGATGTTTTTCCTCCAACCATTCGTTGCATCCGACCTAAGGTACCGTTCTCACCCTCTGTCTACCTGCAATGGCCTCGCCAAAATCTGTGCCCACGACCTCGACAGGTTGTATCGCTCGAAAAAAATGACGACGGAGCGATTAAAGCTTTCCGAACATTATGCCATGCTGGCCACAACATCGTCCAAATATTCTTGAGGACGAGGGTCCCGTCCGTTGGAACATAATTACGTGGAATTTGCATTCGACAGAAACAAAATTGCTTTGCACTGGATACTTATCTTGTAAAGTTGTGCCAATTCAGCCAATTGTGGCAAAATGATTGGTTAAAATCGGACGATAATAACAACCACATAACATGAAGACGGTTCATGTATTTTACAACATATCTCCTAAGCATCTCGTTAAATAGGTACTCATATCACCGAAACTTATTGAGAGCAATTGTTGAATTAAATAATTAAATAAACATTTCGTCAAATAATTTCTCCCATAAAACGTAAGTTTTACGATAAATTTCATGCAAAGAAAATAAAGGTATTTAAGAAATTATAGCAAACCTTGTTTATATGGAAGAAGATACGAAGATATGCATATTTAAACATAAAAAAACATTTTTCGTCCTCGATCGTTCAAACTTACGAAGGTCTTTCCTTTATTATGATTTGACATTATTTCACTTTCGTGTATATTTCTGCTGTACTTTTTTAATTGTATCTTTATTTACGTATACCTTTAAGTAATTTTCATTTTAGTTGTTTGATTTGAACTGCATTATGTACGTATAAATTAATTACATTGCGTATTAAAACGGTTATGTGGAAGAAGGCCTGAACTTCGCCGTATTAAGGATATATTAATGAATAATATTGTTTCTTTTCCTGAAAAAATTCACAGTTTACTACGGAAACCTTTTTGGAACATGCCCCGTTTGAGTTAAGTGGTTGTGATGTAATTTTAGGTTCACGTTCATTCGCGTACTTAACAGAGTCATGCATAACATTTCTTTTCCCTTACTTAACTCTCTGAGTACACGAAAGTAAGTTAACGTATTTACGCAATTGCAGCATATGAAGCTAATTTACTGATTTATTCGATGAAAAAATTTGTCGATTATGCCTAATGGAAAAAGATTATATTTTGTCTAGATAATTTCACAATCGAAAATTATTTGCAACATATCTCACTTTGATTTTATGGCTATGATCGAGTTAACAGAATCAGGTATAAATTTGTTTAAAAGCTCGGCCATAAGTGCTTTTATTACCATTTTTACCCCCGTTCATGCCTTTGTAGTAAATTATTAATTTATTTCCACTAAATTTCTTTATGTGCAGGAAAAGTAAAAAAACGTTTTTATATGAATTTCATCATCGTAGGTTATTTCACTTAATGCCGCGAGTGTGTGCACACAAGCAATTTAACTTATTTATGTCATTATATCTAATCTTGTTTACATTGTTCACTTGCAAACAATAAACCATTTGTCGTGCTTAATTGTCCAAACATATTATGGTAATTTTTTGTTTTATTATATGAAAAATTTTGTTGGTTATGAACCTAAAAACTAACAGTTGAAGAGCATAAGCTTTGTCCGGAGGGAAGAAAACAAATAATTACCGAGTAGAAAACATGATGACATGTGTACCCCATATAAGAATATCTTCCACACAAATTGATTAGGAGTAGAGTAGGGGTTGAGGAGAAATAGAAGAGAGAGACCAAGAATTTCACTTGAATAATTAAATGACCAAATGTTATTCTCTGAAAGACCTGCAGTGGAATCTAGAACCAAATATTCTTCAGTTTTGTGTCTTGAGTTTTGCACTGAAGAACAAACAACCTTAGCATGGTCTAAGAGTTGATGAAGTTAGATGAAGGTTACGTTTTAAGTGTGTCCTGTAACCATTAACAATAATGTTCCACAAAGTCATATCCGATGGAGGCCAATGTGACCAGATTTGGCTGAGAAACATAGGGCTTTTCAATAGATTATCTACTATTTTTTTTCTATTTTTGGGCACCGCTCTGCTATGACTACTGGAAGAAAATATTTCTTATCCTAAGTCCATAAAATATTCTTTAGAAGACATGTAGCACTCTCACTTTGGCCAACATAACTTCGAAATTTAATTTGAGAAGGGGTTTGTGTACATATGTTGCAGTCGAGAATCAATTGCCTGATATCTGCTTTCATTTAAAGGGCTACAATTAGTGTTTCACATGGACTGCATTCTGGTTGAAAGAAAACACGGATCCCTGAGAACCACTTAAAACTGTGAGACAATTATTCAATGTTGCATTAACCCATGAGCATAGGTTTCCATGGGGGCCCTGGACCCAATCGGTCACAGAGGTTTGTGCATCCATGGGGTGTGGTCTGCGAAAAACTTTCCACCTCAATCCAGAAACTCACTTGTGAGTAACTTCCTTAAAATCACAGTAAACATGCCAGAAGTTTATTGTGAATCCTAGAAAAAGGAAATGGAATGGGTTAACAAAATTTAGCACAGTACCTCAACATTTTCTTATGGGCAAAACATGGCCAATATATTCATGGAAGAAATTGAATATGCAAAGCAAAATAAAAATAAGAAAGTAAAACAAAATCATTTTGTAAAAATTCCACCGTATATGGGAATCTCAGCTTAGGTTTCAATGTGACAAGTCAAAACCTAGTTTGTGTTTCCCAAATATAGTGAAATTTCACACAGTGAATTTGTTTTCTGTCCTAAAAATAGAATTTAAAAAAATTAAGGATTTCTAATTATTCTTCTGGCAGTTTGAGACCTTGGTTTCAAAAATCCCAAAACTACAGCTTAACCTGCTGGAAGAACATCAAAGTGTTGACCATGTTAGCGAGCAAACTCTAAAATAAATCATGAATAATATTACAATTATTAGACAATATCATAACAAGGAGGAAAATCTGGCCATTGGGTAACAACCCAGTCAATAAGAATTTTGTAAAATAATTACAACTAAGTGCCAATAATTTTATAACAATAAATTACCAATTTCAGTATGCTGCTTCCTTTGTCACAGTCACTATCCACTTTATGTGAATTAAAGAAAATAATTACAACTAAATCGCAATCATAATACTATTAATATTATAATAATCGGTTGCCATGACTGAATTTTCTTCATATGAGAATTCTATGCCTTTATGTTTAGAAGTGGCAAGATAAACAACTTTTGAATACCAAGGAGGAAACCCTGCCCATTGGGTAACAACCCGGTCTATAAGAATTTTGTATAATTATTACAACTAAGTTCCAGTAATTTTATAACATTCAATTGCAAATTTTAGAACATCAAATTACAAATTTTAGATGGCAGCTCCCTTTGACACAGTCACTATCCATTTTATATAAATTACAGTAAATAATTACAACTAAATCGCAATCATACTATTTATATTATAATAATCGGTTGCCATGACTGAATTTTTTTCGCACGAGAATAAAATGCCCTCAGGGTTAACTGCTTTCTGTTTGTGCTGTAGTAATAAATGAAAGATCAGTGGAAGACTCTGAAAACAGGAATAGGAACGCTGGTCATCAGGGCAACTCTTAGAAAAACAGAGTAGCAAGCTTTTGTGCCAAGTTATGTGGTAAGAAAGAGATATTTGGAGTGAAGATTTGAGTGTAATACAGGTTTCCCTCTCTTTATATGGGGTTTCCGTTCCAGGAAAGTTATGCATGAAGTGAATTCTTATAAACAGAACCCATGTTTACATGTAAAAGGTAGGGATATGTACCACAAGCAATCCTAACTCCCCTCCAAAACACTCTTATTTCACTCCATAATGACTTCTTATGTGCTAAATAAAAATTTTAAAAAATTAACTCTGTGAATTATGCTCGCAAATAAAAGGAAGCGGATGGGATGGGCAGTGGATGTTGTGAGTGACAAAATAGTGGAGGTTTAAAGCGCTGGAGGGTTTTCTTGGCCCAATGCAGGTTCCGTGGGCAAGGACATAAAACTTCTCAAGTGTCCTCAATCAGTAGCACACAAAGTCTCTATCACATCTCCACTCTACAATATACACTCCACTCTCATCTCTCTTACTTTAGTAGTAATACACACAGCATAAGAGATAATGAGAGACTGAATGGTTGCCTTGTGGTGTAGTGGATAACTTTCTTTCATTTGTATTGCACTGGCTGCGTAATAATTCTACGCTATTATTCAAATAAAATGTCTTCAAAAATATTCGAAATAAAAATCGAAATGTTTTCAAAGAAAAGGACGTAATGTCGTCAATGGGAACAATTTTCATGTAATATTATGGAAGGCTCAAATAAAACTGCCATTACAACTAAGGGGAATAATTTTGAAACGAGAAAAAAAAACCCAAAACCTCCCAACCAAGAAAACATCCGTGTTTAGAAACGAGAAGCTTGATCTGCTAAGATAGTTCAGTGGTAGAATATCCGCCCGGCAAGTGGAAGACCCGGGTTCGATTCCCGGTCTTATCAGACTTTTTTCTCGTTTCAAAATTATTCCCAACATTACAGCTTATGCCTGTCTGCATAGGATCTTCGGATCGCTATTCCATCAATTACAACTGAAGATACACATTGGTGAAAAATTGCATACATTCATATTAAAAACAAATTTTCCGTAAATTTCTAGAGAAAATTAAAATTACACGGCTAAGAAGACATATATTTTGTCTATGTAACTGTAAAATACCTAGTCCACACAAACCTGCCAAGAACGTTAATGAGCGAATTCATATGGTAATAAAATAAAGACAATCTGGCTCTCCTGAACTTGACATTAACATAATATACAAATAATAATTCATCAGGTAGTTGATAAAATTACAATATTCGGATCTGGACTATTCTAAAAACACATTTTAAGAACATTTATTCAATTCTTCGATTACCACAAGCAATCCTAACTCCCCTCCAAAACACTCTTATTTCACTCCATAATGACTTCTTATGTGCTAAATAAAAATTTTAAAAAATTAACTCTGTGAATTATGCTCGCAAATAAAAGGAAGCGGATGGGATGGGCAGTGGATGTTGTGAGTGACAAAATAGTGGAGGTTTAAAGCGCTGGAGGGTTTTCTTGGCCCAATGCAGGTTCCGTGGGCAAGGACATAAAACTTCTCAAGTGTCCTCAATCAGTAGCACACAAAGTCTCTATCACATCTCCACTCTACAATATACACTCCACTCTCATCTCTCTTACTTTAGTAGTAATACACACAGCATAAGAGATAATGAGAGACTGAATGGTTGCCTTGTGGTGTAGTGGATAACTTTCTTTCATTTGTATTGCACTGGCTGCGTAACTGCATAAGAGCAAATCAAAGACACAAAAAAAGAAATTCTGGTAGCAATAAGTTTGTCGCATAATAGCAAATTCACATAAAGTGAACCCTCATAAAGAGAGGGAAACCTGTAATAAGTGGTGAACATGAGTGCCACAGAGGAATGGCATGGAGGTTAGGGCAGGACCTAAAACTTAGTGATTATTCCTACATATATGCTAATGAGTAATCACACAGAGTCGACAAATTCCCCAGCAACAACATCAACATGTGATGACATCATAATCCCAACGTGAAATATCCCATTTATTTTGAAAAAGAAATGACATCCTTTAATTATTGGCATAGATCAGGTAATAAAAATACATTTTGTAGTTATGTATTTATCAAATTCATGAAAAATTACCTAATCTTTTCAAAAAGGTAGGTGTGCAATGGGAGCCCTGTATCGCAGGCTTGCATCCTGCATGATGGTAACAGCACCGGCATGATTATTAGTGGGGCAAAGTTCGACAGTGAGCAAGGTCGAGTCCTATTTAATTATGTATATATAAACAGTGGAGCAAACAATGACTCTTTTTAAGGAAAATGGTAGTTTTTCAATATAAAATAGTTACTGTTATTAATTATTATTTAATCATAATACA
The DNA here is from genome assembly GCA_028673005.1 of Tanypteryx hageni. Lineage (NCBI taxonomy): Eukaryota > Metazoa > Arthropoda > Insecta > Odonata > Petaluridae > Tanypteryx > Tanypteryx hageni. The sequence goes on along the minus strand of CM054120.1, from coordinate 103,100,449 downwards.
TGGGTGGTAATGTACCCATTTACAAAGATATGCAAAACATATTTAAATGGCACATACAAAATGAAATATAGTAAGATAGATTTTACATTAAAATAAAATAGATGCATATCTTAAATATATGCTAACAAAACAGTAATAAACATTCTGAATCAATTAAATTCATAGTCATTCAAATAAACGTTTATAATCTCTATACGTATCGTTAAAATCATCCAAAGAGCTATACGTAATCCCAATCTCCATCAACCTATTGATTGGGGAATTAGCACCATAATTTGTTCTTTAATATTTTTTTTTAATAAAATAAATCATTTTTCGTGAACTATATGATGGAAAATGAAAATCTATCATACTAAATAAATAGGGAAAATCGAAATCGGGAAGTTAATATTTTTATGAAATTATTTAAATCACAACGACTCCTTCTAGGCTCTAAAGTAGTTAAATTAAGTAAATTCATTAAACTATTATAATTAATCTCCTCAGCTTGAATATGTAATTGTCGAGCGATTAATTTTAAAAATTTGTTTTTAACTCGTCCCAATTTTGCAATATGAACCCTATAATTTGGTGGCCAAATCACTGAATCAAATTCTAGTTTACTACAAACCAATGCACAATACAAAATTTTTAGTTCACTACAATAATTAAAAGTTTTTGTATTTCTATTAATAATGCCTAACGCTTAAAGAGTTTTATTTTTAATGCGATTAATGTGAGGGATAAATGTAAGAGTTGAGTCTAAAAGAATGCCTAAATCAAACACTTCATTGAGTTCAGGTATTATTTCCCCATTAATATTACAATTGAAAATAATAGGATTCCTACTCTGACCAAAACATATATAGGAACAGTTTTTAGCATTAATGCACAAACCATTAGTTTTACAATGCTGAGAAAGAGGCTTTATATTGTTCCGCAAAATTAATGAATCCATAGGGTTCTCAATAATCTTATTTATTTTTATGTCATCAGCAAAAAGCAAAAATTTTACATTATCAAATACCCTATCAATATCTTTAATAAATATTAGTAACAAGAGAGCACCTAAATGTGATCCTTGTGAGACTTCAGATAAAGCATGAGAATCATATGACAAGTGACATTTAAATTTGACAGTTAGTATCCTTTTACATAAGTAGCTAGTACACCACTCCAGTATTTTGCCACTTATACCATATCCATTCAGCTTACATAAACTTAAGGTATCATTAAGCTTATCAAATGCTTTAGCTAAATAAAGATAAAGACTATCAGTTTGAAAAAATTATCCCTAGCATTATACAAGTCGGTATCATAACAAAGGTGATTAGTACTAACATTTCTACCCTTCATAAACCCATGCTGATGGGGGATAATAATTCATTTAAACGTAGGAGATTACATATCACAAACAATGCTTTCAAATATCTTAGGTGTTATTAAGTGATATTTAGTTATGAATTTAGCTTTGTGTATCATTACACGTAATTTAGTCTATAAACAAGTTCCAATTATTAAAATAATATTTTGTGTTTCGGAAAGCTGGCTCAAAGAATAGATGTGCAAATGCAATTAATTTTCATGCAATACCTTGGAATCATTTATACAAAATAAAGCAATTTAAGAATGCATAAACATTATATGGAGACTGTCGCAAAGGCTCACTGCACCGCCAACGATAATTTTCATCGCGCAACGACATCTTGTTAAACATGGCTACAGATAACAATATTACCTGCTTATCGTTTTCCAATGTAAAAAGTGATTCAAAGTATTTTCATGGTGAAAATTAACCAAAGTGTTTCAAAAATTCATCATGGGTGTGATTTCAGATAGAAATTCTTAACCCGTCATTGGCAGTGCTGTATTTTGTGACTCCCTTGGTCAAGGGTGAGGGCCACTCTCACCCAGATGGTTGTTCCTTTCTTCCGGCAAAAATAATTATTTATTATATCATTTAAGCGTTATTTTCCACAATTTCGTGCCCTTAATTAATGTACGAGTAAAAATGTAAATAAAAGAAGCATTAATATATTTTTCATTAAAGTAATATTAATTTTCAATAATAATATAAAATACTCTAATACACATTTTTTAAATATAAAACACTCGGAAAAATGCGGAAATTGCTGTAAAAGTATAATGAAACTAAAAATTTAATTGTAAAATTTCTATATGATGAGGAGACTGGTGCATAACAAATGTAACCCTCTCGACGGCAGATGAATTGGCACTACCCTCTCAAACATATGCAACCCTAATTTTGCTACCCATGAACAAAAAATATCCGCGATAACATCTTATGTAATTTCGAATAGTTTTAGGAAGGTATACAAATCCCGAAAATCGTAACTTTATAGAAAAAAAATGAGAGAATATTTATTCTCGAGGTGAGGGATTCGCTCACCACCAGACCAACGGCGGGTCAAGGACGCTGTTGTCGAAAGCAACTCGTTAGGACTATTGCAATCGTATTCAATACTCTGCATGGAGAAAGTCTTGTGCGTTGACGCATCAGATTTTTTATGCTACTGTAGGAATGGTGTTGACCATGCACCTACGGAAGCTTAGAGTAAATCGATGGCACGCAACTTTTGGGTTCTCCGGGATATTTTTCCGCGGGAAACGGGAAATTAGTTTTCAAATACCCCAGGAACTACGGAATATCAATGATTTGGCATTTTTTTGTTTAATAATAATTCAATTAAACATGATAGGTATTATTGATACAACCTAAATACATACGCCCTTAAAGAATGCCAATGAGAAATTGTTAGCAGATTCGATATATAGGCGCACTTAGACTTGCGCAATCGACCATTCGTCGATGTTGAAGATTTGGAGATAACAAGAGACCAACTGATTATGTATCTTACATTGCAAATCTTTCATAGTTAAAATTGATGGTAGAAATTAGTTGGAAGAGGTTTAAACAAAAATCTCCGATAATAATAGACAAGTGTTGGTTGTTTGGTTGGTGATCATTTTTAATCGTTTATATCTCATCCACGTTCAGAGAGAATGGTTCCACATTTTCCACGATAGTCTGATTCACATATTAAAAGCGATTATATAAAACTTATTCGGAAAGACGACCCGAGTCGACCCTAGGAAATTATTTCTATTTCTCATAAGGTAAAACTCAAAAATGAATTTTTCAAAGTGCATGCTTTTTTTCCTTTGGAAATTAAAATTACAATATTCGGATCTGGACTATTCTAAAAACACATTTTAAGAACATTTATTCAATTCTTCGATTACCGCCTTCAGCTCGAAATCGCTCATGTTTACCGTCTGAATGATATTTTTTGGAAATATCTTGGCATTTTAACGGAATGTTGCCTTGCCTGCCAATTACTTCATTAAACCTCGAAGTCCTATTTTTACTCCAATAGTTATGGGTTTAAGTGTGCTTTGAAAGCTTTTAACAGGAGAAGGAGAGAAAGACGGAAGGAGGGTAAAATTACATTCATAGCAATCCACGTAAACAACATTCGTTGCGTTATTTACGAGAAGGAATGCCTAAAAAGCTGAAATACAATAGAAAAAATCAACAATCGTAATAATGAGCTTTTTAAAATTATTGAAATACAAACGGTATGAAAATCTGAGGAACCTGCTGGACGTTTTAATAAACGAACCGAGAATGTAAAAAATTTATAGAGTGAAGGATTCAGCGACAGGTTACGAGGGTTAGGTAGAAGAATGGAGGAATTGAAGACGGTTTAGGAAATAGGTAGAGAAAGAGATGTTTAAAAGAATCAATGAGTCGCAAAAATAATAATAGAAGACTATGTTGTCCGTCCGTTGGTTTGAGTATGAAGCTATTAAAACGAGGATATCTCGATCGCGGATGCAGATAGAAAATTGAAATTGGGGAGAAATTATCTATTTAAATATGAAAATGCTTTCTCGAAAGAAGATTCACGAAAAAAGTCCCGAGTTCGTCTTCAGGGGATTAACTCCATTCTTCGTACGATAACAGGCAATAGTCGAATTTTTATCGTGCAGGTCTTCTTCTTTTGGAAATGAAAATTGAAAAAACTTAATCCACGCTCATCCGATTGGAACTATTTAAAATAAAATTTAATAAAGTCACTTATTCTATTCTTCTTTTTCCGAAATCGCTCATTTGTTTATCTTATTATTAGTATTCATCACAGATTCTACTGGTACAATATATGTATTAAAAAAATAAATCTTAATTGATACCATAATATTTGGGATGGAAATTCAGAGGAATAACTGAAAAATATCCAGTTATAAAGGTATTCCTGGAAAAGCTTGACTAGGCACGAAATTCAAACGAGCAATTCCCGCGGATCATCAAAAATTTAACGTAATGAGTAAATTACAGGGAACCGGGAACGAGAATTCCCGGTTCCAAAGCTTTGCACGCAACTACATGATAAGCGATGATATTCTGCTAATAAGTCCTTTAGGATTTGACGACGAACAAAGCCTACGATACCAATCGTCCCGACCGGGCCTTTTTCCAGGTCTTTTTCGACGAGAGTAGGAATGTGTCAACCGTACGACATAGGGCGAATTTTGAAATCAGGCCATTAAAAAATACACCTAAGCGTCGAGGCACCAGGAAGAAATACTACCTATCCCTTAATGGAAACTTCGGCGCAGACGTGGGGTTGATATCTACGAGCGGGTCTTTCAAGGTTTTCCCACGTTTTGGGACGTTAATAATGCCGAGAAGATGTGCAACGCTTTTGTCGCAGGGAAATGTTGCGGGCGACGCGATATCAATATCGGCACGTGGAGACGAGCGCGTGCCTATTGGAAATCAAAGGCCGAGCGGACGATCACGCGTTCTGCTGAGCAAGATTTCATATCTTTTCCCGAAATCGCTGACATGTGCCGGGGGACGCTGCTATATAAGCGTCGCCACCGGGCCTTCCGATCACTTCGGGCCAAGATGTGGAGTCCTCTCGTCGTCTTCCTAGCCGGTGAGTACATTACATGAAAGTACTATTCTCCTAGTTCATATCATCTCGTGATTACCAGTACGATACTCGGGGAATGGCGGTTCGTCACGCGTCCCTCGCCAATTAATACGAAAATAGCGCTATCCTGGTCGGCGGTCGATTACACGGATACTCGCCAGAAAGTAAGAACATCGAAAGCGTCCTAAGCTTGTCGCGCTCGATGGAGTATGTATTTCCTTCGGGTTTTCATCGCAAAACTCCTTCTCGTTCCGACGAAAAGAAATTGAATCCGAAACGTTTGCCTCGCCGTATCCATCAACGCTAAAAAGTAATCCCGTGATCTTTTGAAGTGCCACTTTCCCCCAAAGAACGATCGCAATTTACAAGCACTAGGATTAAAACAATGCAATCAAATTCGTATGAGAAGTTTTGATCCTAGCACCGTCGCCGTGCCGCCTTGGAGGTTCAACGCCCGGTTAATTTAGGCACGGCGATCATTTAATATAAACCCACGACGTGATATCATGAAATATCTAATAACGGCTGTTCTTTTTGTTGCAGTTGGGCTGGCTGCGGCTGAATATGGTGGTAAGTGGCGCGACTCTCTTGATTTCCAAACCGATAAATTAACGAATGAACTGAGAGTGTATTATAACATAATTACGTGACATGATAATGCATGCCTGAATTAGGACCCGCGGTAATTGTAAGATGTGTGCGTCTAATGATTCTGCAATCTTCGCAGCGTGGAAACCTAACAATGTGTACCAGTACGAGGTCCGTGGGCGGACCGTGGCTTCTCTCCATCAAGTTTCAAACAACTACGTCGGAGTAGCGAGTCGCGCGATTCTCACGATCCAGCCAAAGACTCCGGATTACCTGTACGCCAAGGTTAGTATGAGCGCCGGGTGCAAATTGATGGAGCTTGCGGACGCGCCCGGTCGGCTGGGCGTCCTTTGGGAGCGATGCATAAATTTCCGTCCTTCCCGTTTTCCCAGATCACCAATGCGGAGTACGCTCAGGTGCACACCGATCTTACAGGTGGGTGGACTTCTCACATCCCAGAGAAGGCGGTGAGCTACAAGCAACTCCCGCTGGACGGCGGCTACTTCGCGATCCAATTAAAAAAGGGATCGGTGAGTGACTCGATTATTTTCCCGCCGAGTGTCCGAGCGTGATGCCCCAGCTCAGTCGAGAGAGAAGTCAAAGACGTGATCGTTTTTCCCGTTTCCTCAGGTGGATTCGATGGTCGTGAGCAAGTCCTGGAGCACGCCGACACTCAATCTAATCAAGAGCGTCGTGAGTCAGCTGCAGGTGGACACTCAGGGTGCCAACGAGATCAACTGGCGCACTCCCAGCCAAGTCCCGAAGCTCGAAGCGCAAAAGAGCGTTTACCGAACAATGGAGGTGAGATGCTTATATCGAGACAGCTAAATGCGCATCCGGGACGTGGAACACACTATCGCCTCTCGACTCCACCTACCGACGCCGCGTTCAAATCATGCGTTCATTTCAGGACACGGTCACCGGTGAATGCGAAACGCTGTACGACATTTCGCCGATGCCCCGTTACGCCCTTGAGACAGCGCCCCATATGGCTCCCCTGAGGAGCCTCCGCGGTGAGGGCCAATTCTACGACATCGTGAAGACGAAAAACTACACCAACTGCCATAAGAGGGTCGCCTACCACTTTGGATTCTCCCCATTCACCGATTGGGAACCCGCCGACAACAAAATGGGCCACTTCCTCTCCGTAAGTGCAGATTTCAGCCGCCACTGCGACCGAAACTTGGTTCTTGGACTTGGAATTCATAAACGCCTCATTTCCTTCCACGACAGCGCTCTTCCGTGAGCAGGATCGTGATATCCGGAACCCTCGACAAGTACACCATCCAATCGTCCGTGACCACGGCCAGGGTTATCGTCAGCCCCCATCTCTACGACGGTCAGAAAGGCATGGTGGGATCCCGAATGAACATCACCCTCCTATCCTTGCGTCCCGCCTCCGGCTCCCCTCCAGCCATCTCCAACCCGCGCACCGTCAAGGACCTTGTGTACGAATACAACACGCCGTTTTCCTCTGAGCACGGTTCCAAGAGTGCCTACCCGAGCGGGGATTCCACCGAGTCCGGCAGCAGCGCCGAAAGCGACAGCAGCAGCTCAGACGACAGCGCTGACAGCCACAGCAATAACAGCAGCAGCGACAGCGAGCCCGGTAGCAATAGCGACAGCGACAGCGAAGACAGCAGCACCAGTGAAAGCAGCGAAGAGAGTCCACGCAAGCGTGCCGTTCCTAAGAGATTCCGGCGATCCGCTCCGAAAAAGAAATTCGACAGCAGCGGCAGCAGCAGCAGCAGCAGCGAATCGGACAGCCAAGACAGCCATTCCAATGAAGACGGCACCAGCAGCAGCAGCGAGAGCAGCGAGTCCTCCAGCGAAAGTAGAAACTCCAAAAACTCCGACAGCAGCTCAGACAACGACAACCGCAGTTACGGCAGCAGTCCCGATAGCTACAGCTCGAGCGAACGGCACCAGCCCAAGCCCGCGATGAACAAGCCACCCCAGGTTCCCTTCCTCCCCTACTTCGTCGGGTACCAGGGCAGCTCAGTACAGGCCGCCAAGGACCTGAACGTCGTGTCCGCAGTCAAGAAGCTCTGCTCTCAGATAGCGTCCGAGCTGCAGAACCCTAGCACCATGCCCCAGAAAGAAACACTTGCTAAGTTCTCAATCGTTGTCCGCCTCGCGCGTACCATGAGCAGCGAGCAGCTACAAAAGGTCACCTCCGACCTCTACGCTCCCATCAAGTCATCTGGGGAGAACCCATGGTGAGCAAGCCCTCTCTAAGGTGGCGTAGAATAGTACACCTCGTTCAAAGGTGTCAGCAATTCTCAACAGGTCACAGTATATACTGCGCCTGATCCAATTAAGCATGTTTCGACAACGACCTGATAAGCCCCTCGCATGCACACGAAACTATGTACCTTTCCTCTCCCCTTCCCCAGAAGGAGACTGGCTGTACTAACACTTATTTTTACCCCTTTACAAGGCCCGTCTTCCGCGACGCCGTAGCCACCGCTGGCACGCCGCCCGCCCTGACTGCCATCAAACAATGGATCTTCACCAAGAAGATCTACGGCGAAGAGGCCGCCGAAGTCCTGGCGACTCTGCCCCGCTCCGCCAGGATGCCCACTTCCGATTACATCAGAAGCGTATTCGTGAGTACCAGACTCCTTTCGACTTTTTCAAACGCATCGAAGCGGTGGGAGCGCGCCACTCATGACTTCTCCCGTCTTCCAGGATTTAGCCACTCACGAAACTGTCACCAAGCAACCCATGCTCAACAGCTCAGCCATCACGTCTTTCGCGACCCTCGTGCGGAAGGCTCAGGTGAACAACGTGACCGCCCACAACTACTACGGCGTTCACGCCTTCGGACGCTTTTCTCCCATCGACCCCAAGGACCTTACCGAACGATACATACCTTACTTAGCAAAGGCCCTCCGCTCCGCCGTCAGGAACGGTGACAGCCACAGCATCCAGGTGTACATCCGTGCTCTCGGAAACCTAGGCCATCCCAAGATCCTCAGCGTTTTCGAACCATACCTCGAAGGCAAAGAACAAATGTCCACCTTCCAGAGAACGCTAATGGTCCTGGCCCTCAACAAGCTCGCCATAGCTTACCCCAAGGTCGCCCGCCGCGTGCTCTTCAACGTCTATCAGAACATTGCCGAAGCACACGAAGTCCGCTGCGCCGCCGTCTACGGCCTCATGAGAACCGGCCCACCCGCCTTCATGCTCCAGAGAATGGCCGAATTCACCAACCAGGACATCAGCCACCAAGTGAGCTCCGCCGTCAAATCAGCCATCCAATCCGCTGCAGCCCTCGAGGGACCTCACCACCGCGAACTGTGAGTCTCTCGATTGGATTAAAATCGGAAGCGGGGATTTCACTCCCCAACGTTAACGTAAAAGCCGCACGATCGTCACTTCTCCCCCGCCTCTTCCAGGAAAAAGAATGCCGCCGCCGCCGTCCACCTACTCACCCCCAAGGAATTCGGATTCCATTACTCCTACTCTTACCTCAAGAGCTACATGGTTAAGGAGATGGGGCTCGCCTACAAGCAAGAGTTCAGCTGGATCGGAAGCGAAAGCAGCTTCACGCCTAAAAGCGCTTTCATCGTCAATTCGCAAAACCACGGAGGACTCAAATCCCAGAGCATGGCAGTGAGTATCGCCCGCGTGACAAATACGCACACCATGACAAATGCGCTCGCCACATGCTAATTACCTTTATGCATCTACCTATACCACCAGCTTGGGTTGATGACTTCGGGCATCGACGGAATAGCGGATATTATCGAGGACCTCGCAGGCGACTACTATTCGTCGGGTAGCGGCAGTTCCGGCAGGAAAGGCAAACCTTCCTCCAGCCACAGTCCTTTCAACGTCGACACCATCGCCGAGATGCTCGACATCCAGCCTTCCGAATCAAAACAGTTCGAAGGAAATTTCCATTTCCGCACCATGGGGACCGACAGGTTCTTCACTTTCGACAACGACACCATCCACGCCGCTCCTTACTGTAAGACCTCCCTTATTTCTCAGACAAACGTCCAAGTATTCCATCCCCAAACTCACCTCGACCGTATTTATTTTCAGATGTGAAGGCCGCCGCATCCGCCCTCCGCTCCGGACACCATTTCGTTTACCAGAAGCTCTACAACCAGTACGCTCTGACCCTCAGCTTCCCCCTCGAAACCGGCCTTCCGTTCGTCTACACTCTGAAGTGCCCCACCTACATGTCGATACGAGGAGAGGTGAAAGCTAAGACACACCCCGACATGGCCAGTGGATCACATCCCTCACTTTTGATGCCGAACACCGTCAATGGATCTACTAGCATTCACGTAGTGTATGTCGTCGGCCCCAACGCCTTATCCGCTCCACATACAGGCGAAACTCTCAAGGCGCCTCTTACCGAGATTGTCTTTTCCCACCTGCAGATACTCGTCGCGCATGGCCGCTAAGATCAGTTTCGTCGCTCCTCTGACCCACCAGCGTTACATCGCCGGTCTTGACAAGAACGTGCAGGTGAACTTGCCCGTTCGGGCCGATTTCTCCATCGACACGTATAACACCAGGGCCGACCTTACGCTGCAGCCTCTGTACACCAACCGCGACTCCCTGCTCTTCCACTTCAGCACCTCGCCTTACACCAGCAAGCACAACATCCTAGATCTCAACCCCGTCAGCCAAGGAAGCGACCATAAGGTCATCCACGTCCGTGAACCCCGCACGGTAAGAAAACGAAATTCCGCACGTTGAACAGCTCCCTACCCAGCCTCTTTGTCAAATACGCTTCAACGGCGAATCCTCCATCCACAGTTGGAAAACACCTTCGGAAAGGACGCCACAGGCTTCGCTTTCCGCGTCAAATACAGCACGGAGCAAAAGTACGTCGACTCTAAATGGCTGCTGGAGAAGGCTGCGCGGCACGACGCCCTCTCATTCGCCCTCTACCCATGGGCCGAGAGGACCATTCAGTGGAACAACATCAACGTGTACCTGGACGCCCATAAGAGCAGCAGCAAGGCCGTCACTTTTGCGGCCGACTACTGTGAGTACGAACGGGTCACCTCCAAGAAAATTCATTCCTTTTGACGGGGGTTCATAAATGGATTCCCTCATCCACGCGCTCTCAGGCGCCAATTTAGGACATACCTTTCCTCCGCAGCTCAACACACGTATGACGAAGATGAATCTGACTCTCACGAAGACGCCGAATCTAACGAAAGCGCGCACGACCGCAACTCGCCATCAAGCTCGAGAAGTACGGCCAGCCCATCCACTTCCGCACCCATCAGCGAGAAGAGGCAGAGGGAGTACCTGAAGAAGGCCTCCTACGGCATCCGAAGTAAGTCCTTCATTTTGCGTCCCCCGGTTCGATCGCCACGACTCTTCCTATAATCTGAATAATCATGACATTCCGTCGCGTAATTGCAGACGGTTCCGCATCCGTCCTCGATCTGGCCGTTGTCTTCAACGGAGTGAAGAAGGTCTCCTACGTCGCCACAGCGGCTTACGCCGACAGCCCGGTAGACGAAAAGTCTCGATTCCTTTTCTACTACTACAGTTCTCCCCACTACACCCGAGCGAAGCCTTTTGAGGTAACGTTAAACACGTGTCTGTAGCATCTCTTTACCAGTTGAGAGGGAATGCGTTTTCTAACCTCACCGCGTTCGCCATTGTTAGGCTTGCCTTGCATACGAAGGGAAGTGGCCCAACGTGCCCCTCATGGACTACGCTAAGGCTCTCAGGGCCAGGCCCACCTCCTACGGCAGCATGGAAATGGGATTCGGCGAGACTTGCCAATCCGATGCCTCACAAATCAGTATCAAGGTGAGCTGATTTAAGAGAAGCCGTTCTTGCCATTGCTGACACCCTACTCCCACGAATACGTTTGATCTCTCGTGCGTACGTTCTCTCCACAGTACAAGGCCGACCAGACCCCGGAGAGAAAGGAGTACCTCCGCCAAACCGCCATGTCTCAGTTGTGTATTAGCCAAATGCAGCGCGGGGAGAACCTCCTGCCAGCTTGCCGTAACGTAACCGCAAGGGCCAACTTCCTCGACTACTACACCGCCGAAATTCACTACGATAACGTGAGTTGACTGCCACAGTTTTCCTAATTGACTAACCCTATCAAACTCGTTCATCACGAAATAATTTCTGCTCCCCACCAGCTTTCTCCTGCATTCAAGAACTACACCTACAAGGCATACAGCTTGCTCAGGTACCTCACTTTCCCACACCTCGACGAGAACTTTATCACCGCCCGGAACAAGGATGGAAGGGTCACGATCAACCTCGCATACGCCCCGAGTATGAGCGATGCCAACGTGACCATCGAAGCTCCCAATCTCAACGCCGAATTTAAGAGGGTGCGACTGAACCCATGGGTCAAACCTATCGTCGTACAACATCCGACATACTCCGCCGCCGAGCGCTTCTTCACCAAAGCTTTCGCCATGAAGTACACAGGTAAACCGACCGCAGAACTCACGCCTGCCTCTCGAGTATCGCATGTTTGGAGAGCAAACCCCCTATGGTGCGGTTATTTCTAATTTGCGATCGCGCGCATGAATACTCATACAACCCTTTCTTTTGAGCAGCCAAGTGCAGTCTCGATCGTTACTCGGTGACCACATTCGACAACAACACGTACGACGCTCGTTACGGCAAGTGCTGGCACGTCGCGATGACCACCCAGCCCAAGGAGAGCGACTCTTCCAGTTCCTCCAACACCTCTCCTTACGCAGCAGGGGTGGCCGTTCTCGTCAGAGAAGCTAGCGAGAAGAAAAAGGTTTGCCACGTAACCGCTCTCCCTCGCAAGCTCGCGATCGCGCCACGCTCGGTGCAAAGCTCGCAAATCAATTCACCCATGCTTTTCTCTTTGTGATCCTCAGGAGTTCAAAGTCCTTCTCGGAAATCATGAATTCCACATAACGCCAGCCGGTTCTTCTCACTCTGGAGACTCCGAAAGCCAAGATGCCGCTGCCTACGTCATTTACAACCAGAAACCTCGCCCTGTATCGCACCGCAGAGTCACCAAGACCATGGACGAGAGGGGAGAAACCCTGGCCAGTTGGTATGCCCTTCCCAGCGGTGCCCTCCGATGGGAGGCACCACAACACGGGGTCTACATCTCATACAACGGATATGGAGCTACGATCGTGGTAAGCGTGGCGCCCACGGATTCCGAACCGATGACAAGCACCCAGTCGAGTACGGCAAACAAAGATTACTTCATCTGCAATTTCTCTTCCCTCGTAGGCCGACAGCTTCCACAGAGATGAGGTCATTGGTCTTTGCGGAACATACGACGGAGAACCATACACCGACTTCACCACCCCCAGCAACTGCATCGTGAGCAACTCCAGTGTTTTCGTGCCCAGCTATCTCTTACCCGACCATTCCTGCGAAGCATCCGCCAAGCAAATACAGCGGCGTGCCGCCTCTGCTCCTTGCTTCCGTAAGACGGTCACTCCGTGGGAAGTCATCAGCGAAGATGACTACAGCGCCGGATACCATCCCTCTCGGTACAACTCCACGACCCGAAAAGAGTCACCTTCTTCCTCATCCGGTTGCACCCAAACCCGCATCAAGATCATCGAAGAGGGCAGCCGCACCTGCTTCACCATGCGACCTTATCCAGCATGCGCCGAAAAATGCCGTCCCAAGGGGAAGGTCGAACGTAGCGTAAGTCTTACGATTTGTGTTCTTGTTTAGCATCCAATCCTCCCTCGAACGTTTCCCACAATGCCAAATAAAACATCCGCTCATGGCTTATGTTTATTCTTCCGCCAGGTGCCCGTGCATTGCGTGACAAACTCTGATGCCTCTCGCCACTTCGTGCAAATGGTGAAGAAAGGAGCCAATCCCGACTTCAACCGCAAGGAGATTACCAAGACCATCAAAATCTCCTACCCTGAGACCTGTGTCCATAACTAACTCACGGCAAGCGATTGAGAACCCAGAATAAGTTATTCAAAGCCAACAGACGAAGCATGAAAAATGTAAAAAAAATGAAAAAATTATATTTATGACAAATAAAGTGACACTTTCTCAACAAACCGATGTTTTTCCTCCAACCATTCGTTGCATCCGACCTAAGGTACCGTTCTCACCCTCTGTCTACCTGCAATGCCTCGCCAAAATCTGTGCCCACGACCTCGACAGGTTGTATCGCTCGAAAAAAATGACGACGGAGCGATTAAAGCTTTCCGAACATAATGCCATGCTGGCCACAACATCGTCCAAATATTCTTGAGGACGAGGGTCCCGTCCGTTGGAACATAATTACGTGGAATTTGCATTCGACAGAAACAAAATTGCTTTGCACTGGATACTTATCTTGTAAAGTTGTGCCAATTCAGCCAATTGTGGCCAAATGATTGGTTAAAATCGGACGATAATAACAACCACATAACATGAAGACGGTTCATGTATTTTACAACATATCTCCTAAGCATCTCGTTAAATAGGTACTCATATCACCGAAACTTATTGAGAGCAATTGTTGAATTAAATAATTAAATAAACATTTCGTCAAATAATTTCTCCCATAAAACGTAAGTTTTACGATAAATTTCATGCAAAGAAAATAAAGGTATTTAAGAAATTATAGCAAACCTTGTTTATATGGAAGAAGATACGAAGATATGCATATTTAAACATAAAAAAACATTTTTCGTCCTCGATCGTTCAAACTTACGAAGGTCTTTCCTTTATTATGATTTGACATTATTTCACTTTCGTGTATATTTCTGCTGTACTTTTTTAATTGTATCTTTATTTACGTATACCTTTAAGTAATTTTCATTTTAGTTGTTTGATTTGAACTGCATTATGTACGTATAAATTAATTACATTGCGTATTAAAACGGTTATGTGGAAGAAGGCCTGAACTTCGCCGTATTAAGGTTATATTAATGAATAATATTGTTTCTTTTCCTGAAAAAATTCACAGTTTACTACGGAAACCTTTTTGGAACATGCCCCGTTTGAGTTAAGTGGTTGTGATGTAATTTTAGGTTCACGTTCATTCGCGTACTTAACAGAGTCATGCATAACATTTCTTTTCCCTTACTTAACTCTCTGAGTACACGAAAGTAAGTTAACGTATTTACGCAATTGCAGCATATGAAGCTAATTTACTGATTTATTCGATGAAAAAATTTGTCGATTATGCCTAATGGAAAAAGATTATATTTTGTCTAGATAATTTCACAATCGAAAATTATTTGCAACATATCTCACTTTGATTTTATGGCTATGATCGAGTTAACAGAATCAGGTATAAATTTGTTTAAAAGCTCGGCCATAAGTGCTTTTATTACCATTTTTACCCCCGTTCATGCCTTTGTAGTAAATTATTAATTTATTTCCACTAAATTTCTTTATGTGCAGGAAAAGTAAAAAAACGTTTTTATATGAATTTCATCATCGTAGGTTATTTCACTTAATGCCGCGAGTGTGTGCACACAAGCAATTTAACTTATTTATGTCATTATATCTAATCTTGTTTACATTGTTCACTTGCAAACAATAAACCATTTGTCGTGCTTAATTGTCCAAACATATTATGGTAATTTTTTGTTTTATTATATGAAAAATTTTGTTGGTTATGAACCTAAAAACTAACAGTTGAAGAGCATAAGCTTTGTCCGGAGGGAAGAAAACAAATAATTACCGAGTAGAAAACATGATGACATGTGTACCCCATATAAGAATATCTTCCACACAAATTGATTAGGAGTAGAGTAGGGGTTGAGGAGAAATAGAAGAGAGAGACCAAGAATTTCACTTGAATAATTAAATGACCAAATGTTATTCTCTGAAAGACCTGCAGTGGAATCTAGAACCAAATATTCTTCAGTTTTGTGTCTTGAGTTTTGCACTGAAGAACAAACAACCTTAGCATGGTCTAAGAGTTGATGAAGTTAGATGAAGGTTACGTTTTAAGTGTGTCCTGTAACCATTAACAATAATGTTCCACAAAGTCATATCCGATGGAGGCCAATGTGACCAGATTTGGCTGAGAAACATAGGGCTTTTCAATAGATTATCTACTATTTTTTTTCTATTTTTGGGCACCGCTCTGCTATGACTGGAAGAAAATATTTCTTATCCTAAGTCCATAAAATATTCTTTAGAAGACATGTAGCACTCTCACTTTGGCCAACATAACTTCGAAATTTAATTTGAGAAGGGGTTTGTGTACATATGTTGCAGTCGAGAATCAATTGCCTGATATCTGCTTTCATTTAAAGGGCTACAATTAGTGTTTCACATGGACTGCATTCTGGTTGAAAGAAAACACGGATCCCTGAGAACCACTTAAAACTGTGAGACAATTATTCAATGTTGCATTAACCCATGAGCATAGGTTTCCATGGGGGCCCTGGACCCAATCGGTCACAGAGGTTTGTGCATCCATGGGGTGTGGTCTGCGAAAAACTTTCCACCTCAATCCAGAAACTCACTTGTGAGTAACTTCCTTAAAATCACAGTAAACATGCCAGAAGTTTATTGTGAATCATAGAAAAAGGAAATGGAATGGGTTAACAAAATTTAGCACAGTACCTCAACATTTTCTTATGGGCAAAACATGGCCAATATATTCATGGAATAAATTGAATATGCAAAGCAAAATAAAAATAAGAAAGTAAAACAAAATCATTTTGTAAAAATTCCACCGTATATGGGAATCTCAGCTTAGGTTTCAATGTGACAAGTCAAAACCTAGTTTGTGTTTCCCAAATATAGTGAAATTTCACACAGTGAATTTGTTTTCTGTCCTAAAAATAGAATTTAAAAAAATTAAGGATTTCTAATTATTCTTCTGGCAGTTTGAGACCTTGGTTTCAAAAATCCCAAAACTACAGCTTAACCTGCTGGAAGAACATCAAAGTGTTGACCATGTTAGCGAGCAAACTCTAAAATAAATCATGAATAATATTACAATTATTAGACAATATCATAACAAGGAGGAAAATCTGGCCATTGGGTAACAACCCAGTCAATAAGAATTTTGTAAAATAATTACAACTAAGTGCCAATAATTTTATAACAATAAATTACCAATTTCAGTATGCTGCTTCCTTTGTCACAGTCACTATCCACTTTATGTGAATTAAAGAAAATAATTACAACTAAATCGCAATCATAATACTATTAATATTATAATAATCGGTTGCCATGACTGAATTTTCTTCATATGAGAATTCTATGCCTTTATGTTTAGAAGTGGCAAGATAAACAACTTTTGAATACCAAGGAGGAAACCCTGCCCATTGGGTAACAACCCGGTCTATAAGAATTTTGTATAATTATTACAACTAAGTTCCAGTAATTTTATAACATTCAATTGCAAATTTTAGAACATCAAATTACAAATTTTAGATGGCAGCTCCCTTTGACACAGTCACTATTCATTTTATATAAATTACAGTAAATAATTACAACTAAATCGCAATCATACTATTTATATTATAATAATCGGTTGCCATGACTGAATTTTTTTCGCACGAGAATAAAATGCCCTCAGGGTTAACTGCTTTCTGTTTGTGCTGTAGTAATAAATAAAAGATCAGTGGAAGACTCTGAAAACAGGAATAGGAACGCTGGTCATCAGGGCAACTCTTAGAAAAACAGAGTGGCAAGCTTTTGTGCCAAGTTATGTGGTAAGAAAGAGATATTTGGAGTGAAGATTTGAGTGTAATACAGGTTTCCCTCTCTTTATATGGGGTTTCCGTTCCAGGAAAGTTATGCATGAAGTGAATTCTTATAAACAGAACCCATGTTTACATGTAAAAGGTAGGGATATGTACCACAAGCAATCCTAACTCCCCTCCAAATCACTCTTATTTCACTCCATAATGACTTCTTATGTGCTAAATAAAAATTTAAAAAAATTAACTCTGTGAATTATGCTCGCAAATAAAAGGAAGCGGATGGGATGGGCAGTGGATGTTGTGAGTGACAAAATAGTGGAGGTTTAAAGCGCTGGAGGGTTTTCTTGGCCCAATGCAGGTTCCGTGGGCAAGGACATAAAACTTCTCAAGTGTCCTCAATCAGTAGCACACAAAGTCTCTATCACATCTCCACTCTACAATATACACTCCACTCTCATCTCTCTTACTTTAGTAGTAATACACACAGCATAAGAGATAATGAGAGACTGAATGGTTGCCTTGTGGTGTAGTGGATAACTTTCTTTCATTTGTATTGCACTGGCTGCGTAATAATTCTACGCTATTATTCAAATAAAATGTCTTCAAAAATATTCGAAATAAAAATCGAAATGTTTTCAAAGAAAAGGACGTAATGTCGTCAATGGGAACAATTTTCATGTAATATTATGGAAGGCTCAAATAAAACTGCCATTACAACTAAGGGGAATAATTTTGAAACGAGAAAAAAAAACCCAAAACCTCCCAACCAAGAAAACATCCGTGTTTAGAAACGAGAAGCTTGATCTGCTAAGATAGTTCAGTGGTAGAATATCCGCCCGGCAAGTGGAAGACCCGGGTTCGATTCCCGGTCTTATCAGACTTTTTTCTCGTTTCAAAATTATTCCCAACATTACAGCTTATGCCTGTCTGCATAGGATCTTCGGATCGCTATTCCATCAATTACAACTGAAGATACACATTGGTGAAAAATTGCATACATTCATATTAAAAACAAATTTTCCGTAAATTTCTAGAGAAAATTAAAATTACACGGCTAAGAAGACATATATTTTGTCTATGTAACTGTAAAATACCTAGTCCACACAAACCTGCCAAGAACGTTAATGAGCGAATTCATATGGTAATAAAATAAAGACAATCTGGCTCTCCTGAACTTGACATTAACATAATATACAAATAATAATTCATCAGGTAGTTGATAAAATTACAATATTCGGATCTGGACTATTCTAAAAACACATTTTAAGAACATTTATTCAATTCTTCGATTACCACAAGCAATCCTAACTCCCCTCCAAAACACTCTTATTTCACTCCATAATGACTTCTTATGTGCTAAATAAAAATTTAAAAAAATTAACTCTGTGAATTATGCTCGCAAATAAAAGGAAGCGGATGGGATGGGCAGTGGATGTTGTGAGTGACAAAATAGTAGAGGTTTAAAGCGCTGGAGGGTTTTCTTGGCCCAATGCAGGTTCCGTGGGCAAGGACATAAAACTTCTCAAGTGTCCTCAATCAGTAGCACACAAAGTCTCTATCACATCTCCACTCTACAATATACACTCCACTCTCATCTCTCTTACTTTAGTAGTAATACACACAGCATAAGAGATAATGAGAGACTGAATGGTTGCCTTGTGGTGTAGTGGATAACTTTCTTTCATTTGTATTGCACTGGCTGCGTAACTGCATAAGAGCAAATCAAAGACACAAAAAAAGAAATTCTGGTAGCAATAAGTTTGTCGCATAATAGCAAATTCACATAAAGCGAACCCTCATAAAGAGAGGGAAACCTGTAATAAGTGGTGAACATGAGTGCCACAGAGGAATGGCATGGAGGTTAGGGCAGGACCTAAAACTTAGTGATTATTCCTACATATATGCTAATGAGTAATCACACAGAGTCGACAAATTCCCCAGCAACAACATCAACATGTGATGACATCATAATCCCAACGTGAAATATCCCATTTATTTTGAAAAAGAAATGACATCCTTTAATTATTGGCATAGATCAGGTAATAAAAATACATTTTGTAGTTATGTATTTATCAAATTCATGAAAAATTACCTAATCTTTTCAAAAAGGTAGGTGTGCAATGGGAGCCCTGTATCGCAGGCTTGCATCCTGCATGATGGTAACAGCACCGGCATGATTATTAGTGGGGCAAAGTTCGACAGTGAGCAAGGTCGAGTCCTATTTAATTATGTATATATACACGGTGGAGCAAACAATGACTCTTTTTAAGGAAAATGGTAGTTTTTCAATATAAAATAGTTACTGTTATTAATTATTATTTAATCATAATACATGGGTGGTAATGTACCCATTTACAAAGATATGCAAAACATATTTAAATGGCACACACAAAATGAAATATAGTAAGATAGATTTTACATTAAAATAAAATAGATGCATATCTTAAATATATGCTAACAAAACAGTAATAAACATTCTGAATCAATTAAATTCATAGTCATTCAAATAAACGTTTATAATCTCTATACGTATCGTTAAAATCATCCAAAGAGCTATACGTAATCCCAATCTCCATCAACCTATTGATTGGGGAATTAGCACCATAATTTGTTCTTTAATATTTTTTTTTAATAAAATAAATCATTTTTCGTGAACTATATGATGGAAAATGAAAATCTATCATACTAAATAAATAGGGAAAATCGAAATCGGGAAGTTAATATTTTTATGAAATTATTTAAATCACAACGACTCCTTCTAGGCTCTAAAGTAGTTAAATTAAGTAAATTCATTAAACTATTATAATTAATCTCCTCAGCTTGAATATGTAATTGTCGAGCGATTAATTTTAAAAATTTGTTTTTAACTCGTCCCAATTTTGCAATATGAACCCTATAATTTGGTGGCCAAATCACTGAATCAAATTCTAGTTTACTACAAACCAATGCACAATACAAAATTTTTAGTTCACTACAATAATTAAAAGTTTTTGTATTTCTATTAATAATGCCTAACGCTTAAAGAGTTTTATTTTTAATGCGATTAATGTGAGGGATAAATGTAAGAGTTGAGTCTAAAAGAATGCCTAAATCAAACACTTCATTGAGTTCAGGTATTATTTCCCCATTAATATTACAATTGAAAATAATAGGATTCCTACTCTGACCAAAACATATATAGGAACAGTTTTTAGCATTAATGCACAAACCATTAGTTTTACAATGCTGAGAAAGAGGCTTTATATTGTTCCGCAAAATTAATGAATCCATAGGGTTCTCAATAATCTTATTTATTTTTATGTCATCAGCAAAAAGCAAAAATTTTACATTATCAAATACCCTATCAATATCTTTAATAAATATTAGTAACAAGAGAGCACCTAAATGTGATCCTTGTGAGACTTCAGATAAAGCATGAGAATCATATGACAAGTGACATTTAAATTTGACAGTTAGTATCCTTTTACATAAGTAGCTAGTACACCACTCCAGTATTTTGCCACTTATACCATATCCATTCAGCTTACATAAACTTAAGGTATCATTAACCTTATCAAATGCTTTAGCTAAATAAAGATAAAGACTATCAGTTTGAAAAAATTATCCCTAGCATTATACAAGTCGGTATCATAACAAAGGTGATTAGTACTAACATTTCTACCCTTCATAAACCCATGCTGATGGGGGATAATAATTCATTTAAACGTAGGAGATTACATATCACAAACAATGCTTTCAAATATCTTAGGTGTTATTAAGTGATATTTAGTTATGAATTTAGCTTTGTGTATCATTACACGTAATTTAGTCTATAAACAAGTTCCAATTATTAAAATAATATTTTGTGTTTCGGAAAGCTGGCTCAAAGAATAGATGTGCAAATGCAATTAATTTTCATGCAATACCTTGGAATCATTTATACAAAATAAAGCAATTTAAGAATGCATAAACATTATATGGAGACTGTCGCAAAGGCTCACTGCACCGCCAACGATAATTTTCATCGCGCAACGACATCTTGTTAAACATGGCTACAGATAACAATATTACCTGCTTATCGTTTTCCAATGTAAAAAGTGATTCAAAGTATTTTCATGGTGAAAATTAACCAAAGTGTTTCAAAAATTCATCATGGGTGTGATTTCAGATAGAAATTCTTAACCCGTCATTGGCAGTGCTGTATTTTGTGACTCCCTTGGTCAAGGGTGAGGGCCACTCTCACCCAGATGGTTGTTCCTTTCTTCCGGCAAAAATAATTATTTATTATATCATTTAAGCGTTATTTTCCACAATTTCGTGCCCTTAATTAATGTACGAGTAAAAATGTAAATAAAAGAAGCATTAATATATTTTTCATTAAAGTAATATTAATTTTCAATAATAATATAAAATACTCTAATACACATTTTTTAAATATAAAACACTCGGAAAAATGCGGAAATTGCTGTAAAAGTATAATGAAACTAAAAATTTAATTGTAAAATTTCTATATGATGAGGAGACTGGTGCATAACAAATGTAACCCTCTCGACGGCAGATGAATTGGCACTACCCTCTCAAACATATGCAACCCTAATTTTGCTACCCATGAACAAAAAATATCCGCGATAACATCTTATGTAATTTCGAATAGTTTTAGGAAGGTATACAAATCCCGAAAATCGTAACTTTATAGAAAAAAAATGAGAGAATATTTATTCTCGAGGTGAGGGATTCGCTCACCACCAGACCAACGGCGGGTCAAGGACGCTGTTGTCGAAAGCAACTCGTTAGGACTATTGCAATCGTATTCAATACTCTGCATGGAGAAAGTCTTGTGCGTTGACGCATCAGATTTTTTATGCTACTGTAGGAATGGTGTTGACCATGCACCTACGGAAGCTTAGAGTAAATCGATGGCACGCAACTTTTGGGTTCTCCGGGATATTTTTCCGCGGGAAACGGGAAATTAGTTTTCAAATACCCCAGGAACTACGGAATATCAATGATTTGGCATTTTTTTGTTTAATAATAATTCAATTAAACATGATAGGTATTATTGATACAACCTAAATACATACGCCCTTAAAGAATGCCAATGAGAAATTGTTAGCAGATTCGATATATAGGCGCACTTAGACTTGCGCAATCGACCATTCGTCGATGTTGAAGATTTGGAGATAACAAGAGACCAACTGATTATGTATCTTACATTGCAAATCTTTCATAGTTAAAATTGATGGTAGAAATTAGTTGGAAGAGGTTTAAACAAAAATCTCCGATAATAATAGACAAGTGTTGGTTGTTTGGTTGGTGATCATTTTTAATCGTTTATATCTCATCCACGTTCAGAGAGAATGGTTCCACATTTTCCACGATAGTCTGATTCACATATTAAAAGCGATTATATAAAACTTATTCGGAAAGACGACCCGAGTCGACCCTAGGAAATTATTTCTATTTCTCATAAGGTAAAACTCAAAAATGAATTTTTCAAAGTGCATGCTTTTTTTCCTTTGGAAATTAAAATTACAATATTCGGATCTGGACTATTCTAAAAACACATTTTAAGAACATTTATTCAATTCTTCGATTACCGCCTTCAGCTCGAAATCGCTCATGTTTACCGTCTGAATGATATTTTTTGGAAATATCTTGGCATTTTAACGGAATGTTGCCTTGCCTGCCAATTACTTCATTAAACCTCGAAGTCCTATTTTTACTCCAATAGTTATGGGTTTAAGTGTGCTTTGAAAGCTTTTAACAGGAGAAGGAGAGAAAGACGGAAGGAGGGTAAAATTACATTCATAGCAATCCACGTAAACAACATTCGTTGCGTTATTTACGAGAAGGAATGCCTAAAAAGCTGAAATACAATAGAAAAAATCAACAATCGTAATAATGAGCTTTTTAAAATTATTGAAATACAAACGGTATGAAAATCTGAGGAACCTGCTGGACGTTTTAATAAACGAACCGAGAATGTAAAAAATTTATAGAGTGAAGGATTCAGCGACAGGTTACGAGGGTTAGGTAGAAGAATGGAGGAATTGAAGACGGTTTAGGAAATAGGTAGAGAAAGAGATGTTTAAAAGAATCAATGAGTCGCAAAAATAATAATAGAAGACTATGTTGTCCGTCCGTTGGTTTGAGTATGAAGCTATTAAAACGAGGATATCTCGATCGCGGATGCAGATAGAAAATTGAAATTGGGGAGAAATTATCTATTTAAATATGAAAATGCTTTCTCGAAAGAAGATTCACGAAAAAAGTCCCGAGTTCGTCTTCAGGGGATTAACTCCATTCTTCGTACGATAACAGGCAATAGTCGAATTTTTATCGTGCAGGTCTTCTTCTTTTGGAAATGAAAATTGAAAAAACTTAATCCACGCTCATCCGATTGGAACTATTTAAAATAAAATTTAATAAAGTCACTTATTCTATTCTTCTTTTTCCGAAATCGCTCATTTGTTTATCTTATTATTAGTATTCATCACAGATTCTACTGGTACAATATATGTATTAAAAAAATAAATCTTAATTGATACCATAATATTTGGGATGGAAATTCAGAGGAATAACTGAAAAATATCCAGTTATAAAGGTATTCCTGGAAAAGCTTGACTAGGCACGAAATTCAAACGAGCAATTCCCGCGGATCATCAAAAATTTAACGTAATGAGTAAATTACAGGGAACCGGGAACGAGAATT
The DNA here is from genome assembly GCA_028673005.1 of Tanypteryx hageni. Taxonomy (NCBI): domain Eukaryota; kingdom Metazoa; phylum Arthropoda; class Insecta; order Odonata; family Petaluridae; genus Tanypteryx; species Tanypteryx hageni. The sequence goes on along the minus strand of CM054120.1, from coordinate 103,076,600 downwards.
CCCGGTTCCAAAGCTTTGCACGCAACTACATGATAAGCGATGATATTCTGCTAATAAGTCCTTTAGGATTTGACGACGAACAAAGCCTACGATACCAATCGTCCCGACAGGGCCTTTTTCCAGGTCTTTTTCGACGAGAGTAGGAATGTGTCAACCGTACGACATAGGGCGAATTTTGAAATCAGGCCATTAAAAAATACACCTAAGCGTCGAGGCACCAGGAAGAAATACTACCTATCCCTTAATGGAAACTTCGGCGCAGACGTGGGGTTGATATCTACGAGCGGGTCTTTCAAGGTTTTCCCACGTTTTGGGACGTTAATAATGCCGAGAAGATGTGCAACGCTTTTGTCGCAGGGAAATGTTGCGGGCGACGCGATATCAATATCGGCACGTGGAGACGAGCGCGTGCCTATTGGAAATCAAAGGCCGAGCGGACGATCACGCGTTCTGCTGAGCAAGATTTCATATCTTTTCCCGAAATCGCTGACATGTGCCGGGGGACGCTGCTATATAAGCGTCGCCACCGGGCCTTCCGATCACTTCGGGCCAAGATGTGGAGTCCTCTCGTCGTCTTCCTAGCCGGTGAGTACATTACATGAAAGTACTATTCTCCTAGTTCATATCATCTCGTGATTACCAGTACGATACTCGGGGAATGGCGGTTCGTCACGCGTCCCTCGCCAATTAATACGAAAATAGCGCTATCCTGGTCGGCGGTCGATTACACGGATACTCGCCAGAAAGTAAGAACATCGAAAGCGTCCTAAGCTTGTCGCGCTCGATGGAGTATGTATTTCCTTCGGGTTTTCATCGCAAAACTCCTTCTCGTTCCGACGAAAAGAAATTGAATCCGAAACGTTTGCCTCGCCGTATCCATCAACGCTAAAAAGTAATCCCGTGATCTTTTGAAGTGCCACTTTCCCCCAAAGAACGATCGCAATTTACAAGCACTAGGATTAAAACAATGCAATCAAATTCGTATGAGAAGTTTTGATCCTAGCACCGTCGCCGTGCCGCCTTGGAGGTTCAACGCCCGGTTAATTTAGGCACGGCGATCATTTAATATAAACCCACGACGTGATATCATGAAATATCTAATAACGGCTGTTCTTTTTGTTGCAGTTGGGCTGGCTGCGGCTGAATATGGTGGTAAGTGGCGCGACTCTCTTGATTTCCAAACCGATAAATTAACGAATGAACTGAGAGTGTATTATAACATAATTACGTGACATGATAATGCATGCCTGAATTAGGACCCGCGGTAATTGTAAGATGTGTGCGTCTAATGATTCTGCAATCTTCGCAGCGTGGAAACCTAACAATGTGTACCAGTACGAGGTCCGTGGGCGGACCGTGGCTTCTCTCCATCAAGTTTCAAACAACTACGTCGGAGTAGCGAGTCGCGCGATTCTCACGATCCAGCCAAAGACTCCGGATTACCTGTACGCCAAGGTTAGTATGAGCGCCGGGTGCAAATTGATGGAGCTTGCGGACGCGCCCGGTCGGCTGGGCGTCCTTTGGGAGCGATGCATAAATTTCCGTCCTTCCCGTTTTCCCAGATCACCAATGCGGAGTACGCTCAGGTGCACACCGATCTTACAGGTGGGTGGACTTCTCACATCCCAGAGAAGGCGGTGAGCTACAAGCAACTCCCGCTGGACGGCGGCTACTTCGCGATCCAATTAAAAAAGGGATCGGTGAGTGACTCGATTATTTTCCCGCCGAGTGTCCGAGCGTGATGCCCCAGCTCAGTCGAGAGAGAAGTCAAAGACGTGATCGTTTTTCCCGTTTCCTCAGGTGGATTCGATGGTCGTGAGCAAGTCCTGGAGCACGCCGACACTCAATCTAATCAAGAGCGTCGTGAGTCAGCTGCAGGTGGACACTCAGGGTGCCAACGAGATCAACTGGCGCACTCCCAGCCAAGTCCCGAAGCTCGAAGCGCAAAAGAGCGTTTACCGAACAATGGAGGTGAGATGCTTATATCGAGACAGCTAAATGCGCATCCGGGACGTGGAACACACTATCGCCTCTCGACTCCACCTACCGACGCCGCGTTCAAATCATGCGTTCATTTCAGGACACGGTCACCGGTGAATGCGAAACGCTGTACGACATTTCGCCGATGCCCCGTTACGCCCTTGAGACAGCGCCCCATATGGCTCCCCTGAGGAGCCTCCGCGGTGAGGGCCAATTCTACGACATCGTGAAGACGAAAAACTACACCAACTGCCATAAGAGGGTCGCCTACCACTTTGGATTCTCCCCATTCACCGATTGGGAACCCGCCGACAACAAAATGGGCCACTTCCTCTCCGTAAGTGCAGATTTCAGCCGCCACTGCGACCGAAACTTGGTTCTTGGACTTGGAATTGATAAACGCCTCATTTCCTTCCACGACAGCGCTCTTCCGTGAGCAGGATCGTGATATCCGGAACCCTCGACAAGTACACCATCCAATCGTCCGTGACCACGGCCAGGGTTATCGTCAGCCCCCATCTCTACGACGGTCAGAAAGGCATGGTGGGATCCCGAATGAACATCACCCTCCTATCCTTGCGTCCCGCCTCCGGCTCCCCTCCAGCCATCTCCAACCCGCGCACCGTCAAGGACCTTGTGTACGAATACAACACGCCGTTTTCCTCTGAGCACGGTTCCAAGAGTGCCTACCCGAGCGGGGATTCCACCGAGTCCGGCAGCAGCGCCGAAAGCGACAGCAGCAGCTCAGACGACAGCGCTGACAGCCACAGCAATAACAGCAGCAGCGACAGCGAGCCCGGTAGCAATAGCGACAGCGACAGCGAAGACAGCAGCACCAGTGAAAGCAGCGAAGAGAGTCCACGCAAGCGTGCCGTTCCTAAGAGATTCCGGCGATCCGCTCCGAAAAAGAAATTCGACAGCAGCGGCAGCAGCAGCAGCAGCAGCGAATCGGACAGCCAAGACAGCCATTCCAATGAAGACGGCACCAGCAGCAGCAGCGAGAGCAGCGAGTCCTCCAGCGAAAGTAGAAACTCCAAAAACTCCGACAGCAGCTCAGACAACGACAACCGCAGTTACGGCAGCAGTCCCGATAGCTACAGCTCGAGCGAACGGCACCAGCCCAAGCCCGCGATGAACAAGCCACCCCAGGTTCCCTTCCTCCCCTACTTCGTCGGGTACCAGGGCAGCTCAGTACAGGCCGCCAAGGACCTGAACGTCGTGTCCGCAGTCAAGAAGCTCTGCTCTCAGATAGCGTCCGAGCTGCAGAACCCTAGCACCATGCCCCAGAAAGAAACACTTGCTAAGTTCTCAATCGTTGTCCGCCTCGCGCGTACCATGAGCAGCGAGCAGCTACAAAAGGTCACCTCCGACCTCTACGCTCCCATCAAGTCATCTGGGGAGAACCCATGGTGAGCAAGCCCTCTCTAAGGTGGCGTAGAATAGTACACCTCGTTCAAAGGTGTCAGCAATTCTCAACAGGTCACAGTATATACTGCGCCTGATCCAATTAAGCATGTTTCGACAACGACCTGATAAGCCCCTCGCATGCACACGAAACTATGTACCTTTCCTCTCCCCTTCCCCAGAAGGAGACTGGCTGTACTAACACTTATTTTTACCCCTTTACAAGGCCCGTCTTCCGCGACGCCGTAGCCACCGCTGGCACGCCGCCCGCCCTGACTGCCATCAAACAATGGATCTTCACCAAGAAGATCTACGGCGAAGAGGCCGCCGAAGTCCTGGCGACTCTGCCCCGCTCCGCCAGGATGCCCACTTCCGATTACATCAGAAGCGTATTCGTGAGTACCAGACTCCTTTCGACTTTTTCAAACGCATCGAAGCGGTGGGAGCGCGCCACTCATGACTTCTCCCGTCTTCCAGGATTTAGCCACTCACGAAACTGTCACCAAGCAACCCATGCTCAACAGCTCAGCCATCACGTCTTTCGCGACCCTCGTGCGGAAGGCTCAGGTGAACAACGTGACCGCCCACAACTACTACGGCGTTCACGCCTTCGGACGCTTTTCTCCCATCGACCCCAAGGACCTTACCGAACGATACATACCTTACTTAGCAAAGGCCCTCCGCTCCGCCGTCAGGAACGGTGACAGCCACAGCATCCAGGTGTACATCCGTGCTCTCGGAAACCTAGGCCATCCCAAGATCCTCAGCGTTTTCGAACCATACCTCGAAGGCAAAGAACAAATGTCCACCTTCCAGAGAACGCTAATGGTCCTGGCCCTCAACAAGCTCGCCATAGCTTACCCCAAGGTCGCCCGCCGCGTGCTCTTCAACGTCTATCAGAACATTGCCGAAGCACACGAAGTCCGCTGCGCCGCCGTCTACGGCCTCATGAGAACCGGCCCACCCGCCTTCATGCTCCAGAGAATGGCCGAATTCACCAACCAGGACATCAGCCACCAAGTGAGCTCCGCCGTCAAATCAGCCATCCAATCCGCTGCAGCCCTCGAGGGACCTCACCACCGCGAACTGTGAGTCTCTCGATTGGATTAAAATCGGAAGCGGGGATTTCACTCCCCAACGTTAACGTAAAAGCCGCACGATCGTCACTTCTCCCCCGCCTCTTCCAGGAAAAAGAATGCCGCCGCCGCCGTCCACCTACTCACCCCCAAGGAATTCGGATTCCATTACTCCTACTCTTACCTCAAGAGCTACATGGTTAAGGAGATGGGGCTCGCCTACAAGCAAGAGTTCAGCTGGATCGGAAGCGAAAGCAGCTTCACGCCTAAAAGCGCTTTCATCGTCAATTCGCAAAACCACGGAGGACTCAAATCCCAGAGCATGGCAGTGAGTATCGCCCGCGTGACAAATACGCACACCATGACAAATGCGCTCGCCACATGCTAATTACCTTTATGCATCTACCTATACCACCAGCTTGGGTTGATGACTTCGGGCATCGACGGAATAGCGGATATTATCGAGGACCTCGCAGGCGACTACTATTCGTCGGGTAGCGGCAGTTCCGGCAGGAAAGGCAAACCTTCCTCCAGCCACAGTCCTTTCAACGTCGACACCATCGCCGAGATGCTCGACATCCAGCCTTCCGAATCAAAACAGTTCGAAGGAAATTTCCATTTCCGCACCATGGGGACCGACAGGTTCTTCACTTTCGACAACGACACCATCCACGCCGCTCCTTACTGTAAGACCTCCCTTATTTCTCAGACAAACGTCCAAGTATTCCATCCCCAAACTCACCTCGACCGTATTTATTTTCAGATGTGAAGGCCGCCGCATCCGCCCTCCGCTCCGGACACCATTTCGTTTACCAGAAGCTCTACAACCAGTACGCTCTGACCCTCAGCTTCCCCCTCGAAACCGGCCTTCCGTTCGTCTACACTCTGAAGTGCCCCACCTACATGTCGATACGAGGAGAGGTGAAAGCTAAGACACACCCCGACATGGCCAGTGGATCACATCCCTCACTTTTGATGCCGAACACCGTCAATGGATCTACTAGCATTCACGTAGTGTATGTCGTCGGCCCCAACGCCTTATCCGCTCCACATACAGGCGAAACTCTCAAGGCGCCTCTTACCGAGATTGTCTTTTCCCACCTGCAGATACTCGTCGCGCATGGCCGCTAAGATCAGTTTCGTCGCTCCTCTGACCCACCAGCGTTACATCGCCGGTCTTGACAAGAACGTGCAGGTGAACTTGCCCGTTCGGGCCGATTTCTCCATCGACACGTATAACACCAGGGCCGACCTTACGCTGCAGCCTCTGTACACCAACCGCGACTCCCTGCTCTTCCACTTCAGCACCTCGCCTTACACCAGCAAGCACAACATCCTAGATCTCAACCCCGTCAGCCAAGGAAGCGACCATAAGGTCATCCACGTCCGTGAACCCCGCACGGTAAGAAAACGAAATTCCGCACGTTGAACAGCTCCCTACCCAGCCTCTTTGTCAAATACGCTTCAACGGCGAATCCTCCATCCACAGTTGGAAAACACCTTCGGAAAGGACGCCACAGGCTTCGCTTTCCGCGTCAAATACAGCACGGAGCAAAAGTACGTCGACTCTAAATGGCTGCTGGAGAAGGCTGCGCGGCACGACGCCCTCTCATTCGCCCTCTACCCATGGGCCGAGAGGACCATTCAGTGGAACAACATCAACGTGTACCTGGACGCCCATAAGAGCAGCAGCAAGGCCGTCACTTTTGCGGCCGACTACTGTGAGTACGAACGGGTCACCTCCAAGAAAATTCATTCCTTTTGACGGGGGTTCATAAATGGATTCCCTCATCCACGCGCTCTCAGGCGCCAATTTAGGACATACCTTTCCTCCGCAGCTCAACACACGTATGACGAAGATGAATCTGACTCTCACGAAGACGCCGAATCTAACGAAAGCGCGCACGACCGCAACTCGCCATCAAGCTCGAGAAGTACGGCCAGCCCATCCACTTCCGCACCCATCAGCGAGAAGAGGCAGAGGGAGTACCTGAAGAAGGCCTCCTACGGCATCCGAAGTAAGTCCTTCATTTTGCGTCCCCCGGTTCGATCGCCACGACTCTTCCTATAATCTGAATAATCATGACATTCCGTCGCGTAATTGCAGACGGTTCCGCATCCGTCCTCGATCTGGCCGTTGTCTTCAACGGAGTGAAGAAGGTCTCCTACGTCGCCACAGCGGCTTACGCCGACAGCCCGGTAGACGAAAAGTCTCGATTCCTTTTCTACTACTACAGTTCTCCCCACTACACCCGAGCGAAGCCTTTTGAGGTAACGTTAAACACGTGTCTGTAGCATCTCTTTACCAGTTGAGAGGGAATGCGTTTTCTAACCTCACCGCGTTCGCCATTGTTAGGCTTGCCTTGCATACGAAGGGAAGTGGCCCAACGTGCCCCTCATGGACTACGCTAAGGCTCTCAGGGCCAGGCCCACCTCCTACGGCAGCATGGAAATGGGATTCGGCGAGACTTGCCAATCCGATGCCTCACAAATCAGTATCAAGGTGAGCTGATTTAAGAGAAGCCGTTCTTGCCATTGCTGACACCCTACTCCCACGAATACGTTTGATCTCTCGTGCGTACGTTCTCTCCACAGTACAAGGCCGACCAGACCCCGGAGAGAAAGGAGTACCTCCGCCAAACCGCCATGTCTCAGTTGTGTATTAGCCAAATGCAGCGCGGGGAGAACCTCCTGCCAGCTTGCCGTAACGTAACCGCAAGGGCCAACTTCCTCGACTACTACACCGCCGAAATTCACTACGATAACGTGAGTTGACTGCCACAGTTTTCCTAATTGACTAACCCTATCAAACTCGTTCATCACGAAATAATTTCTGCTCCCCACCAGCTTTCTCCTGCATTCAAGAACTACACCTACAAGGCATACAGCTTGCTCAGGTACCTCACTTTCCCACACCTCGACGAGAACTTTATCACCGCCCGGAACAAGGATGGAAGGGTCACGATCAACCTCGCATACGCCCCGAGTATGAGCGATGCCAACGTGACCATCGAAGCTCCCAATCTCAACGCCGAATTTAAGAGGGTGCGACTGAACCCATGGGTCAAACCTATCGTCGTACAACATCCGACATACTCCGCCGCCGAGCGCTTCTTCACCAAAGCTTTTGCCATGAAGTACACAGGTAAACCGACCGCAGAACTCACGCCTGCCTCTCGAGTATCGCATGTTTGGAGAGCAAACCCCCTATGGTGCGGTTATTTCTAATTTGCGATCGCGCGCATGAATACTCATACAACCCTTTCTTTTGAGCAGCCAAGTGCAGTCTCGATCGTTACTCGGTGACCACATTCGACAACAACACGTACGACGCTCGTTACGGCAAGTGCTGGCACGTCGCGATGACCACCCAGCCCAAGGAGAGCGACTCTTCCAGTTCCTCCAACACCTCTCCTTACGCAGCAGGGGTGGCCGTTCTCGTCAGAGAAGCTAGCGAGAAGAAAAAGGTTTGCCACGTAACCGCTCTCCCTCGCAAGCTCGCGATCGCGCCACGCTCGGTGCAAAGCTCGCAAATCAATTCACCCATGCTTTTCTCTTTGTGATCCTCAGGAGTTCAAAGTCCTTCTCGGAAATCATGAATTCCACATAACGCCAGCCGGTTCTTCTCACTCTGGAGACTCCGAAAGCCAAGATGCCGCTGCCTACGTCATTTACAACCAGAAACCTCGCCCTGTATCGCACCGCAGAGTCACCAAGACCATGGACGAGAGGGGAGAAACCCTGGCCAGTTGGTATGCCCTTCCCAGCGGTGCCCTCCGATGGGAGGCACCACAACACGGGGTCTACATCTCATACAACGGATATGGAGCTACGATCGTGGTAAGCGTGGCGCCCACGGATTCCGAACCGATGACAAGCACCCAGTCGAGTACGGCAAACAAAGATTACTTCATCTGCAATTTCTCTTCCCTCGTAGGCCGACAGCTTCCACAGAGATGAGGTCATTGGTCTTTGCGGAACATACGACGGAGAACCATACACCGACTTCACCACCCCCAGCAACTGCATCGTGAGCAACTCCAGTGTTTTCGTGCCCAGCTATCTCTTACCCGACCATTCCTGCGAAGCATCCGCCAAGCAAATACAGCGGCGTGCCGCCTCTGCTCCTTGCTTCCGTAAGACGGTCACTCCGTGGGAAGTCATCAGCGAAGATGACTACAGCGCCGGATACCATCCCTCTCGGTACAACTCCACGACCCGAAAAGAGTCACCTTCTTCCTCATCCGGTTGCACCCAAACCCGCATCAAGATCATCGAAGAGGGCAGCCGCACCTGCTTCACCATGCGACCTTATCCAGCATGCGCCGAAAAATGCCGTCCCAAGGGGAAGGTCGAACGTAGCGTAAGTCTTACGATTTGTGTTCTTGTTTAGCATCCAATCCTCCCTCGAACGTTTCCCACAATGCCAAATAAAACATCCGCTCATGGCTTATGTTTATTCTTCCGCCAGGTGCCCGTGCATTGCGTGACAAACTCTGATGCCTCTCGCCACTTCGTGCAAATGGTGAAGAAAGGAGCCAATCCCGACTTCAACCGCAAGGAGATTACCAAGACCATCAAAATCTCCTACCCTGAGACCTGTGTCCATAACTAACTCACGGCAAGCGATTGAGAACCCAGAATAAGTTATTCAAAGCCAACAGACGAAGCATGAAAAATGTAAAAAAAATGAAAAAATTATATTTATGACAAATAAAGTGACACTTTCTCAACAAACCGATGTTTTTCCTCCAACCATTCGTTGCATCCGACCTAAGGTACCGTTCTCACCCTCTGTCTACCTGCAATGCCTCGCCAAAATCTGTGCCCACGACCTCGACAGGTTGTATCGCTCGAAAAAAATGACGACGGAGCGATTAAAGCTTTCCGAACATAATGCCATGCTGGCCACAACATCGTCCAAATATTCTTGAGGACGAGGGTCCCGTCCGTTGGAACATAATTACGTGGAATTTGCATTCGACAGAAACAAAATTGCTTTGCACTGGATACTTATCTTGTAAAGTTGTGCCAATTCAGCCAATTGTGGCCAAATGATTGGTTAAAATCGGACGATAATAACAACCACATAACATGAAGACGGTTCATGTATTTTACAACATATCTCCTAAGCATCTCGTTAAATAGGTACTCATATCACCGAAACTTATTGAGAGCAATTGTTGAATTAAATAATTAAATAAACATTTCGTCAAATAATTTCTCCCATAAAACGTAAGTTTTACGATAAATTTCATGCAAAGAAAATAAAGGTATTTAAGAAATTATAGCAAACCTTGTTTATATGGAAGAAGATACGAAGATATGCATATTTAAACATAAAAAAACATTTTTCGTCCTCGATCGTTCAAACTTACGAAGGTCTTTCCTTTATTATGATTTGACATTATTTCACTTTCGTGTATATTTCTGCTGTACTTTTTTAATTGTATCTTTATTTACGTATACCTTTAAGTAATTTTCATTTTAGTTGTTTGATTTGAACTGCATTATGTACGTATAAATTAATTACATTGCGTATTAAAACGGTTATGTGGAAGAAGGCCTGAACTTCGCCGTATTAAGGTTATATTAATGAATAATATTGTTTCTTTTCCTGAAAAAATTCACAGTTTACTACGGAAACCTTTTTGGAACATGCCCCGTTTGAGTTAAGTGGTTGTGATGTAATTTTAGGTTCACGTTCATTCGCGTACTTAACAGAGTCATGCATAACATTTCTTTTCCCTTACTTAACTCTCTGAGTACACGAAAGTAAGTTAACGTATTTACGCAATTGCAGCATATGAAGCTAATTTACTGATTTATTCGATGAAAAAATTTGTCGATTATGCCTAATGGAAAAAGATTATATTTTGTCTAGATAATTTCACAATCGAAAATTATTTGCAACATATCTCACTTTGATTTTATGGCTATGATCGAGTTAACAGAATCAGGTATAAATTTGTTTAAAAGCTCGGCCATAAGTGCTTTTATTACCATTTTTACCCCCGTTCATGCCTTTGTAGTAAATTATTAATTTATTTCCACTAAATTTCTTTATGTGCAGGAAAAGTAAAAAAACGTTTTTATATGAATTTCATCATCGTAGGTTATTTCACTTAATGCCGCGAGTGTGTGCACACAAGCAATTTAACTTATTTATGTCATTATATCTAATCTTGTTTACATTGTTCACTTGCAAACAATAAACCATTTGTCGTGCTTAATTGTCCAAACATATTATGGTAATTTTTTGTTTTATTATATGAAAAATTTTGTTGGTTATGAACCTAAAAACTAACAGTTGAAGAGCATAAGCTTTGTCCGGAGGGAAGAAAACAAATAATTACCGAGTAGAAAACATGATGACATGTGTACCCCATATAAGAATATCTTCCACACAAATTGATTAGGAGTAGAGTAGGGGTTGAGGAGAAATAGAAGAGAGAGACCAAGAATTTCACTTGAATAATTAAATGACCAAATGTTATTCTCTGAAAGACCTGCAGTGGAATCTAGAACCAAATATTCTTCAGTTTTGTGTCTTGAGTTTTGCACTGAAGAACAAACAACCTTAGCATGGTCTAAGAGTTGATGAAGTTAGATGAAGGTTACGTTTTAAGTGTGTCCTGTAACCATTAACAATAATGTTCCACAAAGTCATATCCGATGGAGGCCAATGTGACCAGATTTGGCTGAGAAACATAGGGCTTTTCAATAGATTATCTACTATTTTTTTTCTATTTTTGGGCACCGCTCTGCTATGACTGGAAGAAAATATTTCTTATCCTAAGTCCATAAAATATTCTTTAGAAGACATGTAGCACTCTCACTTTGGCCAACATAACTTCGAAATTTAATTTGAGAAGGGGTTTGTGTACATATGTTGCAGTCGAGAATCAATTGCCTGATATCTGCTTTCATTTAAAGGGCTACAATTAGTGTTTCACATGGACTGCATTCTGGTTGAAAGAAAACACGGATCCCTGAGAACCACTTAAAACTGTGAGACAATTATTCAATGTTGCATTAACCCATGAGCATAGGTTTCCATGGGGGCCCTGGACCCAATCGGTCACAGAGGTTTGTGCATCCATGGGGTGTGGTCTGCGAAAAACTTTCCACCTCAATCCAGAAACTCACTTGTGAGTAACTTCCTTAAAATCACAGTAAACATGCCAGAAGTTTATTGTGAATCCTAGAAAAAGGAAATGGAATGGGTTAACAAAATTTAGCACAGTACCTCAACATTTTCTTATGGGCAAAACATGGCCAATATATTCATGGAATAAATTGAATATGCAAAGCAAAATAAAAATAAGAAAGTAAAACAAAATCATTTTGTAAAAATTCCACCGTATATGGGAATCTCAGCTTAGGTTTCAATGTGACAAGTCAAAACCTAGTTTGTGTTTCCCAAATATAGTGAAATTTCACACAGTGAATTTGTTTTCTGTCCTAAAAATAGAATTTAAAAAAATTAAGGATTTCTAATTATTCTTCTGGCAGTTTGAGACCTTGGTTTCAAAAATCCCAAAACTACAGCTTAACCTGCTGGAAGAACATCAAAGTGTTGACCATGTTAGCGAGCAAACTCTAAAATAAATCATGAATAATATTACAATTATTAGACAATATCATAACAAGGAGGAAAATCTGGCCATTGGGTAACAACCCAGTCAATAAGAATTTTGTAAAATAATTACAACTAAGTGCCAATAATTTTATAACAATAAATTACCAATTTCAGTATGCTGCTTCCTTTGTCACAGTCACTATCCACTTTATGTGAATTAAAGAAAATAATTACAACTAAATCGCAATCATAATACTATTAATATTATAATAATCGGTTGCCATGACTGAATTTTCTTCATATGAGAATTCTATGCCTTTATGTTTAGAAGTGGCAAGATAAACAACTTTTGAATACCAAGGAGGAAACCCTGCCCATTGGGTAACAACCCGGTCTATAAGAATTTTGTATAATTATTACAACTAAGTTCCAGTAATTTTATAACATTCAATTGCAAATTTTAGAACATCAAATTACAAATTTTAGATGGCAGCTCCCTTTGACACAGTCACTATCCATTTTATATAAATTACAGTAAATAATTACAACTAAATCGCAATCATACTATTTATATTATAATAATCGGTTGCCATGACTGAATTTTTTTCGCACGAGAATAAAATGCCCTCAGGGTTAACTGCTTTCTGTTTGTGCTGTAGTAATAAATGAAAGATCAGTGGAAGACTCTGAAAACAGGAATAGGAACGCTGGTCATCAGGGCAACTCTTAGAAAAACAGAGTGGCAAGCTTTTGTGCCAAGTTATGTGGTAAGAAAGAGATATTTGGAGTGAAGATTTGAGTGTAATACAGGTTTCCCTCTCTTTATATGGGGTTTCCGTTCCAGGAAAGTTATGCATGAAGTGAATTCTTATAAACAGAACCCATGTTTACATGTAAAAGGTAGGGATATGTACCACAAGCAATCCTAACTCCCCTCCAAATCACTCTTATTTCACTCCATAATGACTTCTTATGTGCTAAATAAAAATTTAAAAAAATTAACTCTGTGAATTATGCTCGCAAATAAAAGGAAGCGGATGGGATGGGCAGTGGATGTTGTGAGTGACAAAATAGTGGAGGTTTAAAGCGCTGGAGGGTTTTCTTGGCCCAATGCAGGTTCCGTGGGCAAGGACATAAAACTTCTCAAGTGTCCTCAATCAGTAGCACACAAAGTCTCTATCACATCTCCACTCTACAATATACACTCCACTCTCATCTCTCTTACTTTAGTAGTAATACACACAGCATAAGAGATAATGAGAGACTGAATGGTTGCCTTGTGGTGTAGTGGATAACTTTCTTTCATTTGTATTGCACTGGCTGCGTAATAATTCTACGCTATTATTCAAATAAAATGTCTTCAAAAATATTCGAAATAAAAATCGAAATGTTTTCAAAGAAAAGGACGTAATGTCGTCAATGGGAACAATTTTCATGTAATATTATGGAAGGCTCAAATAAAACTGCCATTACAACTAAGGGGAATAATTTTGAAACGAGAAAAAAAACCCAAAACCTCCCAACCAAGAAAACATCCGTGTTTAGAAACGAGAAGCTTGATCTGCTAAGATAGTTCAGTGGTAGAATATCCGCCCGGCAAGTGGAAGACCCGGGTTCGATTCCCGGTCTTATCAGACTTTTTTCTCGTTTCAAAATTATTCCCAACATTACAGCTTATGCCTGTCTGCATAGGATCTTCGGATCGTTATTCCATCAATTACAACTGAAGATACACATTGGTGAAAAATTGCATACATTCATATTAAAAACAAATTTTCCGTAAATTTCTAGAGAAAATTAAAATTACACGGCTAAGAAGACATATATTTTGTCTATGTAACTGTAAAATACCTAGTCCACACAAACCTGCCAAGAACGTTAATGAGCGAATTCATATGGTAATAAAATAAAGACAATCTGGCTCTCCTGAACTTGACATTAACATAATATACAAATAATAATTCATCAGGTAGTTGATAAAATTACAATATTCGGATCTGGACTATTCTAAAAACACATTTTAAGAACATTTATTCAATTCTTCGATTACCACAAGCAATCCTAACTCCCCTCCAAAACACTCTTATTTCACTCCATAATGACTTCTTATGTGCTAAATAAAAATTTAAAAAAATTAACTCTGTGAATTATGCTCGCAAATAAAAGGAAGCGGATGGGATGGGCAGTGGATGTTGTGAGTGACAAAATAGTAGAGGTTTAAAGCGCTGGAGGGTTTTCTTGGCCCAATGCAGGTTCCGTGGGCAAGGACATAAAACTTCTCAAGTGTCCTCAATCAGTAGCACACAAAGTCTCTATCACATCTCCACTCTACAATATACACTCCACTCTCATCTCTCTTACTTTAGTAGTAATACACACAGCATAAGAGATAATGAGAGACTGAATGGTTGCCTTGTGGTGTAGTGGATAACTTTCTTTCATTTGTATTGCACTGGCTGCGTAACTGCATAAGAGCAAATCAAAGACACAAAAAAAGAAATTCTGGTAGCAATAAGTTTGTCGCATAATAGCAAATTCACATAAAGCGAACCCTCATAAAGAGAGGGAAACCTGTAATAAGTGGTGAACATGAGTGCCACAGAGGAATGGCATGGAGGTTAGGGCAGGACCTAAAACTTAGTGATTATTCCTACATATATGCTAATGAGTAATCACACAGAGTCGACAAATTCCCCAGCAACAACATCAACATGTGATGACATCATAATCCCAACGTGAAATATCCCATTTATTTTGAAAAAGAAATGACATCCTTTAATTATTGGCATAGATCAGGTAATAAAAATACATTTTGTAGTTATGTATTTATCAAATTCATGAAAAATTACCTAATCTTTTCAAAAAGGTAGGTGTGCAATGGGAGCCCTGTATCGCAGGCTTGCATCCTGCATGATGGTAACAGCACCGGCATGATTATTAGTGGGGCAAAGTTCGACAGTGAGCAAGGTCGAGTCCTATTTAATTATGTATATATACACGGTGGAGCAAACAATGACTCTTTTTAAGGAAAATGGTAGTTTTTCAATATAAAATAGTTACTGTTATTAATTATTATTTAATCATAATACATGGGTGGTAATGTACCCATTTACAAAGATATGCAAAACATATTTAAATGGCACACACAAAATGAAATATAGTAAGATAGATTTTACATTAAAATAAAATAGATGCATATCTTAAATATATGCTAACAAAACAGTAATAAACATTCTGAATCAATTAAATTCATAGTCATTCAAATAAACGTTTATAATCTCTATACGTATCGTTAAAATCATCCAAAGAGCTATACGTAATCCCAATCTCCATCAACCTATTGATTGGGGAATTAGCACCATAATTTGTTCTTTAATATTTTTTTTTAATAAAATAAATCATTTTTCGTGAACTATATGATGGAAAATGAAAATCTATCATACTAAATAAATAGGGAAAATCGAAATCGGGAAGTTAATATTTTTATGAAATTATTTAAATCACAATGACTCCTTCTAGGCTCTAAAGTAGTTAAATTAAGTAAATTCATTAAACTATTATAATTAATCTCCTCAGCTTGAATATGTAATTGTCGAGCGATTAATTTTAAAAATTTGTTTTTAACTCGTCCCAATTTTGCAATATGAACCCTATAATTTGGTGGCCAAATCACTGAATCAAATTCTAGTTTACTACAAACCAATGCACAATACAAAATTTTTAGTTCACTACAATAATTAAAAGTTTTTGTATTTCTATTAATAATGCCTAACGCTTAAAGAGTTTTATTTTTAATGCGATTAATGTGAGGGATAAATGTAAGAGTTGAGTCTAAAAGAATGCCTAAATCAAACACTTCATTGAGTTCAGGTATTATTTCCCCATTAATATTACAATTGAAAATAATAGGATTCCTACTCTGACCAAAACATATATAGGAACAGTTTTTAGCATTAATGCACAAACCATTAGTTTTACAATGCTGAGAAAGAGGCTTTATATTGTTCCGCAAAATTAATGAATCCATAGGGTTCTCAATAATCTTATTTATTTTTATGTCATCAGCAAAAAGCAAAAATTTTACATTATCAAATACCCTATCAATATCTTTAATAAATATTAGTAACAAGAGAGCACCTAAATGTGATCCTTGTGAGACTTCAGATAAAGCATGAGAATCATATGACAAGTGACATTTAAATTTGACAGTTAGTATCCTTTTACATAAGTAGCTAGTACACCACTCCAGTATTTTGCCACTTATACCATATCCATTCAGCTTACATAAACTTAAGGTATCATTAACCTTATCAAATGCTTTAGCTAAATAAAGATAAAGACTATCAGTTTGAAAAAATTATCCCTAGCATTATACAAGTCGGTATCATAACAAAGGTGATTAGTACTAACATTTCTACCCTTCATAAACCCATGCTGATGGGGGGTAATAATTCATTTAAACGTAGGAGATTACATATCACAAACAATGCTTTCAAATATCTTAGGTGTTATTAAGTGATATTTAGTTATGAATTTAGCTTTGTGTATCATTACACGTAATTTAGTCTATAAACAAGTTCCAATTATTAAAATAATATTTTGTGTTTCGGAAAGCTGGCTCAAAGAATAGATGTGCAAATGCAATTAATTTTCATGCAATACCTTGGAATTATTTATACAAAATAAAGCAATTTAAGAATGCATAAACATTATATGGAGACTGTCGCAAAGGCTCACTGCACCGCCAACGATAATTTTCATCGCGCAACGACATCTTGTTAAACATGGCTACAGATAACAATATTACCTGCTTATCGTTTTCCAATGTAAAAAGTGATTCAAAGTATTTTCATGGTGAAAATTAACCAAAGTGTTTCAAAAATTCATCATGGGTGTGATTTCAGATAGAAATTCTTAACCCGTCATTGGCAGTGCTGTATTTTGTGACTCCCTTGGTCAAGGGTGAGGGCCACTCTCACCCAGATGGTTGTTCCTTTCTTCCGGCAAAAATAATTATTTATTATATCATTTAAGCGTTATTTTCCACAATTTCGTGCCCTTAATTAATGTACGAGTAAAAATGTAAATAAAAGAAGCATTAATATATTTTTCATTAAAGTAATATTAATTTTCAATAATAATATAAAATACTCTAATACACATTTTTTAAATATAAAACACTCGGAAAAATGCGGAAATTGCTGTAAAAGTATAATGAAACTAAAAATTTAATTGTAAAATTTCTATATGATGAGGAGACTGGTGCATAACAAATGTAACCCTCTCGACGGCAGATGAATTGGCACTACCCTCTCAAACATATGCAACCCTAATTTTGCTACCCATGAACAAAAAATATCCGCGATAACATCTTATGTAATTTCGAATGGTTTTAGGAAGGTATACAAATCCCGAAAATCGTAACTTTATAGAAAAAAAATGAGAGAATATTTATTCTCGAGGTGAGGGATTCGCTCACCACCAGACCAACGGCGGGTCAAGGACGCTGTTGTCGAAAGCAACTCGTTAGGACTATTGCAATCGTATTCAATACTCTGCATGGAGAAAGTCTTGTGCGTTGACGCATCAGATTTTTTATGCTACTGTAGGAATGGTGTTGACCATGCACCTACGGAAGCTTAGAGTAAATCGATGGCACGCAACTTTTGGGTTCTCCGGGATATTTTTCCGCGGGAAACGGGAAATTAGTTTTCAAATACCCCAGGAACTACGGAATATCAATGATTTGGCATTTTTTTGTTTAATAATAATTCAATTAAACATGATAGGTATTATTGATACAACCTAAATACATACGCCCTTAAAGAATGCCAATGAGAAATTGTTAGCAGATTCGATATATAGGCGCACTTAGACTTGCGCAATCGACCATTCGTCGATGTTGAAGATTTGGAGATAACAAGAGACCAACTGATTATGTATCTTACATTGCAAATCTTTCATAGTTAAAATTGATGGTAGAAATTAGTTGGAAGAGGTTTAAACAAAAATCTCCGATAATAATAGACAAGTGTTGGTTGTTTGGTTGGTGATCATTTTTAATCGTTTATATCTCATCCACGTTCAGAGAGAATGGTTCCACATTTTCCACGATAGTCTGATTCACATATTAAAAGCGATTATATAAAACTTATTCGGAAAGACGACCCGAGTCGACCCTAGGAAATTATTTCTATTTCTCATAAGGTAAAACTCAAAAATGAATTTTTCAAAGTGCATGCTTTTTTTCCTTTGGAAATTAAAATTACAATATTCGGATCTGGACTATTCTAAAAACACATTTTAAGAACATTTATTCAATTCTTCGATTACCGCCTTCAGCTCGAAATCGCTCATGTTTACCGTCTGAATGATATTTTTTGGAAATATCTTGGCATTTTAACGGAATGTTGCCTTGCCTGCCAATTACTTCATTAAACCTCGAAGTCCTATTTTTACTCCAATAGTTATGGGTTTAAGTGTGCTTTGAAAGCTTTTAACAGGAGAAGGAGAGAAAGACGGAAGGAGGGTAAAATTACATTCATAGCAATCCACGTAAACAACATTCGTTGCGTTATTTACGAGAAGGAATGCCTAAAAAGCTGAAATACAATAGAAAAAATCAACAATCGTAATAATGAGCTTTTTAAAATTATTGAAATACAAACGGTATGAAAATCTGAGGAACCTGCTGGACGTTTTAATAAACGAACCGAGAATGTAAAAAATTTATAGAGTGAAGGATTCAGCGACAGGTTACGAGGGTTAGGTAGAAGAATGGAGGAATTGAAGACGGTTTAGGAAATAGGTAGAGAAAGAGATGTTTAAAAGAATCAATGAGTCGCAAAAATAATAATAGAAGACTATGTTGTCCGTCCGTTGGTTTGAGTATGAAGCTATTAAAACGAGGATATCTCGATCGCGGATGCAGATAGAAAATTGAAATTGGGGAGAAATTATCTATTTAAATATGAAAATGCTTTCTCGAAAGAAGATTCACGAAAAAAGTCCCGAGTTCGTCTTCAGGGGATTAACTCCATTCTTCGTACGATAACAGGCAATAGTCGAATTTTTATCGTGCAGGTCTTCTTCTTTTGGAAATGAAAATTGAAAAAACTTAATCCACGCTCATCCGATTGGAACTATTTAAAATAAAATTTAATAAAGTCACTTATTCTATTCTTCTTTTTCCGAAATCGCTCATTTGTTTATCTTATTATTAGTATTCATCACAGATTCTACTGGTACAATATATGTATTAAAAAAATAAATCTTAATTGATACCATAATATTTGGGATGGAAATTCAGAGGAATAACTGAAAAATATCCAGTTATAAAGGTATTCCTGGAAAAGCTTGACTAGGCACGAAATTCAAACGAGCAATTCCCGCGGATCATCAAAAATTTAACGTAATGAGTAAATTACAGGGAACCGGGAACGAGAATTCCCGGTTCCAAAGCTTTGCACGCAACTACATGATAAGCGATGATATTCTGCTAATAAGTCCTTTAGGATTTGACGACGAACAAAGCCTACGATACCAATCGTCCCGACCGGGCCTTTTTCCAGGTCTTTTTCGACGAGAGTAGGAATGTGTCAACCGTACGACATAGGGCGAATTTTGAAATCAGGCCATTAAAAAATACACCTAAGCGTCGAGGCACCAGGAAGAAATACTACCTATCCCTTAATGGAAACTTCGGCGCAGACGTGGGGTTGATATCTACGAGCGGGTCTTTCAAGGTTTTCCCACGTTTTGGGACGTTAATAATGCCGAGAAGATGTGCAACGCTTTTGTCGCAGGGAAATGTTGCGGGCGACGCGATATCAATATCGGCACGTGGAGACGAGCGCGTGCCTATTGGAAATCAAAGGCCGAGCGGACGATCACGCGTTCTGCTGAGCAAGATTTCATATCTTTTCCCGAAATCGCTGACATGTGCCGGGGGACGCTGCTATATAAGCGTCGCCACCGGGCCTTCCGATCACTTCGGGCCAAGATGTGGAGTCCTCTCGTCGTCTTCCTAGCCGGTGAGTACATTACATGAAAGTACTATTCTCCTAGTTCATATCATCTCGTGATTACCAGTACGATACTCGGGGAATGGCGGTTCGTCACGCGTCCCTCGCCAATTAATACGAAAATAGCGCTATCCTGGTCGGCGGTCGATTACACGGATACTCGCCAGAAAGTACGAACATCGAAAGCGTCCTAAGCTTGTCGCGCTCGATGGAGTATGTATTTCCTTCGGGTTTTCATCGCAAAACTCCTTCTCGTTCCGACGAAAAGAAATTGAATCCGAAACGTTTGCCTCGCCGTATCCATCAACGCTAAAAAGTAATCCCGTGATCTTTTGAAGTGCCACTTTCCCCCAAAGAACGATCGCAATTTACAAGCACTAGGATTAAAACAATGCAATCAAATTCGTATGAGAAGTTTTGATCCTAGCACCGTCGCCGTGCCGCCTTGGAGGTTCAACGCCCGGTTAATTTAGGCACGGCGATCATTTAATATAAACCCACGACGTGATATCATGAAATATCTAATAACGGCTGTTCTTTTTGTTGCAGTTGGGCTGGCTGCGGCTGAATATGGTGGTAAGTGGCGCGACTCTCTTGATTTCCAAACCGATAAATTAACGAATGAACTGAGAGTGTATTATAACATAATTACGTGACATGATAATGCATGCCTGAATTAGGACCCGCGGTAATTGTAAGATGTGTGCGTCTAATGATTCTGCAATCTTCGCAGCGTGGAAACCTAACAATGTGTACCAGTACGAGGTCCGTGGGCGGACCGTGGCTTCTCTCCATCAAGTTTCAAACAACTACGTCGGAGTAGCGAGTCGCGCGATTCTCACGATCCAGCCAAAGACTCCGGATTACCTGTACGCCAAGGTTAGTATGAGCGCCGGGTGCAAATTGATGGAGCTTGCGGACGCGCCCGGTCGGCTGGGCGTCCTTTGGGAGCGATGCATAAATTTCCGTCCTTCCCGTTTTCCCAGATCACCAATGCGGAGTACGCTCAGGTGCACACCGATCTTACAGGTGGGTGGACTTCTCACATCCCAGAGAAGGCGGTGAGCTACAAGCAACTCCCGCTGGACGGCGGCTACTTCGCGATCCAATTAAAAAAGGGATCGGTGAGTGACTCGATTATTTTCCCGCCGAGTGTCCGAGCGTGATGCCCCAGCTCAGTCGAGAGAGAAGTCAAAGACGTGATCGTTTTTCCCGTTTCCTCAGGTGGATTCGATGGTCGTGAGCAAGTCCTGGAGCACGCCGACACTCAATCTAATCAAGAGCGTCGTGAGTCAGCTGCAGGTGGACACTCAGGGTGCCAACGAGATCAACTGGCGCACTCCCAGCCAAGTCCCGAAGCTCGAAGCGCAAAAGAGCGTTTACCGAACAATGGAGGTGAGATGCTTATATCGAGACAGCTAAATGCGCATCCGGGACGTGGAACACACTATCGCCTCTCGACTCCACCTACCGACGCCGCGTTCAAATCATGCGTTCATTTCAGGACACGGTCACCGGTGAATGCGAAACGCTGTACGACATTTCGCCGATGCCCCGTTACGCCCTTGAGACAGCGCCCCATATGGCTCCCCTGAGGAGCCTCCGCGGTGAGGGCCAATTCTACGACATCGTGAAGACGAAAAACTACACCAACTGCCATAAGAGGGTCGCCTACCACTTTGGATTCTCCCCATTCACCGATTGGGAACCCGCCGACAACAAAATGGGCCACTTCCTCTCCGTAAGTGCAGATTTCAGCCGCCACTGCGACCGAAACTTGGTTCTTGGACTTGGAATTCATAAACGCCTCATTTCCTTCCACGACAGCGCTCTTCCGTGAGCAGGATCGTGATATCCGGAACCCTCGACAAGTACACCATCCAATCGTCCGTGACCACGGCCAGGGTTATCGTCAGCCCCCATCTCTACGACGGTCAGAAAGGCATGGTGGGATCCCGAATGAACATCACCCTCCTATCCTTGCGTCCCGCCTCCGGCTCCCCTCCAGCCATCTCCAACCCGCGCACCGTCAAGGACCTTGTGTACGAATACAACACGCCGTTTTCCTCTGAGCACGGTTCCAAGAGTGCCTACCCGAGCGGGGATTCCACCGAGTCCGGCAGCAGCGCCGAAAGCGACAGCAGCAGCTCAGACGACAGCGCTGACAGCCACAGCAATAACAGCAGCAGCGACAGCGAGCCCGGTAGCAATAGCGACAGCGACAGCGAAGACAGCAGCACCAGTGAAAGCAGCGAAGAGAGTCCACGCAAGCGTGCCGTTCCTAAGAGATTCCGGCGATCCGCTCCGAAAAAGAAATTCGACAGCAGCGGCAGCAGCAGCAGCAGCAGCGAATCGGACAGCCAAGACAGCCATTCCAATGAAGACGGCACCAGCAGCAGCAGCGAGAGCAGCGAGTCCTCCAGCGAAAGTAGAAACTCCAAAAACTCCGACAGCAGCTCAGACAACGACAACCGCAGTTACGGCAGCAGTCCCGATAGCTACAGCTCGAGCGAACGGCACCAGCCCAAGCCCGCGATGAACAAGCCACCCCAGGTTCCCTTCCTCCCCTACTTCGTCGGGTACCAGGGCAGCTCAGTACAGGCCGCCAAGGACCTGAACGTCGTGTCCGCTGTCAAGAAGCTATGCTCTCAGATAGCATCCGAGCTGCAGAACCCTAACACCATACCCCAGAAAGGAACACTTGCTAAGTTCTCAATCGTTGTCCGCCTCGCGCGTACCATGAGCAGCGAGCAGCTACAAAAGGTCACCTCCGACCTCTACGCTCCCATCAAGTCATCTGGGGAGAACCCATGGTGAGCAAGCCCTCTCTAAGGTGGCGTAGAATAGTACACCTCGTTCAAAGGTGTCAGCAATTCTCAACAGGTCACAGTATATACTGCGCCTGATCCAATTAAGCATGTTTCGACAACGACCTGATAAGCCCCTCGCATGCACACGAAACTATGTACCTTTCCTCTCCACTTCCCCAGAAGGAGACTGGCTGTACTAACACTTATTTTTACCCCTTTACAAGGCCCGTCTTCCGCGACGCCGTAGCCACCGCTGGCACGCCGCCCGCCCTGACTGCCATCAAACAATGGATCTTCACCAAGAAGATCTACGGCGAAGAGGCCGCCGAAGTCCTGGCGACTCTGCCCCGCTCCGCCAGGATGCCCACTTCCGATTACATCAGAAGCGTATTCGTGAGTACCAGACTCCTTTCGACTTTTTCAAACGCATCGAAGCGGTGGGAGCGCGCCACTCATGACTTCTCCCGTCTTCCAGGATTTAGCCACTCACGAAACTGTCACCAAGCAACCCATGCTCAACAGCTCAGCCATCACGTCTTTCGCGACCCTCGTGCGGAAGGCTCAGGTGAACAACGTGACCGCCCACAACTACTACGGCGTTCACGCCTTCGGACGCTTTTCTCCCATCGACCCCAAGGACCTTACCGAACGATACATACCTTACTTAGGAAAGGCCCTCCGCTCCGCCGTCAGGAACGGTGACAGCCACAGCATCCAGGTGTACATCCGTGCTCTCGGAAACCTAGGCCATCCCAAGATCCTCAGCGTTTTCGAACCATACCTCGAAGGCAAAGAACAAATGTCCACCTTCCAGAGAACGCTAATGGTCCTGGCCCTCAACAAGCTCGCCATAGCTTACCCCAAGGTCGCCCGCCGCGTGCTCTTCAACGTCTATCAGAACATTGCCGAAGCACACGAAGTCCGCTGCGCCGCCGTCTACGGCCTCATGAGAACCGGCCCACCCGCCTTCATGCTCCAGAGAATGGCCGAATTCACCAACCAGGACATCAGCCACCAAGTGAGCTCCGCCGTCAAATCAGCCATCCAATCCGCTGCAGCCCTCGAGGGACCTCACCACCGCGAACTGTGAGTCTCTCGATTGGATTAAAATCGGAAGCGGGGATTTCACTCCCCAACGTTAACGTAAAAGCCGCACGATCGTCACTTCTCCCCCGCCTCTTCCAGGAAAAAGAATGCCGCCGCCGCCGTCCACCTACTCACCCCCAAGGAATTCGGATTCCATTACTCCTACTCTTACCTCAAGAGCTACATGGTTAAGGAGATGGGGCTCGCCTACAAGCAAGAGTTCAGCTGGATCGGAAGCGAAAGCAGCTTCACGCCTAAAAGCGCTTTCATCGTCAATTCGCAAAACCACGGAGGACTCAAATCCCAGAGCATGGCAGTGAGTATCGCCCGCGTGACAAATACGCACACCATGACAAATGCGCTCGCCACATGCTAATTACCTTTATGCATCTACCTATACCACCAGCTTGGGTTGATGACTTCGGGCATCGACGGAATAGCGGATATTATCGAGGACCTCGCAGGCGACTACTATTCGTCGGGTAGCGGCAGTTCCGGCAGGAAAGGCAAACCTTCCTCCAGCCACAGTCCTTTCAACGTCGACACCATCGCCGAGATGCTCGACATCCAGCCTTCCGAATCAAAACAGTTCGAAGGAAATTTCCATTTCCGCACCATGGGGACCGACAGGTTCTTCACTTTCGACAACGACACCATCCACGCCGCTCCTTACTGTAAGACCTCCCTTATTTCTCAGACAAACGTCCAAGTATTCCATCCCCAAACTCACCTCGACCGTATTTATTTTCAGATGTGAAGGCCGCCGCATCCGCCCTCCGCTCCGGACACCATTTCGTTTACCAGAAGCTCTACAACCAGTACGCTCTGACCCTCAGCTTCCCCCTCGAAACCGGCCTTCCGTTCGTCTACACTCTGAAGTGCCCCACCTACATGTCGATACGAGGAGAGGTGAAAGCTAAGACACACCCCGACATGGCCAGTGGATCACATCCCTCACTTTTGATGCCGAACACCGTCAATGGATCTACTAGCATTCACGTAGTGTATGTCGTCGGCCCCAACGCCTTATCCGCTCCACATACAGGCGAAACTCTCAAGGCGCCTCTTACCGAGATTGTCTTTTCCAACCTGCAGATACTCGTCGCGCATGGCCGCTAAGATCAGTTTCGTCGCTCCTCTGACCCACCAGCGTTACATCGCCGGTCTTGACAAGAACGTGCAGGTGAACTTGCCCGTTCGCGCCAATTTCTCCATCGACACGTATAACACCAGGGCCGACCTTACGCTGCAGCCTCTGTACACCAACCGCGACTCCCTGCTCTTCCACTTCAGTACATGGCCTTACACCAGCAAGCACAACATCCTAGATCTCAACCCCGTCAGCCAAGGAAGCGACCATAAGGTCATCCACGTCCGTGAACCCCGCACGGTAAGAAAACGAAATTCCGTACGTTGAACAGCTCCCTACCCAGCCCCTTTGTCAAATACGCTTCAACGGCGAATCCTCCATCCACAGTTGGAAAACACCTTCGGAAAGGACGCCACAGGCTTCGCTTTCCGCGTCAAATACAGCACGGAGCAAAAGTACGTCGACTCTAAATGGCTGCTGGAGAAGGCTGCGCGGCACGACGCCCTCTCATTCGCCCTCTACCCATGGGCCGAGAGGACCATTCAGTGGAACAACATCAACGTATACCTAGACGCCGATAAAAGCAGCAGCAAGGCCGTCACTTTTGCGGCCGACTATTGTAAGTACGAACGGGTCACCTCTAAGAAAATTCATTCCTTTTGACGGGGGTTCATAAATGGATTCCCTCATCCACGCGCTCTCAGGCGCCAATTTAGGACATACCTTTCCTCCGCAGCTCAACACACGTATGACGACGATGAATCTGACTCTCACGAAGACGCCGAATCCTACGAAAGCGCGAACGACCGCAACTCGCATTCAAGCTCGAGAAGTACGGCCAGCCCATCCACTTCCGCACCCATCAGCGAGAAGAGGCAGAGGGAGTACCTGAAGAAGGCCTCCTACGGCATTCGAAGTAAGTCCTTTATTTTGCGTCCCCCGGTTCGATCGCCACGACTCTTCCTATAATCTGAATAATCATGACATTCCGTCGCGTAATTGCAGACGGTTCCGCATCCGTCCTCGATCTGGCCGTTGTCTTCAACGGAGTGAAGAAGGTCTCCTACGTCGCCACAGCGGCTTACGCCGACAGCCCGGTAGACGAAAAGTCTCGATTCCTTTTCTACTACTACAGTTCTCCCCACTACACCCGAGCGAAGCCTTTTGAGGTAACGTTAAACACGTGTCTGTAGCATCTCTTTACCAGTTGCGAGGGAATGCGTTTTCTAACCTCACCGCGTTCGCCATTGTTAGGCTTGCCTTGCATACGAAGGGAAGTGGCCCAACGTGCCCCTCATGGACTACGCTAAGGCTCTCAGGGCCAGGCCCACCTCCTACGGCAGCATGGAAATGGGATTCGGCGAGACTTGCCAATCCGATGCCTCACAAATCAGTATCAAGGTGAGCTGATTTAAGAGAAGCCGTTCTTGCCATTGCTGACACCCTACTCCCACGAATACGTTTGATCTCTCGTGCGTACGTTCTCTCCACAGTACAAGGCCGACCAGACCCCGGAGAGAAAGGAGTACCTCCGCCAAACCGCCATGTCTCAGTTGTGTATTAGCCAAATGCAGCGCGGGGAGAACCTCCTGCCAGCTTGCCGTAACGTAACCGCAAGGGCCAACTTCCTCGACTACTACACCGCCGAAATTCACTACGATAACGTGAGTTGACTGCCACAGTTTTCCTAATTGACTAACCCTATCAAACTCGTTCATCACGAAATAATTTCTGCTCCCCACCAGCTTTCTCCTGCATTCAAGAACTACACCTACAAGGCATACAGCTTGCTCAGGTACCTCACTTTCCCACACCTCGACGAGAACTTTATCACCGCCCGGAACAAGGATGGAAGGGTCACGATCAACCTCGCATACGCCCCGAGTATGAGCGATGCCAACGTGACCATCGAAGCTCCCAATCTCAACGCCGAATTTAAGAGGGTGCGACTGAACCCATGGGTCAAACCTATCGTCGTACAACATCCGACATACTCCGCCGCCGAGCGCTTCTTCACCAAAGCTTTCGCCATGAAGTACACAGGTAAACCGACCGCAGAACTCACGCCTGCCTCTCGAGTATCGCATGTTTGGAGAGCAAACCTCCTGTGGTGCGGTTATTTCTAATTTGCGATCGCGCGCATGAATACTCATACAACCCTTTCTTTTGAGCAGCCAAGTGCAGTCTCGATCGTTACTCGGTGACCACATTCGACAACAACACGTACGACGCTCGTTACGGCAAGTGCTGGCACGTCGCGATGACCACCCAGCCCAAGGAGAGCGACTCTTCCAGCTCCTCCAACACCTCTCCTTACGCAGCAGGGGTGGCCGTTCTCGTCAGAGAAGCTAGCGAGAAGAAAAAGGTTTGCCACGTAACCGCTCTCCCTCGCAAGCTCGCGATCGCGCCACGCTCGGTGCAAAGCTCGCAAATCAATTCACCCATGCTTTTCTCTTTGTGATCCTCAGGAGTTCAAAGTCCTTCTCGGAAATCATGAATTCCACATAACGCCAGCCGGTTCTTCTCACTCTGGAGACTCCGAAAGCCAAGATGCCGCTGCCTACGTCATTTACAACCAGAAACCTCGCCCTGTATCGCACCGCAGAGTCACCAAGACCATGGACGAGAGGGGAGAAACCCTGGCCAGTTGGTATGCCCTTCCCAGCGGTGCCCTCCGATGGGAGGCACCACAACACGGGGTCTACATCTCATACAACGGATATGGAGCTACGATCGTGGTAAGCGTGGCGCCCACGGATTCCGAACCGATGACAAGCACCCAGTCGAGTACGGCAAACAAAGATTACTTCATCTGCAATTTCTCTTCCCTCGTAGGCCGACAGCTTCCACAGAGATGAGGTCATTGGTCTTTGCGGAACATACGACGGAGAACCATACACCGACTTCACCACCCCCAGCAACTGCATCGTGAGCAACTCCAGTGTTTTCGTGCCCAGCTATCTCTTACCCGACCATTCCTGCGAAGCATCCGCCAAGCAAATACAGCGGCGTGCCGCCTCTGCTCCTTGCTTCCGTAAGACGGTCACTCCGTGGGAAGTCATCAGCGAAGATGACTACAGCGCCGGATACCATCCCTCTCGGTACAACTCCACGACCCGAAAAGAGTCACCTTCTTCCTCATCCGGTTGCACCCAAACCCGCATCAAGATCATCGAAGAGGGCAGCCGCACCTGCTTCACCATGCGACCTTATCCAGCATGCGCCGAAAAATGCCGTCCCAAGGGGAAGGTCGAACGTAGCGTAAGTCTTACGATTTGTGTTCTTGTTTAGCATCCAATCCTCCCTCGAACGTTTCCCACAATGCCAAATAAAACATCCGCTCATGGCTTATGTTTATTCTTCCGCCAGGTGCCCGTGCATTGCGTGACAAACTCTGATGCCTCTCGCCACTTCGTGCAAATGGTGAAGAAAGGAGCCAATCCCGACTTCAACCGCAAGGAGATTACCAAGACCATCAAAATCTCCTACCCTGAGACCTGTGTCCATAACTAACTCACGGCAAGCGATTGAGAACCCAGAATAAGTTATTCAAAGCCAACAGACGAAGCATGAAAAATGTAAAAAAAATGAAAAAATTATATTTATGACAAATAAAGTGACACTTTCTCAACAAACCGATGTTTTTCCTCCAACCATTCGTTGCATCCGACCTAAGGTACCGTTCTCACCCTCTGTCTACCTGCAATGCCTCGCCAAAATCTGTGCCCACGACCTCGACAGGTTGTATCGCTCGAAAAAAATGACGACGGAGCGATTAAAGCTTTCCGAACATAATGCCATGCTGGCCACAACATCGTCCAAATATTCTTGAGGACGAGGGTCCCGTCCGTTGGAACATAATTACGTGGAATTTGCATTCGACAGAAACAAAATTGCTTTGCACTGGATACTTATCTTGTAAAGTTGTGCCAATTCAGCCAATTGTGGCAAAATGATTGGTTAAAATCGGACGATAATAACAACCACATAACATGAAGACGGTTCATGTATTTTACAACATATCTCCTAAGCATCTCGTTAAATAGGTACTCATATCACCGAAACTTATTGAGAGCAATTGTTGAATTAAATAATTAAATAAACATTTCGTCAAATAATTTCTCCCATAAAACGTAAGTTTTACGATAAATTTCATGCAAAGAAAATAAAGGTATTTAAGAAATTATAGCAAACCTTGTTTATATGGAAGAAGATACGAAGATATGCATATTTAAACATAAAAAAACATTTTTCGTCCTCGATCGTTCAAACTTACGAAGGTCTTTCCTTTATTATGATTTGACATTATTTCACTTTCGTGTATATTTCTGCTGTACTTTTTTAATTGTATCTTTATTTACGTATACCTTTAAGTAATTTTCATTTTAGTTGTTTGATTTGAACTGCATTATGTACGTATAAATTAATTACATTGCGTATTAAAACGGTTATGTGGAAGAAGGCCTGAACTTCGCCGTATTAAGGATATATTAATGAATAATATTGTTTCTTTTCCTGAAAAAATTCACAGTTTACTACGGAAACCTTTTTGGAACATGCCCCGTTTGAGTTAAGTGGTTGTGATGTAATTTTAGGTTCACGTTCATTCGCGTACTTAACAGAGTCATGCATAACATTTCTTTTCCCTTACTTAACTCTCTGAGTACACGAAAGTAAGTTAACGTATTTACGCAATTGCAGCATATGAAGCTAATTTACTGATTTATTTGATGAAAAAATTTTTCGATTGTGCCTAATAGAGAAAAGATCATGTTGTGTCTAGATAGTTTCATAGTCGATAATTATTTGCAACATATCTCACTTTGATTTTATGGCTATGATGTAATCTTTAGGATCACGTTCATTCATCAAGATAACAGAATCAGGTATAAATTTGTTTAAAAGCATGGCTGTAAGTGCATTTATTATCATTTTTACCCACGTTCATGCCTTCGTAGTAAATTAATCATATTTTTTCACTAAATTTCTTTATGTGCAGTAAAAAAAAACGTATCTAATTGTTAAAAATGAATTAATTTTTCACGGCCGCAATAACAATTTCATGGATACACAGAAATGTTTATTCGTTTGTATAGACTAATCTCTAAATAACTGAAAAATTTCAGCACTCTATCTCGACCCATAGTATCTAAACATTTGCATATTTGTTTAAAATTTACGAAGTTTTAACTACCAAACAAATTAAAATATCAAAATTATCATTATGTATCGACGTTTCTTACGGAGGAGGATATAACATACATATAACATACTAGTAGGTGGTGCATGCATACTGCAAGCATTTCATCTCACCTTGAAAAACATTCATTTTTCAGACAGACATTACATCATTAGGAATAGTCTTTTAATTATAAAGATTTCACCTCCGCAGCGATATTCGTTTTTCCCACATGTAAAAATAATAGTTTAAAACAATCCCCAAATGTTGCAATTAATACATTATACACTATCTTCACTATGGGGCACTAATGCTACACATTTCCGCCAAATTTTAAAGTTGTAGCACTTATAGAAGTAAAATAATACTTTTCTAATTGTTTAAATTTGAATAATTTTTAACGGCCACCGCAATAAATATATGATAAAATTGAAATATTTCATTGTGCAATTGTGCAAATAAATTGAAAATTTCAGCTTCCCAGCTCATCCCGTAGTACCTAAACAGTTATTTATTTATTTAAAGGTTAAGAATTTTTAACTGTCAAACAAATTAAAATATCAAAATTTGTATAATCCCTATTTCTTTTTTTTTAAGAATTCTACTTATAAAAAAATTTCAACTCCGTAGCACATTTGGAAAGACATAAACCTTGAAATTTTGTTTAAACAATTGTGAATTTTTAGCGGTCGCATTGTTGCACTTTTTTTTTTAAATTCATCTTTTCTAGTCGGTTTTGCACAAAATTTCATCTCACCTTAAAAAAACATTCATTTTTCAGAGAGATATCTAATCATGAGAAATATTTCTTTAATTCTAAAAATATCTCCTCTGGACCGGTTTTCGTTTTTACATTATGGAACCATGATGGAGTAAAACAATAACTAATTTTTGCAATTTTAAGAATATTATACTTTTTCCCACATTGAGTTAATATTGCCACACATTTCTGCCAAATTTTAAATTTGAAGCACAATTAGAAGTGAAATAACATTTATCTAATTGTTTAAATTTAAATAATTTTTAACGAGCGTAATAACGATTTCATGTATGCAATGAAATGTTTATTCGTTTATATATATTAAACTCTAAATAATGTAAATATTTCAGCTCCCTAACTTGGAGAGTAGTGTCTAAAAATTTACCTGTTTTTTTAAACTTTAAAGGTTAAGAATTTTTAACTGCCAAACAAAACAAAATATCAAAATTTCTATAATCCGTATTTCGTTTTTTTACAAATCCTACCTATAAAAAAAATTCAGCACCGTAGCACATTCGAAAATACATAAACCATAATGTGCCACGGAGTTGAAATTTTTTTTATAAGTAGAATTCATAAGAAAACGAAATAGGGATTTTCAAATTTTGATATTTTAAAATGTTTGGCAGTTAAAAATTCTAAAATTTTAAACAAATAGATAACTGTTTAGGTACTATGGGATGAGCTAGGAAGCTGAAATTTTCAAATTATTTACAGTATATTAAATTTGAAAAAAAAACTTTCCAATTTCACCATATATGAATTGCGGCGGCCGTTAAAAATTATTTAAATTTAAACAATTAGAAAAATATTATTTTACTTCTAGAAGGGCTACAACTATAAAATTTGGCTAAAATGTGTAGCATTAGTACCCCATAATAAAGAAAGTGTAAAATTTTTAAAATTGCAACATTTGGGGATTTTTTTAAAATATTATTTTTACATGTGGTAAAAACGAAAATCGCTGCGGAGTTGAAATCTTTAGAATTAAAAGAATATTTGTAATGATGAAATGTCTGTCTGAAAAATGAAAGTATTTTCAAGGTGAGATGAAATGCTTGCAGTATGCAAGCACCTTCTACTAGTCATTATATATCGATGTTTCTTACAGAGGATATAACATATAGGAGGATACTAATGTTTAGGCACTTCCAGTAGTGCTGGAGATTCGAAATTTTTTTCTTAAGTAGGAGTTTGTGCAAAGCCGACTAGAAAAATCGAAAATCATGAAAAAGTGAAACAATGCGGCCGCTAAAAATTCGGAATTGTTTAAACAAATTTTCATGGTTTATGTATTTGCACATGTGCTACGGAGTTAAAATTCTTTTTATAAGTAGAAATCCTAAAAAGACGAAATAGGGATTATACAAATTTTGATATTTTAATATGTTTGGCAGTTAAAATTTTTTAAAGTTTAAACGAATGGATAACTGTTTAGGTATTACGGGAAGAGCTAGGAAGCTGAAATTTTCAAATTATTTACAATGTAGTAAATTTCCACAAATAAACATTTCAATTTTACCATATATGAATTGCGGCGGCCGTTAAAAATTATTTAAATTTAAACAATTAGAAAAATATTATTTTACTTCTAGAAGAACTACAACTTTAATATTTGGCAGAAATGTGTAGCATTAGGACCCCATAATGGAGAAAATATAAAATTCTTAAAATTCCAAAGTTTTGGGATTGTTTTAATCTATTATTTTTACATAAGGGAAAAACGAAAATCGCTCCGGAGGTGAAATATTTAG
The DNA here is from genome assembly GCA_028673005.1 of Tanypteryx hageni. Classification (NCBI taxonomy): domain Eukaryota; kingdom Metazoa; phylum Arthropoda; class Insecta; order Odonata; family Petaluridae; genus Tanypteryx; species Tanypteryx hageni. The sequence goes on along the minus strand of CM054120.1, from coordinate 103,043,855 downwards.
AATTAAAAAAATATTTCTAATGATGAAATATAAACAATGAATGTCTTTTTATCATGAGATGATATGCTTGCAGAATGCAAGCACCAACTACTCGTATGTTATATTATTATATATTATTTACAATGTAGTGAATTTGCACAAATAAACATTTCAATTTTACCATACATGAATTGAGGCAGCTGTTAAAAATTATTTAATTTTAACGAATTAGAAAAATATTATTTCACTTCTACAAGTGCTACAACCTTAAAATTTGGTTAAAATGTGTAGAATTAGTACCTTATAATGAATATAGTGTAAAATATATAAAATTGCAACATTTGGGGTTTGTTTTAAACTTATATTTTTACATGTGGGAAAAACGAAAATCGCTGCGGAGGTGAAATCTTTAGATTTAATAGAATATTTGTAATGATGAAATATCTGTCTGAAAAATGAATGTTTTTTCAAAGTGAAATGAAATGCTTGCAGTATGCAAGCACCAACTACTAGTATGTTATATCCTCCTCCTCCTCTGTAAGGAACGTCTATATAGAATGATATATAACACATAGGAGGATACTAATGTACAGCCCAAACTACTAAAGTTGGAGAGCAGAATGTTTTAGTTTTTGTAGATATGATGGATAAACTTTCAGATAAAATGAGACTTCTTACCTAAGTGACATGAGTTCGACTCCAGATATTCCGAAAGTTGCGTTTTTTCCCATAAGAAAAGCATTGCGCCATATTTGTAAATTAATTTTGGGCACTTTCCCGTGAGCTAGAAAAATGAAATTTTTCGTGTTGCTAGACGGCCGCCATATCTAATAATAATTATTGTTAAATTTGCTTACAGTGTCCTGGGTTCGACTCCAGATACCCCGGAATATCTCCCATAAGTTAGCATTGGAAAAAGTTTTCCCAGTGTGTAGACCAATCTAATAGGTTTAGGAAGCTGAAATTTTGCAGGTTTATAGAACATTTGTCATAACCAATTATAAAAATCGAAAATTTCAAAATTGCTAATTTTTGGGATTGTTTTAACCCCATTTGAACATTAAAGTTTAATAATTTTTTATGTACTACGGGATGAGCTAGGAGGTTGCAATTTTCAAATTATTTACAGAACAGTGTATTTGCACAAATAAACATTTCAATCTCTCCATATATATATTGCGGCAACCGTTAAAAATGTTTAAATTTTAAACAATTAGAAAAATATTATTTTTCTTCTAGAAGTGCTACAACTTTAAAATTTTGCTGACATGCGTAGCATTAGTACCCCATAATGGAGAAAGTGTAAAATGTTTAAAATTGCAACATTTGGGGATTGTTTTAAACTATTATTTTTACATGTGGGAAAAACGAAAATCGCTGCGGAGGTGAAATATTTAGAATTAATAGAATATTTGTAATGATGAAATATCTGTCTGAAAAATTAATGTTTTTTCAATGTGAGATTATATATATATATATATATATATATATATATATATATATATATATATATATATATATATATATAAGGATACTTATGTCCAGCCCAAACTACAAGAGTTAGAGAGCTGAGAGTTTCAGTATTCATAGATATGATGAAGAAACCTCCAGATAAAACGAGACTTTTCACCTAAGTGACATGGGTTCAACTCCAGAAATTCCTTAACTTGCGTTTTTTCCCATAAGAAAAGCATTTTTCCATTTTGTAAAATTATTTCGGGCACTTGCCCATTAGCTAGAAAAAGGAAATTTACAGCGTTGCTAGATGGCCACAATATCTATTAGGAATTATTGTTACTTTTTCTTACAGTTTCCTGGGTTCGACTCCAGATGCCCCGGCAAATCCCCCATAAGTTAACATGGGAAAAAGTTAGTCCAATGTGTAGACGAATATAATAAGATTAGGAAGCTTAAATTTTGCATGATTATAGAATTTTGCTCATAACCAACTATAAAAATCGAAAATTTCAAAATTGGTAATTTTTAGGGGTTGTTTTAACACCAGTTGTATATTAAAGTTAAATAATATTTATCGTGGAAACTACAAGTAATACGTTCGAGTATTTTCAATCAGTTTGTAGCGAATTATACATAGAAAAAAAAAGAAATTTTGAAAAAGTTCAACAAAGCGGCCGCTAAAAATTCAGAATTGTTTAAACATATTTTTAAGGTTTTTGTATTTCTGAATGTGCTACAAAGCTGACATTTTTTTTACTGGTAGACTTGGTAAAAAACTAAATAAGGATTGTAAAAATTTTGATGTATTAATTTGTTTGGCTCTTAAAAATTCTTAATGTTTAAATAGATGTTTTGGTACTTTGGGGAAAGCTAGGAAGTTGAAATTTTAAAGTTATGTAGAGTTTAGTGTATTAAAACTAACAAACATTTGAACATCTCCAACAAAGTGTAATTTAAACAATAAACTAAATATTATTTCACTTCTATATGTACTACAACTTAAAAAATTGACAAAATGTGTAGAATTAGTACCTTACATTGTTTAAAGTATAATATTCTTAAAATTGCAAACTTTAGACATTGTTTTAATCAAATATTGTTCAATAAGGAAAGATAACCAACTACTTGTGTATATATATATATATATATTTCGTTCATTCATTCATGTTCTGTCTTACGACAGGTCCTACCAATTAATTAATTAATTGGTTTTTGACTAGGGAATATACATACAAGGTGTGGTGATTTCCCGTTGCCTTCCACACCAGACACACACACAGAAGGGAGGAGGGAAACCCAGTGCCGGCATTTGCCTGCTCTTGCGAAGAACACCAGGGGGGCCAACGGCTTAACGTCCCTTCCGAAGGACGGAACAGCTGAAATATATATATATATATATATATATATATATATATATATATATATATATATATATATATATATGTGTGTGTGTGTGTGTGTGTGGTGTGTGTTTTTATCTATTTTTCTGCCAATAATTTTATCAATTCTTTATATACAGTTTTAGATGTATGGGAAACTTTTTTAACAATGGATAATGCCAAATCTGCCATACACTGTGGGCCCCACGCACTTGTATGTTTTGCGTACCTACCGCTTAATTTAGTAACTGGTTTGACTGCACATGTGATTGCTACTCTAGTCCTAATCAATGTTTATATAATTGACCAAAGAAAATTTATGCAAATTTTCTGTGCTGCTAACGCTGCAGTGAAAATTAAATTCTCGGAATCTGTGTCGCACTAGCTCCTTCCTTTCGACACACCAACTGCAAAGCTCTGCTCTAGATAACCGTCTTCAACACATACTATTTATAGTTTACTTTTGGTATATATGAAATGAAACCAATAGAAGTGTGCTGCATTGAACCTCATTCCTCAACTCTTTCCTACAATTTACACATGTAACTCCTCCAAACTCGCATAGTAATCTCCCCCAGCCATATACCTGAACTTTTAGGAAGTGCTTAGTAACACACGTCAACTCACTTGGGCCACCACTGACTTCATGTGTTCAATTTTTCATACAAAAAGGTACTAAAATTATATTCATGGTGTTCCATGTATTACTAATGGAAATCGATAAATAATACAAAAGCTAAACATAATGTACTTACGAGTTTGAAAACCGCCGTGATGAAACAATTGAAAAACTAAACTCATTGAACTGATCAAAAACCTCATTGGATAAACCTCATCCAATCACTACATTCATCCGGCATTTCAAATTAAGGTTCTTTGAGGAATGATGACTGACCGTTAGTTTGAGATGAAAGAGTTTTCGTGTGTTTTTTGTGCGTGAATGGCCTTCATCCAAGGAAATAACTCTAAATGGACGCCAACAAATTACCCGGACCCTACCGGGCCACGAAACTGGTAAACATGCTGATATAACTCCTTTGTTTTTGTTTAATTCATTATTAGAACTCCAGTAAACATTTGTTTTCATTATTTTGCTTATCGTATTGTTGTGAACATGCTGAATTGTGTAACGTCTGGTCATTTCAGATTTAATAATAATGTAATTTGGCATCTCCAAATATAAGTCATAGCATTATATAGTACGACAGACTGTCATTTGCCTTTTTTGTCTCAGCCTTGTATAGCGTGATTTATTTGTTGCTTTTATGTGGTAATAACCCAAAAGAATCATTTAGTTTGTATTCAGTTAGCTTAAATATGATTGACTTTAGACAGCGGTCGAATACAATTGAAATTTGTAGTACAGCTAATTCGCCTTTAGCGTTTTAAAATTCTTCTGTTCCCGGTTCATTCAGGTAATGTAAATCATTCTGCTTGATTATAACAAACTTTTACGGAATATGTGCAATCTAGTAGTTTTATTACATGGTTAACTAGTTAGGTTTTACGTTGCAAAATTAGAATAGTGTGTTAACGCTGCTTTACCTTAATTGTTTATAGATAATATGTCTGAGAAACGGCTAACCAAATTTTAAAATCGACTACTTTATTATATAGGTATTTTATCATATTGGTATCGAAACATACCAACGACAATTTAATCCATTGCTTATTTACTTGAAATGGCGTTGTGCGTTAGCCAATTTGGGGAACATTTCTGTGAGGGTAAAATACTTTTTATTGTCATCGTCTTTGCCGTGTTGTTTTGTGAATGAATGCATGATTTGCAGTGGAATGAAGCCATCTGCCTGTTCCGGAATGGGATGCCTATGAAACGACACAGAAAACATATAAGGCTTTATGATAATTGCTTTACTGGTGGGGAAGCAATTAACTGGCTCCACCATACTCTGCAAGAAAACCCTAATTTTGGACATGATGTCACCAGAGAAAAAACAGCCCAGCTTCTCAACAAATTTTTTAAAGTTGGTGTTTTTCAAACCGTTAGTAGTGGGAGTTCAGATAGCCTGGGAAATTTTAAAGAGAGTGAACTCTATCAGTAAGTTTAATTTTTTTCTGAATCTCTATTCATGTTTTATATTCAACTGTAAATTATATTAAACTAAAATTTAAGATGGATAATTTTTTTCTCTAGAAGTAAATTAAATTTCTTTTATCTGCCATATGGTTTCTGCTCAAAATTAAATAATTTGTCTTAGTGTATGTTTCAATTGATGATTGATGACTACTCCCAAGGTGACTTTTAAAGTTAAATTTTGCAATCATTTTTGAAGTAAGCATCTTAGCAGTTGCTCTTCCTGCCCCCTCATACCATGGCATTGTACACTCCCTTTACCCTAGTTGTTAAGATTGAGTAGGAAAAATGTAATGTCTGGTTTATTTTAATATGGTTTATTTAATCATAGCAATTATTTGCATTAATCATGAACGTCAGTATGGGAGTCCCTTAACCCTTGGGTGTAGTGATCCGCAATTGCAATTTGTTTGGCATGTTTAATAAATTTTCACTTTCTTCAGAGTGAAGATGAGATACCAGAATTGGTTTTAAATAGAGAGATGTTAAATTTGGGCACATAGTAAAAGCACTTTTATGACCAATGAAGAATTATATAAAATACTTTTATATACTACATTTTTGTTGCAAACATAGGGTGTAAATATTATAAAACTTACTTTTTAAGAGCAACAAAGCTGACCTTTATTATTAAACCAGCAGAATATCCCATTCTTCGCCTGGAGTAGTTATAATTAATATCTTGTCAAGTCCCATTGGCAGGTACCTATAATCTTTCATAGTTTTGAATTAATAATTTCTATTCCTTAAACTGTATTATCTTGAATAACATGCTTAAAACCTTAAACAATATTTCTTTATAGACTATGTTGAGGATATTTCCACTTTGCGAAAGAATATACAAATTATTTCCACTATTAACTCTTGAGTATGAGAAAAGCATTGCTCACATAAATTGATCGATTTCTACGTTGAATTCCCCATTATATGGACTTCTTTTATATGTAGGATTTCTATCTTCCCCAGTTTTCGTTCCTTGATTAAATGTTATTTTGTAGGGCACTAAGACAGTAGAACTTAGAGATGTCAATAGGGAAAAATCTCAATTTTAAAAATAATCCCATAATGCTTGACATTAACTTTCAATCCACGTTAAAGGCAGAAAATTTCTAAATGTCGCATCAAGAAATTCACAGTTGTATGATTTTAATAATTTGTACATTAAACCATTTTTCTCAATGCATAAAATGGTTATTCATACATAAAGAACAAACAACGATACATTTTATCTTTTGAAATTTCTACACAAACTTTCATTAGCGCCATCAAGCATTTAAAAACTTAACTAAAGCAATTTCCAAGATTAAAAAACTTTTTGTCCTATTTATACTAATAAATATGGAATTTTTGGATTTTTTCCTTAGATAAATTTTGCAAAGGTACCCACATTCAAAATTTCAACATTCTAGTTAAAGCTGAAGTGCCCTAGACTTAAGCGGACAGAAGACATACAAACTTTCTGCTTTATTAGTATAGATTCTGCATACTATATTTACTTGCATCCAAGATGAGAAGTTTTCCAAATTTCAAACTTAGAAAATCAAGGGCCGCCTTTAGTTTGAATACAAAGTAAAATTATGCTTTGATTTGATTCTTTTATCACCAACGAAATGAGTTTAAATTAAAATAAAAACTCCTGAACCATAAAATAATCCAGATATCAAAAAGAAGAGAATGGAAAAAATTAAAATGATACAAGTTTGCAGGATGATGGCCCACAGGGACATGTTGTCGAAGACTAGCCTTAAGGAAAAGCATACACATGCACAATCACTCAAAAAACTCTGGAAAAATTGTTAGATACGTATTTCAAGAGCTAAGCTCTCGTCTCCAGTAGCTGAAGTCATATAGCGAGTTTTTCCAGAGTTTATTTTTCGAGTGATTGTGTGTGTGCTTTTCCTTTAGGCTAGTTTTCGACAACAGGTCCCTGTAGGCCATTGTTCTGCAAACTTGTAAAGCCGGTTACACACTCATTTATTTCATCATTTTTCTTGTACAAGAAAACTGATGTAAAAGCTGTCATTTTTAAATGAACGTGTGTACACTTTATACACATTATGCATGCATGCATGCATGGCTTCAGTGAAAAATTATACAAAAATGATGGAATAGAGCCCATCCTATTTTTGTCATTTAAAAATGAAAAGAATTCATAAATTGCCTTACAAACTTCAGGAATGACAGCACTAATTGTGCTTGTAGTGATTCTATAAGAGAACCACAAACTAGAAAGTCTTCTAATGAAAATTAAAGAAAGATTTGACATTTTTCTTGTATGTGCAATTGTTTAAATACTAATCTTATAAATGCCATTTATATGTATGTATATTAACTAAATCCCTAAAAATTCAAATTAATTACATTTTGTCTGCAGATATACTCTTCCATAAAGTAGTGTTTTGCTGGCTAATTTTATTCTTCACTAGTTCCAAAATTTTATCAAATGTTGATGAATCCATCCATAGGTAGTTTTTATAACTTTCCATGTCTTCTTCATGCAATTGATAGTAAACCATGTCATGAATGCTGTGCCCTTCATCACGACGAAGAATCAATGGCTTTGTCCACCATCTTTTATTTTTAGTTGTTCTTCTTTGTCTCTTCTTAGTAATAACTAACGCACAGCAGCTACTGAAAGCCCACATAACAATGTCTGTTAATACTTATCACCCATTCTCGCTGCTCGCAATAATATAAATGCAACCTTCACCTGGTCATATGTTTTTTTTCAGCTAAGTGTGATAGTGTGTATCCGTGCCAAAACTGGAATCATTTTTGTTGTAATTTTTCTTTGAGGTATAAAATGAAGCCTTCCCATCATTTTTCAAAGTCATTTTTAAATGATGGGAAAAATGATAGTGTGTAATTGCCTTAACCCCTCAATTTCAAGCGATGTATGGCGGGGATAAACTTTGTATGCCTTCGACTGACGTACTCAGTATGAAGATGGAAGCATTAATGAAAAGTGTCTCAAAGCATAGTATTACCTCAGACAGTGATAGTGATAATTGTATTGAAGATCGTACAGAAGTCGATGTACTAACGTACATTGACAGTGAGCAAGAGAAAGATAGTGTAGAAAACTTTGTTTGGGAGAGCATGGCAAGTTACGAAGAATAAAGGGAAATTTTCACAGTTGGTAGTGATTAGTGAGGAGGTGAAGTGAGGTCTCCCTTGAGTGTGATCAAACTGATTGCGAGCAAAATAAATGCTAGTAAAAATATCAGTATAGATGATTCATTGAAGTTATAAAAAATTTCTTGTTGTAAATTTTATGTTAAATTAGGTAAAGCAAATGCCTTAAAAGTTTTTAAAAACTTTTCTAATTTTTTATTATGCGTACATTCCATTATATACAACGTCATATCTCTGCTTCTACTGAATAGGACAATTTTCACCATGTAACTTCTGTAATGATGAAGAATGACTACTCAGAGCTTTATAAGCTATATTAAGTGACTTTTAACAGTACACAAAACAGGAAATTTATTTCAAATTTTTAGTCAAGCCATGAAAAAGTTCCTTGCAGGTCAAAAAGTTGACCTGCGAGGAACTTTTTCCGTTTGATTTATAGAGGTGCATCCAGTGAATGAAATGTATATAAAAGCTGAAATTTTTCCTTGAAAAATATTGCATATCAATAACTTGAATAGTTTTCAAAATACTGAAAGATATATGAAGGCATGGATGTGCGCTTGACTGACTGGCGATCGAGGTGATTTCATCTCTCTTCTGCAAAGAGTGTGCATGACATAAGAAAGTGTAAAACAAAGTGCTTGCCAAACTTTGATACCCATGTGCAAGTTTGTATCTGGCCACCCTTTACTATGACTTTATTATTAATAACAATTAAAAATAAAATTGTAGGTATATTTTATATATGAAAGTAAGACAAGATTAATATCAACCATAAAAATATGCATTTGGATATAAAAACAGGGCTCAGAAGCGGGTGATGATAACCTGGTGTAAATAACTGGGGTCTCAGGTTGAGCACTATATAAACATCCTTGAGCAGTCTCCTCAAACCACACATGGGATGATCCCAGGTTGAAAAATCCTGGCCTCCACTGGATTCGAACCTGGGACTGCTGTGTGGAAGGCCAACACTAACCAATCTGCCACGCCCCAGTCCTAAGTGTCTTAAAATCAGTCTATTAAATTGCTACTTCAATGCTTCGCCATGGACAGTGGCCACTTCATTGAATTTCCTGTGTGTTTAAATTCTAAAATAAGTGAACTGGAAATATCTGAAGATGGTATCACATAATTGTTAAAGCAAGTTCATAAAACGAATTTGCCAAAGCAGGAAGCCATACCTGCATTTATTATAAACTCAGCAGAAGAGCTCCAAGGGTTGTATTCACAAAATTGCTAAATTAGGGAGTGGTTCCTTTAAAGTGGAAGTACTCTTCTCAGATGCAATTAGACATGTCAGTAGACCCTTTAGCTAGAGTTTATGTTTGGTGCAGTGACACCCCCTGCCAAATGCTACGGGTGGCTTGCAGGGTAATGATGATAAATATAAATGATCCAAACCTGGAGGATTTTCATTTAACAAGATCTTTGGAACATTGGTATTTTCACATAAAGGCATAGCATCACTAAAAGGATGTCAAGGCTTAAGATTTAACTATTAAGAATTTACCATTAAGACACAAACGAATCTGCCTGTAGTGTAAGGTTAAGGTAGTGAGTTTTGTTAATCAATTTGTCTGGCACGTAAAAAGTTTGGCCTATCCCTAGAACTTTGATTAATTTGTTCAACCCTAGGTAAGAGCACTAAAAGTCCCAGAATGGGAATTTAAGTCCAGTATTCATTGATGCATATGTATATCTCTATCTACTAAAAAAGTTTTATCCCTTCCTAATACTCAGGGATGGAGGAGAGGTAAATGTGCATGTATCTTTGTAAGAAGAGAGGATAGGGGATGGAGGGATGAGAATAACACCAGTTAGGAGGGGTGGTGAATATGAGCACATGTAATTTAGGGATTCACCATGAGAGATTATGTTGAGATTTTGTTAATTATGATTGAGTAGTGAATGTAATACAAAGTAGGTATTATTTCTGCTCCTTTCATCTACCATTGCTTATTTGCATTTCGTTCATCATTTGTCATTTTTTCAGAATATATATGCTGGAATAATGCATGTTCTTTAATGAGTACGCATTCTGGTATGGAAAGGGGGAGGGGTGAAAATTGCATTAGTTGGGAGGGGTGGTGATTGGACGTACATGCTGATAACTATATCGTGTTAATTGTTATAATTGGCTCTGTCAAATATTTGCCAGGGGAAGGGTCTGGAGGTGAAGTTACCAGGTGAGCCTGCGTTGTGGGGTTGAATACTGTAGGCATCAGGGTCATAGCATCCTAGTGATGCAACAGAATGGTTTTTCCTTATGCTGGTGAACTTCATGTTGCCAAAAATTGAGTAAAATATTTAAAGAAAAATTAACAGTTTTGAGGGAGTCCAGGAGCCTACTTCTGACACACTCCAACACAAAGTCAAGCATCTCCTGACCGCTACACAGCTTATGGATACAAACACCTGACTGACATACACATGATTTAAAAATTAAAACTGATAGAAAGAAAGAATAGAAGAAATAAAATAATTAAAAACGAGAGAAATTGCAGCACTCTAAATATTGTTTTTTAAATGTCTAAACACGTTTCAAGAGCCAAGCTCTTAGCATCAGTGGGTATTGTATTCTGGAATATATGTTGTGTTTGCATCCATAAGCTGTGTTACGGTCACAAGATGCTTGACTTTTATGTTGGAGCATGTGTTGGAAGTGGGCTCCTGGATTCCCTGAAACTGTAAGTATTAATTTCTTTCCTTTATTTTTATTTAACCTTCCTTTTATTTCTTCCTCTACCTCTGTGCGACACTGTTTATTAAATTACGGCATAGGAGTTATTTTCTTTCTTTATTTTATCTTTGCCATAGTCTCCACTCATTAATATTTAATATGCTGAACAAAATAAATCATCCCTAGAAAAATTTTGGCAGATGGTGTGGTTTATATAGAAGCTTCTGAGGGCAGATGCTGCATAAGAAATAATAGTTTTTATGCTGTTGGTAGGGGATTTAAACTGATATATTTAACTTACTATTGTTAAAAAATCCTATTAAAACCTCTGAAAGAGAGGTTAGCATACATTTTTCACTCAAGTCACATATGAAAGTGAAAGTTCCATGAGATGCCATTGTATACAATACAATTTTTGTACAAAAGACAAGTTACTTCTATGCTTTTACTATTAAAATGTTAAAATGGGTTCAATAATTTTAGCTATTACATACAATCCAACTATTTTGGTAAATAGCAATTTGGACCAGATAAAGTTCTCTTGGGCTGGATCCTGCAAAATATACATATTATTTCTCATAAAAATAGCCTGATTTGATCTACAGGTGGTTGTTACCTTTTGATTGTATGTTTGAATGCTATTAATGCTTTGTGATGGTCAACTCACCCTTTGGTGAATTTAACACTTATGCATACAAGACAGCTATACCCATTGTCATTATGTTGTTGCATAAACTCAATAGGACTATATAAATAATTTCATATTGCAAATAATGCTCATTAATTAATAATACACACTTGTGTTATTGTAAACACTTATGCATTCATAGGAGCAATTAAAATACACTAGTGCATTGCAACAAAAGTCTGTCTGCGAATGTGTTAAGCACACTCTATTGGGAGAGAACTACATTGGAGTTGTCAATATTTTATTATCTTATGGCTGTCTAGGTTTTGTAGCCGCTCACCTCTAAGAAACTTGAAAATATCTGCTTTGGCGTCTCTTAATAATCAACAACTTCAAAAGGACAAATGGTTGGCCCGGTCAAATTCAAAGTGTAATGTTGACAATAAATTACCAAAAAGATCATCTTCATTCCAAAGTAACTTTATGGAAGAAGTAAAGTCAAAAGCTGCATCTAACCAACTGAAGCAAATGGAAATTGAAGAAGTATGGAAAACTGTTGTACTTGGGAGGTAAGATTGTTTTCAATTAAAAAATTATTTGGTGTGTGTGTTTAATAATTGTTTTATAATGCACTGGTCAAAAAATGCTTGAATTAGAAAGATTCTCCATCATATTATTGAGTAATTGAAAGATGTTCTGTTAATAATTTCATTCCGCACCAGAAATATTAATGACAACTTATGATTCTTAAACAAGCTTTGATGTTATGTTTATAAATTTTATACAACTTTTCATGCATTATATACAGTGGTTCATGTGGATGGGTAAAAGTAAGGTCAAATTGTTGACTCGAAATCCAACCTACCCCGCTATCTGTATTCTTCCCAAATTCTTCTTCATTTCTTCTGTTATTATGTGAACAATTTTGGCTATTCATTTTTTTTATTTAATTAAAAAATGTACATTAGTTTTAATTTGTTTACTGGTGGAACTACTACTTACTATTACCCATTTTTGTTGATTATTAAAATTATTGTTATTGATTAAAAATAGAAAGCATGGCTTTTGAAAGTTCTTGTATATACATAAATTTATGATCATAAAGACATACCATATTTGCTGGTGTATGAGATGCACTTTTTTGTTGCAAAAATGTATCATGCTGCATCTTGTACAATGAAGGTTTAAACAGCGATAAGATATTTAACTTAAAATTTAGATATACAGTAAGTCCTCAATTTATGAATGGGTTATATTCCTAGAGTTCATTTGTAAGTCGTTTGTTCACTATTCGAAACAAATATCTCCATAAGGATTAATGTAATACACCACCTTTTTGAACTGTGTGAATTTGCACTTGGTGACAAAAAAATTTATGATCATTACTTCTGTTTCACGCCGATTATTTGCATTTCGCATCATGTGATTGCGATGACAACAAACGTGAACTCCCTCTACTTTTTTGTTTTGGGGTTCAGTTTAAACACCCTAGAAAAGGACTTATCAATATTATATTTATAATGTTCATTATTAGCAGTTTTCAAATTATTTTATAGGTCAGTTTGAACTTCACCGCCAACACCGCTATTTTTTAAGATGAAACTTTAAAAATTGATGGAATGAAATGATCCTTAGATCCTAAGCAGACAGGCATTAGCTGTAAAGTTGGTAATAATTTTGAAACAAGAAAAAATTCTTCTATGACTGGCAATAGAACCCAGGTCTTCCACTTGCTGGGCGGATAGTCTACCGCTCAACTACCGAAGCAGATAACTTTTCCCGTTTCTAAATGCAGACGTTTTTCTTAGTTGGGTCTGGACTAGTCATGCTAGTATATACCAGCCCCAACGGATGTCCTCCAAGAGATAATGTCGAAGAAAACCCCTCCCTCTCAATTGGTGAGATTACCAAGCTAGAAATAGATGAAATTAAATGATTATCTGCTTCGTTAGTTCAGTGGTAGAATATCTGCCCAGCAAATGGTAGACCCAGGTTCGATTCCTGGTCATAGTCATAGGAAATTTTAGCTTTACAATAGTTACATATAGTGCAGCATTGCCATTTTCATCGCTTTTATCCATTTTCACAGATTTTTTAATGAAAAACTGAGACATTTCCGTGATTCACAGATATTTATTTATAAGATAAAACTTGGTTCTTACCTGAGCTGTTCGCATAAAATGTACATGAACTACTAAGAAATTCTGAGATAATTAATATTTATATATGAATAATATGAATTGTGTTAATATACGGTTCGGTGAAATTGTTTCATGAGTACGTACGAAAATAATTTGAAAGTGCACATACTCGCTACTTATTGTGCGAAAATAAGCTGTAGAACTACACCAGCAATCAAAGGAATATTTATATTTTTTCCTTAACTCTCTTTTTTGTATTCGTATGAATGCATATATACACTGCACGTACAGCCAGTCACTAGAAACAGCAATATTGCTAAATTGATTCACTAGATTTACAATTAGTCACCATGGCCTTTTTAAAGAACTATATATTTCGAACACAGTCGTAAAAAATTCGCTAGATTGCAGCACTTAAGGGGATTCCAGTGTGAACCATGAATCACATCACGTTGCTTCCTGGCATGCGCCTAAAAATGAGACTATGTAGTTGATACTAGTCCGTAGTATTGTCTGGCATTGTAAAAATTCATATTGTATTTCACTAATATTTTTAAACAAATACTTTTACTGACTTATTCTATCCCTCAAATAAATAAAAATATGAATAAAAAATACAATTCTTCGTCTGATAAATCTTTGTATAGACTGAAGTACAAGGTTGAGTGGGAAAAGAAATTCAAGTGGCTAATAAAAGGAAAAACTGATTTCTCGGAAATATGCACTGTCTGTAATTCTGATTTCAACATATCAAAAGGAGGCCTAAAAGATCTCAAATGCCATGAGACAACAGAATGTCACAAGAGGAACCAGATGTTTGAAAATAGTTCTCTAATTACGAGTTTTGTGATTAACCCTAGAATATTAATCATACGTCAAAATGACATACTCATCTTTGAACAAGAATAACTCCTCTCTGGGAATCCAATTAGCTCCTTCCTCTAGCAGTGCTTCAATCAGTTTGTTGCCTACGGGGAACCAAGCCGGTTCCAAGTTCCACACTCCTCTTCTGCCCGTACATCTGCTTCGTTGTTGAGTCACTATGTCAATCTTACCTAGGTTTAGTATTAAGCGAAAAAACTGTGTTTTGGGAAATGAAGCAGGCTCATCTCAAGAAGTTATCCCACTTTCTAACAGGCCACAAGGGCAGCCATTGTTCAAAAAGGCATGTGACTACAAGCTACTGCACCAAATACATGCCAATTTGCGGCAAACATACAAGGAAGTTTTGTCCTAGTTGTTAAAGTTTTTGTTTTTACTTTTTCGCATTTTCCTAAACATTTTTTTGTACTCTGTAATCAGTTGTGATTTTTTAATTTTAATGTGATTTTTTAGTGTTTTTATAAGGTGTGCCTACTTGTTTTCTAAGGTTTTATTTGTTTTTATTAAAAAATTGTACTTATTGCCATAGTTTATGAACATTAATAGGCACTTACTCTTTGATTTTCCTATTTTATAGAGGTTTTTTGCATGATTCAATGATAATACAAGCATTTTTATGATCATTGTATTCTTATTTTACAAATTTTTGTTGTTATTTGAACATTTGTAATTCTTTACGAAATCATTAATTCCTAGAGGATTTGTCATTAAAAACTAGTTGTTGGAGTTTTGATTGATCTGAAATATACCATAAAGTTGATTATCAATAAACACACTGCAATAAAAGTGGTTTTAAAAATAATCCTGGGGTGTACGTCAGATTTATGTATGTTTAGTAACAACCGCCCTAAAAATAAGATTAGTATTCTAGGGTTAAAGAAAACTGATGTTGTTGTTGATGAATTAAGATGGGTGAATTTTGTTTGCAAAACTATGCAGAAACTACTGGGTGGATGTTGATGAAATTTGGTATTTAGAACATAGGGGCAAAGAAACTAAGTAAATTGTATAAATAGTTTATGTGACCCAATCGGGAGTGCCATTTTACAGGTGACAAAAATGATCTTTTCTTTATATCTTGCACAATATAACTTATAACGAAAAATTCTTTAAAGAACTTCATAGAACTAATAAAATAGCATATGTTTTGTTCAGTACATTTTTATTGAAGGAGTAGCCGATTTCAAGTAAATCAAACGAGAAAGTCATAATTCACTTTGGACCCGTGTCTTTTATTTGTTGTCAATGAAAACAATCTTCATGACAACTGATGTAAACAGTATTGTTGTAAATACCTAATTAATTTAATTTTCTTTCGTGAGCACGCAACATTAGGAAAATGGATAATCTACAACGAAAAAATTAATAAATGTCTATTTTTTACATTTAGACAGCATTCGTAAGTGAAAAGAAATGGGTAATTTACTATGAAGGAATGAACGTGAACATAAAAATTACATTACTACTATTCCAGTGAGGTAAGTTTTAAATAATTGTCAATTGTTTTATTAATTACAATTGATTAGGAAATTAGTCAGTGACTCAAAAATTCGACATTTCCTTGGCATCACTACTGGCATTTCGGTTCATAGACATTGTAATAAGCCGTTAATATTTATCTTTTTTGACATGATTGTATAAATCGTAAAGAACGCCTCAGCCTCGCATGTATGCACACATGATGTGTGCATCTTTCCACTCTTGTGTTTTTATTAAAATAAGGATTGGAAACAAAGAACTGGATTATAAACAGTCGGTTCTGGTTATTTCGGTTCTTGAGAGAACCGGCAGAACTGAAGAACCGATAGTCCCATCCCTAGTTACCACTTTATAATGCTACCTAGAGTTACCAGATCTTTCGAACCTAAAAAGAGTACATGAAGATATAATTTTTTTTCTAATTCATTGTTAAACTTACATTTTTGATGAGACATTTTTGGGTTTATCTAAGAATAAAACTAAAAATGACAACCAGAAACTTCATAAAATTTTGTTCTGGTTTTTCAGGATAAAAATTTTCCTTGACGAAATTTGTCAAATATAATACTTATTCAATATATGTATGTATGTATCTGTGAGCTCGAACAAGTGGTGATGAACACAAGCGAATGTTGTTCCACTGGTTTTCGGTACAGGGGATCCCCATTATATGTTGGGGTTAGGGACCACAAAAGTGCAACCTATACTGAAACCACTTAAAACGGGAACTTTTCCCCTTAAGAATAATGTAAAATAGGGGGGTTAGGGACCGTAAGAACATACACTTCACCTATGCAATTTAATGCTCAAGGGTTATCAATAACACTCAGTAGATCAGAGATGGAACCCTAAGGCTTTTAGCATTATTTTCTTTATTTATTTTCTGATCTCCAAACTGTTTTAGTTGACTACAAGTAAAATCTTCATCTTTTTCCCCGGTAACTACTAATGACTTCAACTTTTCCTTGTATTTTTATCTTTATATTTACATCCCTTTATATTTATACAAATGGCACTAAAGCGTAAAATGTGTAACTTAGAGAGGGAGGAGAAAATTGTAATCGATTCTGACATGGAAGCTTACAAGACATAAAGCAATATTGCCGAGAAGCAACATGGACTATGTTGTAAGGGGGAAAGGAAGTCTAATAACTATGAGCATAGTCGCCTCACTTGGAGGTTGAGTCATATCTTCCATCCAAATCCAAAGTGACATCATTCAAATTGAAAGAAACTACTGAAATGTAATAAAATCTGCAAACAACCTTGATTTTTGCTGAATTTATTGTGTTTACTATTCCCCCTAATCATACCAACAAAGAATAAAGTAAGTGATAGGGTATGGTCTGGATTTAAGAGGAAGATGATGAATCTAAGCAAGAAGGTGAAGTTTTTAAATACAGGCACCATTCGCTATTCGTCCCTAATTGATTCCTGGAAAACAGGTCCAATCTCGAAAGGACCAATGGCGAATGGTGTTTTCCCAAAGGATTACATGTTATAATAGATTGGATGGTTCTATCAAACCATATTTCGGACATTTAAAATTATATCTGACCATTAAAAACAACAGAAACAATAGGTATCCATTGATAAATATTATAAAATATTCTTGCACCTAAAATAATAATCTAAAACATTTAATTTCCCTACATGTACTCATCTAAACTTGTAGGCTGATGTTGCTTACAGGGAGGAGTGGATGGTTGGGGGGCACTGGGAAGGGAATTAAAGGGTGAGTGGGGATGAAGGATCATCAGGATCTTCATTCATTTGCTCTTCATCCAAGGGCTCAATCTTTTTAGTGAAAAAGCTATCAATTTTAATTTGCTTGGCAGACTTCTTCTTCTCCTTCAATATATCCCTATAGCACCTCATTCCATTTTCTGTGCCCCTGGCAACCTAAGAACTCCTTTCCATTATGGGGTCATTATTTTCAATTATTTCTTTCATTGCCTCCCAATGTTTGAAGAAGTCATTCAGGAGGCTTGTTGTCAAATCCTTGCTTGGGATTGTCTCTCTTTCCTCCTCTTCTTCCTCTGATGCCTTGTGCTCTTCTAGCTGAAGCAGTTCCTCAGTGCTTAGCTCTTTATTATGGGACTCAAATAGTTTTTGCACATTTTCAATTGCTAAATCATCAAAACCCAGTTGAGAAACTGCTCTAGTCACGACCAATAGTCTTTGAATGAGTCCTTTGTGTCGTGCCTTATTTGTATAGTGATGGCCAAAAACAAGTACATTTCGGAAAGTCTTATGTCAGGATGGGGAGAAGGTCCTTTGTCATTGTTACTCAAAAATTGGTTGTAGTACCTGTTCGTTTCTTTCACCAGTTAAGGGGTGATTTTCACAAAAAAATAGCATGAAAACTGCTGTAGGATTGGAGTCACCTAATTTTCGATGCCTCGTTTCTATTTATACCTCTTGCATCACCAGTGAACGAACAGCCATCCTTGAAGCCATCTTTCTGTGGTTTCTGAAGCCACTTTGTATTCTGGGCAGCTTTAGGACTATTATCACCGATGTCATCTTCTGTCTCAATATCACTACAATTGTCCGATTCATATGCGTCAGAGTCCACTATCTCCTATCAATTTGCTTTCCGCATCTTTTAATTTTTGTTTAACAGAAACTTCACTCATGAAGGGCTAATTACAATAGAAAAATTATGAAGATTAAAATAATTAAAAATAAAATATGCGAGCAGTGCACACACAAGTACCAACATTTTATGCCTTGAATGCATTACACAAACAACTGTGTTTTTACAATAAATGACTCAAATATAAATACGTTCACATAGTATATCACAAAATACACACTAAATCAAACTGTGAATCCCATTTCAAGCACAGTGCTTCTATCATCTTCGGAAGCAGAGAAAAAACTGAATGATCGTGACGGAGACAAGTAAATCCAGCTGAGTGACAAAAATTGAATAAGAGAATTACCATGATGATTTTTCTGTTCTTCCCAGTAAGCTTTTACCAAAACTATGACTCATTCCATGCAAAGAACTCTTGAGTGAAGTTAGAAGTAGTGAAGGACTTTTAGGATTGAATATACGAGAGACCGAAACTTGTGGTAACTTAAGTTCCCTTCCATCCCTTTGACCTTACTTTTTAGTGGGAACTTAAATTCCCTTTCATACGATAAAGGTTAAACGATAATGTCAGCATAATTGTGACAATTCTTGAGTAGTCGGGCGTTGTGATACTCTGCCTTCAATTCAGATGTGAAAAATTACTTGTGTGACCAAGTGATATGATTGTTTCACATCCGATTTTTTTATCCCGTCTGAAATCAGATGAGAAAAATTCACTTGTGTGGCCATTGTCTAATGATTGTGGTAGTAACTGCCAAGTTGCATTAAATCGAGGTAAGTTTTTAATGAAGTGGTTGAAAATTTATTACATTAAATTCAGGTAAAGCATTTAATTGAGGAACACTAATTCGAAGAAAACAATTCATTGCTTAAATGGGATGTTTGATGGTACTGCAAAAAATAAACCCTAAATGCAAGAAAACATTAAATGCAGGACTCTTAAATCGGGCTTTCACTGTATTCATATATTTCCAGGTAAATGTACTATGTATGTCAGATAGTTGATGATGGGTAACCATAGTTGGTGAATATTTCGTTTGATTATAGTATAGATTTTAAAATTTTTTATATATAACTAAAATTCATCATTATTCATTGAGATACCTTTTGTTTTTTCTTTAGGCTTCAAGCCCTATTGGGTGCATTGAATGTAGATGATGTACTACCATCTAATCAGACTAGTGGACTGTGGATTATGAAAAATGCTTGTCCTGTGGATGGGCAACCATTGCACCATTCAATTAACCGATCGCAACTTTTCCCTCGATGGATTTTAGCTGCTATGAAATCCTTAATTGACTGTGAGTGATAATGATTTGATGAGACCTATAGATATGTATGATCATTGCTTGATACTTCGTATAATTTATTTAATAGTTTTAAGAAGCACAGACAATAAAGCTTAACATTCACTTGAATCATGGCATATTTTAGCTTAAATTCCAAGTATTTGGGTAGATATCAGGTACAGCAGAGACTGGGATCAATGAAAACTCAGATTATATGGAATGATTAATTATAAAGTTATAAAAATAAAATATATATGTATTTAGATGTATTTATAATTAAAAACAATCACAAAACAAAATGTAATCATCCTTGGGAAATAACACACAATAATAAATCATGCATAGTAAATTAATGGTGAAAAAAACCATCAAAAGTCTTTTGTTTCTTTGCCATACATCTTTTTTTGCTGTCATGCCTTTACACCTTTTTAGGGAAACAACATTTGTGGGTAATGCCTCGGATGCTGATCCACACAAAGTCTAGAGCCACTGCCACCTCACTGTAGGTTATTTTTTGGATTGTTGACTGCTACTTTCTTCATCAGATTTCACGTCCATGTCATCTCGCATCCTTATAATTGCATTGCTTGTTAGTTCTCACTGCTTGTCACTGTCTGACCATTCTTTTATATAATTTTCTTTCAAAACCCAACAGCTGTATTATTAGGCTTGTGAGCTAATCTCTGACATTTACATCTTCGTTTTCCTGATTTTCATCGTTATTTTCATGTTCATTTTCTTCGTTCTTGCTTTTCAGGATTTTATGCCTTGATTTTTTTAATGTCTGAGATTTTATTTGAGACTATGAATCTGTTAACCAATAAATCACATCTTTTATATTGATTTTTTTTTCAGGAGTTCCACTAAAGTTCCTTCCCCTTCTGTTTCCCCCAAAAGAAAATGCAGTAACTTATTTTGATACAATACACTCGCTCAAATCAATTCAATTTCAATCAATTCAGAAAATTGGCTTCACCAGAAATTTTGAAACCATCATGCTATTAATCCGGGAAAATTACCAGATAGTTTTCAGTCTTACCATTTTGTTTGTTTTGCACTCCAGATTCCACGCTCAGCTGACATCGGTTTCAGCTTTATTTATAAGTCTTGAATGAAATTCTTATATTCATTGCCCATTGTAAAGATATAATTCATGTGCTTAAAATATGAGAAAAACTCATAAAAAAACGAAGTATATGATGCATGATATCTTTTAAAAAATCTACACCTATTCAAACCTCAAAAATCCTGTGGCTCGCACCTCATCAATATCAGACAGCATGCTTGTCACCTCATCTCCTACAATGTAAACATCTACTAGCAATCCTTAAGCATCTCACTTTGAGAGCAGAAACAGTAAAATAATTTGTTAAGTAAATCAGAAATACTTGATTCTTTATTTCATTGAATGAACAAAAATCATCATATCCCTATAACACCGGCATCACTAGGCACTTTCCTACTGTGTTTAATGGAAAATCTGGCCCTGTACATATATGCATTTTTTAATATACCGTATCTGCTCGAATAGAAGCCGACCCCACAAAAATTTCCACCATTTTTTGGCAAAAAAGTAACTTGTAGATTTTATGCTGAAGTGTGCCAGGCATGCATGCACGGCCTAGAATACATTATTCAAGATTTAAAAAAAGAGTGGAAAGTGGTTTAGTTATTGACATTTTGAAATATTACTCCAATTATTAATTTCGCTTTGTTGAATAATGTTCCACATTCAGTGAGGATAATTTCATCCACCTTCATTTTCACAAAAGGTAAGATAAAGCAATAGCGACCTCTCCAAGATAATTTTTCATCCAAGTCTTTCCAATGAAATTAGCATTTACATTGCCATATGAAATTGCATTTTTATAATTATACACATTCCATGTAAAGTTTTACCAAAATTCAAACAGTTGAGCATCCAAAGCCATCATCACACTTGGCGCAATCGTCTGCATAGTCAATGTATGCAATTTTAATAGATTCCATGAATAAGGTTTTAACATCCATACAAACATTAAAATGGCTATAGCAGTAACTATAATAGGCAACTAAAACTAATAGAAACTTCTTTTATTGGCTAATGAAATATAATAATACTTTGCTATCCTTAATGATACATATAAATAGCCCTGAGGAACGAAAGAAAATATTCAATAGCATTAAGAAACAAAAAAAAACATTTTTAAACAAATGAAAAATTAAAATTGATTCACTGAATCAGGTACTATCTACATCACTTTCTTCTTCTCCAGTGGAAGATTGGTCACTGGAATCATCATCCAAAAGAACGTCGTCCTCATCTCCATCAGTATCATTTGAAATGCTGCATTTTTTTAACCCTTTTACTATAGACTCATTATTTATTCATTAATATTCATTGTAGGTCAAAAATTTGCTTGACGAAAAATATGGTACTATCATTTAAACACTATGACAATGAGAGACGTGCTGCCATCTATGGGTGACTACGAGACTGCCCTAACCCCAAATTTTTTTTCAGACTCGCATTTAAGGCGAGGGGTGAATTTTTCATGATAGATTTTGACAAAAATATCGGCTTTATTCAGACAGATTTGGTAAATACCTAAATAAAAAAATCAAGAAATCTGGCAATGTCTCTGTCCCGAGCATCCCGGATTTGTGAGAGCGCACATTTCTTTTTGAGGGACTCTGGCACCCCTTGGTCTATTGGCTGAATAAGGCTGGTAATTTTGGGAGGAAGAAACATTGCTGTAATATCACATTTACACAATTCATCTTCATCTGGGTGTGATGGTGCATTGTCTATCATGAGGATAGCCTTTCACAGCAATTTTTTTTCTTTCAAAACCCGCTCTGTTTCTAATACAAACTCATTGGAAAACCATTGTTTAAATAGACTGCTATCCCTCCAAGCTTTTTTGTATTTATAATATTCTGGCAAGACTTCAATTTCTTGTTTTTTTAATGCTCTTGGTTTTGCCTATTAACATGAGTGCCTGATGCATTAAGAAAAGGCAATACTGTTACCGTTCCCTTGCCTTTTTTATAACTGGGTGCCGAAGCCTTGTCGGGATGCTAAACTTTTGTTTGGGAGCATATTTAAGTTTATTCCAGTTTCGTCAAAATTATATAATTGATCGCCCATAAGGCTCTCACTTTTTATGAGATTATGAATCTCATACGAATTCCTCACCTGCCTCTGGATCAGCAGAAATATTCTCTCCACAAATACCTTTTCTTCCACATTTAAGCTGCTATCTAAGAAAAAACTTTTCAATGATAATTGCTACTTTATTGTCGAATTTAT
The DNA here is from genome assembly GCA_028673005.1 of Tanypteryx hageni. Lineage (NCBI taxonomy): Eukaryota > Metazoa > Arthropoda > Insecta > Odonata > Petaluridae > Tanypteryx > Tanypteryx hageni. The sequence goes on along the minus strand of CM054120.1, from coordinate 103,020,813 downwards.
CACACTTTCAATTATTTAAAACAACAAGATTGTTACTCCTTAGTAAGTAGTGATTAAGTTTGAGATGCAGATTTACATTCATTAAAATGGGTTGTGTAGTATTGGACTTGAATATGATAAGTTCTGCCAAATTGTGGACAGAATCAGCTCATGTTCGTGACGTCTTAGTAGATTTTCTGAGAACATGGGCTCGGATTATTGAGACTACCATATTATAAGAATTGTTTACTTGTGCTCTAGCTTCCATCAACCAATCAAAAACCCACTTATCCAAGTCCTCATTTTTGGCTATGATAGGGTGACCAACCATCCCAAATTTGGAGGGGCAGTCCCTCCTTTTCTTCACTTGTCCCGCCTTGTTAAATGTCGCAACTTGTGTCTCGCTTTTTGAAAAATCTTGATTAATATCCCAAATTATCATTTAAATTGTTCGGAACACCCTCACTGGTCCGGTGATAATAGCCTAAGAGGCTGATTCGCCAGAAAATACACACCTATACGCCCACACTGGTCACACCAAACTATCTGATATCTATTGCGTCTATCTATCTTAGGCTGAATCATCAATAAATGCATCACAAACAGGCCACTGTAATCTGTCCCTCTTTGTAGTCGGCAAATATTTAAAAATGTCCCTCCTTGGCTTCCTGAAAAGTTGGTCACCTTACTGTATGAGATCTTTTCCTATTGTTACCTTGATGTGCAGCAGCTTCTGTTTCCTTGCATTTTTTTAATAGATGTTAGACTTGAAAGTGATATGCCAAAGGTTTCTGCCACATCTATTTTTCTCTTCCCCTCATCAATGGCTTGGAAAATAACCAACTTCATTTTTATTGTTAACAGCTGTCTTTTTCCACAGTTTACCATGTCCATTATGGGTCTAAAAATAGTTTATTCACAAGCATAATTATTAATTACTGGTATGTACTGTTTGCTAATCTTGTATTTAACGCAGTACAGGGGATAACAAACGATATTGTTATACACATACACTTTGATCAGCATCAGAATATTAATGCATTAATAATTTAAGGAAAAATAATATATAATAAAGATAATAGATAATATAATACATGGGAGGAGTATGCAGCTCATATGAAACAGTGGAATTTATTAACTCATGCCTACCTGTCATATTTGATGGTAAATTATGCTAGTTAATAATATAAATGCATAATCCTCTGAAATGATGTACATATAGTTTTATTACATTTTGGTTAAAATTAGTAATATCATTTTTTTTCTTTTCAGGGCCGCATCACAGTGGAAATGCTAGTTGTTCCTTTCAGTATTCAGGATTTGAAAAGGATGTTTTTAAAGTAATTAGAGATTACTTCAGCAATTTGGAGCTACCTTTAATTACTTGTTTTCTATACAGTGCATTTGTTAATTCCTATGCTTACGTTGAGTATATGGAAGCTATACATTGTAATGATTCAACTGAAGTAGAATTTCAAAATATGAATTGTGAAATTCCTAGCAAGTCATTGGAAAATCTTGTTTTAAACATGACATCTGATGTTAAGGACAGTCATGGTCGACCTCAGAGTATTTGTTCTTATCTACAAACTGGTAAAACTACAAAATCATTGAATGCATCTAATATAGGTTCTGTGAGTAGTGCAAAAGACTTTACAAGTAATAAATCAGTTGTAGATAATGCTAGTTTAGCCGAATGTAATGATAGGCATGGAGATATTTCTGGCAGTATTGATGATGTGGAGTTTGTCAATGCTAACAAGCTTTTCTCTGCTGCTCTTCCTCCAAATACATGTTTTGAAACTGCTTTCACATCTGAAAGCCCAGTTACTCGCATTATTCCTAGAAAATTGGTAGAGAATATTCACTGGTCTCATAAGAATAGGTATAGTAGAAGTTTATCCAGAAATCCATCTTTTGCTGTACCTTACACTTCTCTTGAACAACCTATTAACACTGGAAGTATTCCCAATCACTCTTATTTCTATAAAATCAAGCGCAATTCAAGTGCGCCTAATCTTATTGACAGTAACAATTTTGTGATAGATCATGACCAACTTGGCAGTAAGGCCACTTCTAGTAATAATGCATTTTTGAATGCTACGGATAGCTCTGATATTGGTATGAAATATTTGCATGATCACATGACTTACTCTAATCTTCCTGACAACACAAAGTCTCATCCTTTATTGTACAGCCAAGATAAACTGAAAAAATCTCAGCCTGAGGTGCATGAGCAGCATTCAAAGAGAAGAAGAAAGAAGATGAGCAGTGAAAATGTTTCTAATAAGAAATTACATCATATTAGAAATAAGTCAGGTGGCTATGTAAATCTTGCCATGTCATGCACTGCAGATGAACTTAATAAATCTGAGGGTTTTGATCAACTACTTGGTGAAGTTTTGGATTATGACGCTGCTCTTGAAACTCTTCAGAAGTTGATGAAGTGTGCTGCCAGTTATGATGAAAGAAAAGATTTACCTGAACCAAAAGTGACTTGTGATGAATTAGGAAACCAGAGCTATTCCAGTGCTTCTAGTCTTTGGTCATACCACACGGCTGACTCAGGTGATCACTCATGTCAAGCAAGGACACCAGTGACAAGATCAAATTTTCATGTTGATAAGGATCACAGGAATTGGGCCTCTATTAATTTAATGAATTCTGGTAAGTATGAATTTATGTAGTGTGAATGCAGTAAAATTAGTTTAAATAATATATTTGTCTTAAATAGTGTTCCAAAAATACACTCAAAATCTATTTAGTAAAATTCTCTCACTCATAATTTTGAAACCTGCTTCGAAGAATTCATAATATATTAGCACTCAATATGGAAATTTTATATTATGACATGAGTTATTTATTTATTGTAAAATTTTGCCCACCTTGATAGAGGGCTTGCTGACTTGCCTTACTCCCATTGCTAGAGTCAGAGTGGTTCAAATCTTGCTGAGAGCATGATTGCATGTGTTTGTTATTGTTATAGTGCCCATTGTAACAAACTGTCAATTGCTGTTTATGAAATATCGAAATTTTATATTATGACGAGTTATTTATTGTAAAATTTTGCCCACCTTGGTAGAGGGCTTGCTGACTTGCCTGACTCCCAATGCTAGAGTCAGAGGTTCAAATCTTGCTGAGAGCATGGTTGCATGTGTTTGTCTTTGTTATTGTTATAGTGCCCATTGTAACAAAGTGTCAATTGCTGTTTATGAGCTACTTCGTTCTAAAAAATTAGGGTGGTTGAGACTAAATCTACCTTCCTGGGGTTTCATTAACTTGTTCATGATAAGAGGTTGAGCATGCATTTGCAGCTCTTGTCTTAAAAAAATTCATGATATTCATGCTGGAAACATGAAACTTATTCACAATAGGCTCTTGTTATCTACCATTTTTCTTCCCATTATTTTGGTTATCGAGAGTAAAATTTTGCTAGCATATAAGCAACAGACAAGGCACATAAGTTCCGCTGCAATGCCAGATACTTGTTCATAGATGATTTCTTGTATTCCGTATTTACCCGAATCTAACCCCTCCTTTTAGCATACTGTGAAAATAGAAAAAAGATTTTGACCTAATTTCTCACTGAATGTATTTGGTACATATTTCGAACACACATTCAGTATGGGGTGACTGCTAATTGCCTACTGCTTGAAAGGGCAGTGGGCAAGATTCCTGTGAAGTAGGATTTTTTCCAAGGTCAACCAGCCTCCTGTTTGTGTGGTTTGAGGAAACCATGCAAAGTCAGCATTCCGTCCTTCAGAAGGGACGTTAAGCCATTGGCCCCCTTGGTGCTCTTTGCTAAGAATGGGCTAATGCCAACATCGGGTTTCCTTCCTCCCTTGTGACTGTGTTCAGTGTGGAAGGAGCTATGGCTATAATAATCCAAGAGGTTGATTAGCCAAAAATACACTACACACACGCATTCAGTATAGGTATACTAGTTCATTCATTAATTGAAATGGTTTGTTGCAAATTTTTGTTTGAGAAAAAAAAATTTTTAATGTATTTTTAAAAATTAGTACTGTATTAATTGAAATCCGGATCGTAAGTTTGGAATGAAAATTTTTTAGTAGAGGCAATTATTTTATCTTATGTTTCATTTGTTTAAAAAACATCAATTAAATGCATAACCATACTTCCTATGGTTCTATGACAACTCGTCATGGCCAGTCGTGCATCAATACATCACACAACAAAGTCATTGTGCATCATGGTGTTTCGACTTTCAATTTGTTTTGCAACAAAATTGTCAAGGCATGAATTGATGCACGATGAGTTCATTGAGCAATGTATTAATGCACGATGAGTTTGTTGTGTGATGAATTGACCATGATGTATTGATGGTATACCACTTCATACTCGAGTTTAAGATGACCCCCAATTTTTGCAAGGTGAAATTTGGAAAAAAACCTCATCTTAGATTCTGGTAAGTATATATATATATACACAGTGGAATCCCGATTTAAGGTTTTCCCGCATTTAAGGTTGTTTTTTTTTGTGGCCACGACCAAAGCTCCATATAAAAATGTATTATATTACCCGATTTAATGTTTCTTGATTTTGTGAATTGCTCACATTTAAGGGACAAAATTCTCATTCCTAGACAGACATTGCCTCGATTTAAGGTGCATTTACATTATGCGACACAAAAATATATTATTTAAATCCGTGTCACACGGACCAAGTTTATCTCACACTTTCTATGAAGGAAAGTTCTAGGCACAACTTGCATGCAACTTTCTATCATACAATCTTGGCCTGCCCTTTCACACAAGGGTGTTTTTAGTTGTAAGCACTTCTGCTAGCGTTTCGCTGATTGCATTGAATGTAGATCCTAGGTTGATTATGATTTATAACGATCCTGTACTTTTGGCTGCTGCGGCAATTTTAATTGATGAGAGTGTTTAAGAAGACAGCCAAGAACAGAGAGGTGTTCTCAGAAGAAATCGAAGGAGGCATGCATTTTTGTTATAATACACTTTGTCTTTAGTATTATAAAGGCAGGAAAAGTGTTGCCATTTTATAATTATAGCATCAACTGCTTCTCTACTCCACAGAGCACTCATTTTTCTCAATGGAGACAATAAGGGCACTAAGACCACATCAACCGGAAGCCAGAAACCCATGTCTACTACGCACTGTAGCTTTCTTATGTTTTTAACCATCCTTGATTCTGATTGGTCGTTGTAAGGAAACTATCATAGGAAAATAGGATGCGCTCTAAACTACTTCTCGTACAACATCTTATAAGAAAATCCCTCATTTCGCACCCCAAACCTTACGACTTCTTGTGTGGTACGTTCTCTTAGAGAAAGTGTGAGATAAACTTGGTCCATGTGACATGGCTTTTAGTGGAGTTGTAATGTAATAATTACACTATCCATCAACGACGCAATATATACCGGCATTGTTACATTAAATGAACTCAAATAGATAATAATTTGTCGTGCCATGATTTCTTAATCCACCTTTAGTCCTTAAGTCATCTGTTATGTACGTTACAAAAGTTGCGGTGATGTCATTACGTGAACATGGATTTTTTTACGCTTCGGTTCCAAAGCACTCATGGCTCATTCTTTTTTAGATTTGCCAACTGGAATCTACAACTTGTATCTGAAATTTCCATTTTTTTATGCATTCTTTGCACGAAGAGGGGAGGTAATTTCCGTCCATCACTCCGCATGTTTAAACTTTGGAACTGCTGGAAATACTTCAATGAAATTTGGTATTTGGGAATATTGCTAAAATTTGTTGACTAATTCCAATTTTGGTGAAAATCGAACCATAATAACAACCACTTTACATTAAGAGCTACATGTATTTTACAACCTATTTCGCAAGCATCTTGTTAAATACTCATCTGAGCGAACAAAAGTTCAGTAACATAATTAAATACACATTTTTTGTCAAATAACTTTTCCCGTAAAACATAAGGTTTATGATAAATTTAAAGAAAAGTAAATTAATGTGTTTACATAATTTTATGATTTTCGATGTTCTTTTCTTCATTCAAAAAATTGTTAATTAAAACTTTTTCAACTCAGGAACCTTCCGGAGATATTTTAATGAAATTTGGTATTGGGGAGTTTTGCTAAAATTTGTCAGTCGATTTTAATTTTTTTTTAAATCGGATGACAACAATGGCCACTTTACATAAACACCTACATGTATTTTACAACATGCCTATTTTTCAACTCTGAAACTGCAGGATGTATTTTGATGAAATTTGGTATTGGGAAGTTTTACTAAAATTTGTCAACTGATTTACTCGATTTAAGGTACAAAAAACTTGTCCTCCAGGCAAATGTTAAATGGGGATTCCACTATGTGTGTGTGTGTGTGTGTATATATATATATATATATATATATATATATATATATATATATATATAACATTTATTGATTTGAACTCTCCTGTGCCTACCCCCTGAACCTCCTTGGGCATATATTTAAGGTAGATAGTTATATTTTTGGCCTTTCTCTTAAGGTGGGTCCACAATATCTGAATGAACGAATGGAGTTCGACTAGTTTGAACTATGCACCAAAGCCATTCGATCGTTTGCCCTTCAGTTCGGACCTTCATCCACTCTGAGTTGGTACATCAAAGAGAGTGCATGCGGAGTTTGGACAGGATTCACCCCTGTTCGCTCATCAGACCGAAGGTTTTGTCCGAACAGGGTTCAGTTGCCAGAATTCTTTCGTATTGTTCACCCCGCATGTTAAAAATGGCATGGTCAAATGATCAAGTTTTAAAACTTATTGATATTTATTGCAAATATCCCTGCTTATAGAATCCAAAACATATTTATTACAAAAACAATTTTTAAAAACATGATGCCTGGGAAAAAGTGGCTGCTGAAATGGGCTACCCCGTTCCAGATCAAAAAAAGAAAATGGAATCCCTTCTCACATCATTTCGATGGGAATGCCGTGTTAGATCATTTCATTTCCAAAAAAAGCCAGAAATATTGTATAGGTTCGCTGTGAATATTAAAATCACCTGGAAGAATTATTCCCAATGTAACCTCACTAAAATCAGGTTGAAAACTTGTACCAGGGTCATTAGAAACGATGTCCGACCAACCTGTTGTAAGTCTTGGCATAGGTTCACCATTGAACGCGATTTCCTCCTCATCTTCGTCTAATTCCCTTTCACTATTCATCAGACTATCCAATTCATCACCAAAACCATGGAAATCCTCTTCATCATCACTTATTTCAGCTAATAATTGGGCCAAATCTGATACCGATGCTTCAAAGGCCGCCATGACGGATGTTTATGCTCTCAAACAGGAAATTCAAGTTCAAAGAAATGTAAATTTTATGGGTTGCTTTGACTTACTCGGTGCTTTGACGTCACTACTAGTATTCTCCTGCCATCTAGTATCACTTACGAAAGGTAGAATAAAAGCTATGTTAGTGAATGGCAGAATCCAGAATATATCGTATATGAAATGGAGCAGCAGACACCTGCTTGCAGAATATGTCGTAAACGACATGCAAGGGAAAGATGCAAGTGCGGAATATATCGTATTCGACACGCGAATGGTTAATAAATCCACACCACAGTACCTGGTTCTTAAAACTGGTATAGCCCAATGCCGTTGTTTCTTGGTTTTTCGTTTCTTTCTTGATGACAAGCTCATAACAATATAACTAACTCTAGCAATAATTAAGTCCTCATCGAACAACTTTGTTGAAACAAACTGGCAAATGGCGTTGAATCTAGAAGTGAATGCATTTGGTCCCTTTCATTCGATACTACATTCAGGCTCACAAAAATCACTATCGAACAAATGTTTGTTCATTCAGATAGGTGTGGACCCACCTTTAGTAGATGACATGTTTCATATCACATTCATTTCTCTGCCCATTAAGTGTTTGTTTGTGGGACATTTAATATGAAATATGCTAATGCAAATATTCGCAAACAGTTGGTTGCACCTGGAGGTGCTGGTGGTGTAGTGGTTAGGATGCTGGCTGCTGCTCGAAAAGGCAGCAGACATGAATCCTGCGAAAGCAGGATTTTTTCAAGGTTGCCTGGCCCCCTGTTTGTGTGGTTTGAGGAGACCATGCAAAGTCAGTGTTCCTTCGGAAGAGACGTTAAACTGTTGGCCCTCTTGGTGCTCATCGTTAAGAATAGGCTAATGCTGGTACCGGGTTCCTCTCCTCCCTTATGAGTGTGTTTGGTGTGGAAGGAGCTATGGCTATAATTATGCAAGGGGTTAATTAGCCAAAAAATACATACATACAGTTGGTTGCAACCGAATTTTTCAGTAGATGAATGAGAAGAGAAGGTATTCAGCATGAATGGACAGCAAGTTTGGTGTTCCTGCCAGAAGTGGCTTCTATATTCTTCAGTCTCCATAGTTTCTTCTGTATAATGATCTCATTCTCAACACATGTTACTGTTAAAATATATCATAGCATAAAAATAGTTGAAATATGTCTATTGAAGATCCTATCTTAATTTTAGCATATACAGTATAAAACCTTTTATCCGGAAATCCAATTAACTGAGTATTTTCAAAATTAATGCATTTCTCCAAAATGTGTAAGGAGAAAGAAATTTAAATTTCGTGCCTCACTAGTAATTACTCAGCTCACCACCATGAGTTTGGCATTCTCTGGTGCTCCGAGCTTTTGTTTTTTCAGTGGCTTGTTAGTCTGTTTGTTGACTAGTGTTAAATATCTCCTTTCCTATTCTCCCTAATAAAATGTCTAAAAATCAGAAGCCCAGGTACTTTAATGGAATCATGGTTTTTCCTGTGCACTATTAAGGTCAATAATAGGATTACATTCTCAATATTTATCGAGTGTTTTGAAAAAAAATATTTATATTGGTAAGTACCTGGTTACTGTAGCATTTTTATTATTGTTCAGTACAGGTATAGTTTATAGAAGTGCTCAAAATAGAAAATATTACAGAACAGAATGCTTGTTCAGGTATTGGAACTGAAAGCAGTGGGCATGAAATAAATGATCGAGCATTTATGATCGAGCTAAATTTGGATTTATTTCATGTTTACTATGATGAGGTATAGTGACAAAAAATTATACTATTTTTATTAAATGAAGTTAACATACCAGTATTACGGTACTTACGTACTATATGGGTGCCCAATACGCAGCACTATCAAGTGACGAGATATGGAACTACACGGAGGTAACGTATATCGCTTACATTCAAACTTATACTCAAAAGGAGAAACAGTATATGTGACTGTTCAGGCACCCAATCTCCGCTGGTATGGAGAGGGTAACATTGGTTTAGGCTGAGCGCCGCAGGTGCCCAACACTAGTTCAATCTCCACTCAAAGAAAAATGCGGATACCATTATAAATTAAAATTTTTGAATGGAGATTGAACTGGTGTTGGGTGCCCGGCCTAAACCAATGTCACCCTCTCCATGCCAGCAGAGATTGGGTGCCCAAACAGTTACGTATAATGTTTATCCTTTTGAGTCAAAGTTTGGATATAAGCGATATACATTACCTCCACATATTTCCATATCTCGCCACTTGATGGTGCTGTGTATCGGGTGGCCGTATAGTACACAAGTACCGGTATTACTAACGGAATAATTTTACTGATGTGCATAACAACCAGAACTTAGTTCCTGTGCGTTCTGACCTGTTCCGTCTCACTCCAAGCACTGTTTATGAGAATACTAGCTGGAGTACCCAGTGTTTCCCAGGAATATTTAAAGCCAACGCCAAGTGCAGTTTATGCAGCTTCTGTTTGGAGTCCCCATCATTTCCCAGGACCAATTAAAGCCACAGTCAAGTGTAGTTCACGTGGTTACTGTCCAATAGTGCTACCCATCATTGTCCGATTATCTGGGACAATTTAAAGCCACACCCAAGTGTAGTTCATGCGGCATCCATCCGATGACACAAACGTAGTTAAGTGGTTACCGTCTGATGGCATTGACATCTGTTGCAGCGTAGTTTACAATGTGCTTATAATAAAGAACCTCCCCTCCTCCCCCAAATGTTTTTATCGCCATATAGCTAATGTTACCTGCTGGGTAAACTTATATATCTATGCAAAGTTTCGTGACGATAACTTCAAAGGTGTGGATTTGAGTTGTGGACAAACAAACAGAATTTCAGATTTATGTATTTTGGATAACTGGAATTTCCAGATAACTGGCTATCCTGATATCCCATGTTTGCCGGATAAAAGGCTCTATACTGTATATTTACTATTCACTCCAGGGCCTCGGGTCATTGGCACCTCAATCATCACTTGCTCGCTCCCTTTTACTTCAGTTAGTAATTTTGCATAGCTCACTCTGTTGCCCTCGCCTTTCATGGCTGTCTTTTTTAGTATCGTGAAAGATAATGTATTCAATTTGTTTCCTTTCTGTCCAAATTTAACAAGCTTTAACACTCCAATGAAAAAAGCTTTTTGCAGCCTGTAATTCAGGAATCCTTAAACTTCCCAACCATGAGCCACATTCCAAATTCAAAATATCTGACAATCTGACTTATAAAAATAAGAAAGGCATGGCATAAAAATAATAAACTTATCAAATAATTATAAAACATTTATTGCAAATAATTTTTTAAATGAATTAATGCTGTTGTAATATTTTCCATTAACATAAGTGGTCATATGATTTCAACATGGCATCTGCTAATTTTTCATACTCTGGGATGTACGGAGGTATAATGTCTCATGCAGTCATTGAGATGAGCATCAGTCAACTGCAATCTATATTTAGACTTCAGTACAGTAGAACTCCAATTATCCTGTCTAATTGGGACCAAGGGTGATTCGGATAATCGAAAATTCGGATAATTGGACAATAAAATATGGGAGTACAGTAAACAAGGTTCATGTATTTAGAACATGTATTTATGTGTAAAATACATATTACAATGCATTATACGAAAAAAATAATTATAATATTAATTCGGTGGTCTACAAAAATAAATAAATTTATGTAAAATGCAGCGTTTGAATATAAAATTTCATTTATTTAAGACAAGAACTGAATGATTGATAGTTGTTTTGCAAAAACCTTCCTTTTTTGCAGCTAAATCTCATAATCTTTTTAAACACAGCAGTTGGACTGGATCACACTCTTCTTGCCCCTCCAACAATTCAATTGCTTTTTCCAGGCATTTGATGGCTTCTACATGCAAAGGCCCCTCATATCCAGTATCATCATCTACTTTTTCTTCCCGAATGCCTTTCTCCTCTTCTTGCACTGTTTCGATTATCTCCTCTTCTGATAATAGTCGAAAACCAGGGTCATTGTGTCACAGTTTAGCCACTCCCTGGCATCTTCTATATCACATTAAAATTTTTTGAAGGAGTTGCTTCCTATACTGACGTTTAAATGCTTCAATCACACCCTGATCCATTGGCTGAAGTATAGACATCGCATTTGAAGGGAGAAACAGCTTTAAACATGCCATCGTCATGTTTCAGAAGTTCAGCTGAGGAATGAGATGGTGCATTATCTAAAATAAGTAGAACTTTTTCGATTTTTCCAATTTTTTGTTGGTATTTTTTAACCTCAGGAATGAAGCTTTTGTCATACAATTCCAGAAACTTTTGAATGTTCATCCATGCTTTTTTCTGGCTGTTGTAAACAACAGGTAAAGTTATAACATTCTTAAATGCCTGAGGTTTTGCTGATTTCCCAATGAGTAGCACAGGCAGCTTGTGATTTCCACTGGCATTAGCACATAATGAAATTGTTACCCTCTCTTTGGACACTTTGTAACCGGGTGCAGTCAATTCTTTCCATGATGCAAGTGATTTTTTGGCAGAGTTTTCCATTTAAGTCCAATTTCATCTGCATTATAGATGAAGTCCATATCGTATTTTTCTTTTTTAATGAAGTCTTCCAGGATTTTTACAAAATTATCGGCCCTGGGAAACTCAGCTGAAAGATTTTCACCATAAATATCCAGTTGACGTATACCGTGCCATAATTTGAAATTCCTCAGCCACCCAGAGCTTGCATTAAATTCTGGACTACCACAAAGTTTTTCATTAAAATGTATTGCCTTTTCACCAACCAAAAACAGGGCCTGAAATGGGCTGACCAAATGACCACTTTAAAAACCACAAGTAAACAGCTTTGTCAACATTTTCTGGCTTTTTCAATGTTCTCCGATTTGAACTTCCATTCTCCTCCAAAATAAAAACAAAATGAAGGATCATATTGTTGAAGCTCCAACAACATACTTCTCTGACAACCTATGAGGAGATCCACCCATCTTCAACTCGTTCACAATATTCATTTTGTCCCTCAAAGAAAGAACTACTCTTTTGCATTTTGTAGATGGTATCACCTGAAGGAAGGGCAACTGTGAATTAAAATAATAAACATGATATTAGTTTTTAAGGAAACACAAAGTGCAATTGTGAATGTAATACGAATTGGTTGGTAGTCATGTGAACATTTTCTGCTACTGGTCATTGAGCATAACACCAAGCATATTTCATGCACTAAATTTTTAGTCGGAATATTTTGAAATGTACACGAATTATTAGAATGAAAATTTTGCAAAATTACTCTAATAATTAAAAGAGTCGACAGGTTTCAGTTAATTTTCAAATGCAGATCTTCTCTCTTCTATTTGCTGATACTCAAGGGAGCCAAGGTAACTGAAAAGTGTATTTTATATTAAAGTCGTTTACTAGAAGAACATAGCTAAAATAAATGCTAAAAGAAATTTCTAATATATATGGGATAATTACTGAAGACTCTTACTTTTATTTGGACTACCCATAAGATAAATTTGGATTTGAATGTATTTACAGATCCAATGAGATAGGGTACACTTTTTCCTTTACCTTGAAGCTCAAGATTGAGATAGTTGAGTTTGGATGTTAAATAGGTGAGAAATGCCAAGTCCAATAACCACCAAGGTTCAATGATTTTAAAAAATTCCAGTTATCAGAATTTTTGATTGCCCAATAAAAATTGGTCTTAATTATTTCAGATTATCAAAGTTCTACTTTATGTATACTACATTCTATATTTGTAAAATTTTCCCTAATAATTGCAAAATAAATACTTAAAATAATACAACCTGTTGAATCCTATATGGATGCTTTGTAAACAGGACAGTACCCACATGTTTACCACCTGAATTAGAACTTAAAACTCTAAAGCAATATAATTCCTAAAGGCCATTCAATAAAATTTTTGTTAAAAAAAAATAAATTTTAAACTATGTAGAATGCAAAATCAAGAATGTGTAATTCATATATTTATGATGATAAGTACATTAGGAAATAATTCACCAAAATGTTTTATTCATAATTATCAGAAATCCTGTTTACCCACATACCCATTTTTTTAATGCAATGCTTCTAGAATACACGTCCAAACATGGCAAATGAGTTTTAGCTAACTGAACACATGCTCAAACAGTCAATCAAGATTTGATTGCAGACTGGTGACTGACAAATGCAATGTAGTAAATGTTACTCGACATCAAAATGAAATGTAAATTGTAGCTATGGTTGTGGTATAGATTTTTGTTACAAAGTGGTCAAGTCTTGTACCTTATCACTTTATATCGACCATACAAATTGTTGCTTGAAACTGTTGTTTTTCATTTTTCTCATAACTGAATTGATGTGAAGAGGTCTTTGGTAGCCCCTATTCATGCAAATGTTTGAGCCACATACAATAGATGCACGAGCCACATGTAGCTCTTGAGCTGCCCTTTTGGGACCCCTACTGTAATTGGTAGTATTGGACAGTATATTTTGTTTGTTTGTATGGAATTCCTGGCTAATCAACCTCTTGGATTATTATAGCCATAGCTCCTTCCATGCCAAAAACACAAGAGAGGAGGGAAACCTGGTGCCGGCATTAGGTTACTCTTTATGTAGAGCACCAAGGGGATCAACTGCTTAATGTCCCTTCCGAAGGACAGAGCACTGACTTGTGTGGCCTCCTTAAATCACAAAAGTAGGGTACGGGATGATCCCAGGTTGAAAAATCTGACTTCTGCCGGATTTGAACATGGAAGGCCACTAACCACTCCATCACTGCCACCCCTACTGGACAGTATCTCATTAAAATAATTAATATAGTCCCTGGAAAGGTAATATTCGTTTTTAATTTTCTAATGAGTCAAGTCTCCATTGTAATAATGACAACACCAATTGCTATATTCAAATAAACAAACACAAATAACAACAATGCTTGACAAACTAATGACAACATTGAACATACAACAGAGGAACCATAATGACAACAAACAAAAATGATAAGCAAAGAATGAACAACAAAAACGTAATAAAAAAACCACAGCAAATATTCAACCATGAAAATCAAACTAAGGACAAAGAAAGAACCAAAAGAAGTTGAACAAACGACAATGAAAGCAATTACAAATGAATGAACAAAAAAGAACAGTCAAACATTGGGAGAATGGGACAGACTGTTTAACTAAATTGCGCCACAGCAAAGTAAATGCTGAATCCACTGTCTTCCCCTCTCCTTCCTTTCTCCCAGTACTTCCCCCTCTCTTATGTCTATTCGCCATCCCACCTGCCATTTGCTTCACATACAACCAAGCTCCTGCCCTTCCTAAAAGCGATGATCAGCTCTTACCCCACTTTTCACTGGTAAAGCAAATTATGTATAGAGGGATAGGTGAGCAAGTGGAAGAAAGAGACCAGACCAGTTAAGCCCTTGAAGTATGCATTTTTCTTTATTTTTTAAAGGCCCTTATATGCTTTAAAATTACCCTGAGTTTATTTTAATTGTAACAATATTTTATTAGTTGACATTTAAGATCTATTATTGTTCTTTTTTAATATATATACATTTTAATTCTTTTGATTATACAGGCATGCCTTGCTTAGCGCAAGGGAAGCATTCCAAGACATCTGTGCGCTAAATGGACAGTTTGTAACATAGCACTTAACCCAGTTGATTTTTACTTTTCAGAAACTTGACTATTTTTATCTTGCAACTTATAAAATGATAGGCCATTTTTATATACGACTGTATATACTCGTGTATAACGCGCAGTTTGAAGACCAAATTTTTAGACCATAGTCGTGGAATTTTCCCGCTTCCCTCTTCTCCGGCCTGGCTCACCGACCTCTCTCCCTCCGCTTTCGTGCCGTCTCGCGCCCCGCTAGTCCGGGGCCTGCGGAAGATTCCGTGAGGGCCAAAATGAATACGATGAATACGGCATCCTTCGAGAAGTTCTCGGGCTTCGACGAGACGATGAATGGCCTCCAGAACATTTTGGAGGGGTAGACCCTTGCTTCCTGAGCGCCTCCCGCCCCCGATCGTACCCCACTACTCCCGTGCGCGCTACGTGCGACGCGGGAGTAAATACGGAAAATATCACGCGAAATAGAGAGAGGAATTTTGCGGAATGGACCTGTCGCTTCTCCAGAATGAGCGTGAGGTGTGTCCCCCGGATAAAAGACAATTAAGCTGTCGGAGTGCGCCGCACACGTCGCACATATAGATAACGTTTACCGATAGTACTTAATGTTACGTGCAAGACGAGATTTTAATTTAATGGAATAAATGGAATGTATATGTAATAAAGATACATACGCTCAACTACTTTTACTTCTGTAACTCCTTTTGTCTCGTACATAACGATTTTGATCGATAGAGCAATACCAAACTTCCTCTGTTCTAATATCCATCATTTCTATAGTTGTGCTCATTTAAGACCAAGCTTACGAAGAATATGTTTCTCTTTTCTCGTCCACTTCAGTTTTTCCTCGTTTTCTTCATTCATGGATTATTTCTTCGGGAGGTGGACCGAAATGATGTGCTGATGCTCGGTTTCTGTGCATTGTTTGCATATTGAGTCACCTGAAACTTATAGGTAATAGTATAGGCATATCTTTTCATTCTTGTAGCCATTGCAATCTCAATATACGTAATGTTATTTTTCCTAGATATGTACAAAATATTTATGACATCTACACAAATTCTATGGTTCCATGGCATTAATTGCTCTATTCAACTCACCGAAATTGTAATCACTCTGAGTGGACATGTATTAAACCGTAATAATGGAAATGTGTCTTCGGAATTCACATTTCATAAGGTCTTAACAAAATTTTCACTATCGATTATAAATAATGTATATTTTTATATTTTTGCGACATATGACTGCCAAATTTTCCATTTTGGGGGTGTGTTTGTTAGTGTTAGTATTGAGAACAGTAATAATCTTACCTTAGGCATATAAGACACAAGCTGATTTTGGGACTCATTTTTCTGAAAAAAGTTTCTTATACAGCAGACCCCCGACTTACGACCCCCACTCATACATCCTCTCTTAAAGTACCTAAATAAGATCTACACACGTCCAAACTCTTATATACGACCACCTAAAGGTCAACTCACACCGAAGGCTAAGCCATGCGAGCAAGCTTTCTACGCGACATGTCTTTGAATTGCCACAATAGATTTCCCGATGTAGCCTCACACCGAATACGAGCCGCATAGCATGTATCGGATGTAGCGGATGCCATATCGCCGAGTAGGCGATTTGTCTTCCCATAGCTGTGCTGCACAGTTCGGATGGCTGTTCCATCATTGCCTTACCCCCTCCGTCAAAGGAACAAGTGAGTGGTCTCACAGCATCACATGGTCTCATAGTATCATAGCACGACCGATATAGCGAATGTGCAGTCTGAGCTGACTCAGTCTGCAGCCTATGCTTGAAATGAACGTATCTCTTTTGCAAAGCTCTTTAATTTTTTGTCAGTTTTCTTCAAATTTCGAAAGTTTTAGGCCTTCAACAATGTCTGGAAAGAGGAAAAGTGATGCCCAGAATACTAGCTTATCCAAAAAGTCAAGGAAAGCCATAACATTGGAAGTTAAACATGAAATATTGAATCAGGAGTCGGGAATTAAGGTGAATGAGCTTGCATCCAAGTTCAAATTGTCGCATTCAACTGTGAGCACAATTTTGAAGGATAAGGAAAAATGTTTAAAGGAAGTGAAGAGTGCTGGGCCACTGCAGTCAACGATAAGAAAAAGAGGCCTTATTCCCGAAGTTGAAAAAGTTTTAATTGCAAGGATTAACTGTTCATATGCCTCTAAACCAAGCAATGATTTCGGCAATGGTGTTGTCTGTCTTTGAAACTCTTAAGAAGCAACGCGGCAAGACAGTGAAGGATGAAACATTTAATGCAAGCAAAGGATGGTTTGATCACTTCAGGAAGAGAACTGGTTGGCATAACATAAGAGTTCAAGGTGAAGCTGCAAGCACCAACATTAAAGCTGCGAAAGATTTTCCAGACAAATTGGCTGAAATCATTGAAAAGGAAGATTACTGTTCATGACAGGTGTTTAACGTAGATGAAACGGGACTTTTTTTGGAAACAAATGCCTTCACGAAGCTACATTGCTAAAGAAGAGAAATCGATGCCTGCCTTCAAAGTTGCAAAGGATTGACTGACTTTATTGTTGAGGTCAAATGCAGCAGGCGATTGCAAATTGAAACCCCTGCTAATCTATCGTGCCGAGAATCCAAGAGCACTCAAGGGTTTAGCCAAGGCAACTCTGTCAGTGATTTGGAAATCCAATGCTAGAGCTTGGATGACTCCAGCAATATTTGAAGACTGGTTAGTGAAACACTTTTTTCCAGAGATTAAGAAATATTGTGCTGACAATGATCTTCCTTTTAAAGCAATGCTGCATATGGACAATGCGCCAGGCCATCCTGCAATGCTTCAACACCACCATCCTAGCATCAAGATCATTTTCCTGCCCCCAAAAACGACTCCACTTCTTCAACCCATGGATCAAGGAGTCATTGCATACTTCAAAGCCTATTGTCTTCGTCGAACATTTGAAAAGCTGATTGAAGTATTCGACAAGGAAGATGGACCAACAATCAGAGAATTTTGGAAAAAATTCAGCTTTTTGGATTGTGTGAAAACCATCAAAGATGCCTGGAATGTAGTCACTGAATCCAACCTTAAGGGAGTTTGGAAGAAACTCTGCCCTCAATTTGTTCAGGATTTTGAAGGCTTTGAAAATCCTGTAGAAAGTGCAACTGAAATTGTGGTTGAGATCGCAAATCGACTGAATCTAGAAGTTTCTCTTGAAGACGTGACTGAATTGTTGAACGCTCATGAAGAAAGTCCTACCAATGAGGATCTCATTGAAATGGTAGAGCAAGGAGTCATTGAAGAAGCTGCCACTCTCCCTTCATTTACAATTCAAAGACTTTCGGAGGCATTTGGGCACATCGAATCAGCACTGAAAATTTTCTAGGCAGATGACCCAAATTTTGAATGCAGTTTGAAGGTCCTTGCAGCAATAAGGAATGACTATGCATGCTACAGAGAGGTTTATCATGAGAAGAAGAAAGCATCTTCAGTCCAAAAGTCACTGGACTGTTATTTTAAGAA
This sequence comes from Tanypteryx hageni, assembly GCA_028673005.1. Lineage (NCBI taxonomy): Eukaryota > Metazoa > Arthropoda > Insecta > Odonata > Petaluridae > Tanypteryx > Tanypteryx hageni. The sequence goes on along the minus strand of CM054120.1, from coordinate 103,002,443 downwards.
GCCTCAGCCAATCAATGGTCAACCCAAAGCCCAAGTCTCAACAGAGTTTCCCCAATCTGCTCCTCCTACCACTCTTTATCAGAAGATTAAATTTTGAAGATTCAGATTACCCGGTGCCCTCCCCATCTGATTTTCTTCAATCTCCCTGAACTTTCTAAGTGCTGAAGATTTTAAAAGAACTTTAATAAGAATTTTTTATGATTTTGTACTGTACAAGTTTAGGAATTTTAAATGTAATTTTTATATGCTTTTTATTGTGTTTGTTTTTACATAATAAATGTTTGTATGTAAATGCATATATTTGTTTTATTTTATTTTCATTTATTTTAGTGGTCAATTTTGGTATTTTGTGATGCGAAATGTGATTCCAGGAACGAAACCTCAATTTATAACAATGTGCATATGGGAAATAAGGGTTCAACTTACTGCGTCTTGACTTACGACCGTTGTTCAGGAACCAATAAGGTTGTGACTCGGGTGTCTACTGTATGCCATAAAATACGGTAATTTCACCGATCCTCAGATATTACGGACTTTGATTATAGCGGATTTTTGTCGCCGTCCCCTGGCGATCCATTATAACCTTAGTTGACTACTCCCTTACAGTTGTATTTCCATCCTCCCAATATTCCAATTTCACTAGCTCCTCAGCTGGTTGCCATGTAGACCTCCCGCTAAACATGTATTGAAAATGAAAAACAGTATATGAAAATTAAAATAATTTTATTTAGTTTATGAATATCATATTATATATAATTAACAAAAGAAGTAATTAAAAACCTATGGGCCATTTAATATTCTGTAAAATAAGTGTTACGTATAGTTAGATAAATTAAATATAAATTGATGTGTTTAAACCTCATTTGAAATTTGATCTTGAAGCATGAAATGTGTTGCCTTGTAAGCAAATTTCTGCAACTCGGATTTTTCAGATTTTAAAAATTTATTTCCTGAGGTTTTTATGTAGAGTTGGATTTGTGTAAGATGAGTTTTGTGGAACCTGTGGAGGGTCTGTATTTATTTATTTATGGTACCCTATTTAATGCCTAACATGACAATATAATTCTAAAATTTTGTTCTTATGCCTCTCAAAATCTAGTGCGCATTATACAAAGGGTATACGAAAAAGTCAGGATTTTTGGCACAAAGTATGGGTGTTCATTATACAGGAGAGCACGTTATACATGAGTATATACTGTAATTTAAATTCAAGAAAACAAAATATATGACGATTATTTTTAAATAATTATTTATTATGAACATATTGGTGTACAACAGCTTCAAAAAACCAATTCTTTATGATGAAAAATCACAATTTTCTAATAACATTTGCTAAGAGATTTTTTTTTATCTAACCCAATCCCAAGCAAACACCCATCCAAAGCGAACCCAACCCTGCACATCTCAACAGTAACGTTAACAAGTTTAGAACTTCCAATGTTAGCATCATTGCAAAAGACTGGAATTGCTGCAACCCTATTAAAATCGTAAAAGTGAACAAGTGAAATAGAAATAAAGCTAATAAACATATAAATAACCACAAATTTGTCTTTAATTATAGTGGAATGACTAATACTGAACAGATAGTGAAGTACAAATGAATGTGAGTAAACTGTTGGGACGGTAATGAAAGACTAGCATTTAGGAACTTTATTTTATTAATTTTCAAAAATTTAATTTTTTATCCCCAGATGCAAACCGCACTAAATCATAAATGTTATAAACGAGGCATACCTGTATGTTAATTCTTGTGAGCCAAGAGCTGAATCCCCCTTTTTGGCATCTGTATCGCTTTACAGGATAATGAAAACCTAATTATATTTATTCAAGATCAAATTGAATTTGTGATAGATAGGCCTACTTTTTTGGTATCAGTCCAGGCTCCTTAATCTGAAACAAATTTGTCAATGCTTATATTTTATATCTTTTATTTCATTTCATAATGATCAAATTATTACTTACACAGATGCTGTTTTCATTATTATGAAATAAATTGGGGTGGTTTGATGCATATTACACTCCTTGATTCAGTTTTATTATGTAGACCTAAATGAAGGTAACTTTAAGAGTAAAAAACTAAATATAACTTTGATAATACTGTCAGATATTAATTGGTAAATACACTCAACAGGTGTGCTAACTCTACAATGGCAGCAGTTGGGAATTGAGGTTCTTCAGCTCCTTTTACTTTTATTACCACCTGTGAATAGGTATAAATTAAATCTGTTGCTTTGCTTCATGAGTAACATTTCAGATAATGGAAGACTAACGTTACAGGATGGTGTATGCACTAAAACTCTGGTATGTATATATGTCAATCATTGATATATTTAAAAATTATTTATGTGAAAATAATATGATCAAATTTTTGTTTTCAGCTTTTAGACACCTTTACTTCTAGTATTTTACAGCCAGAGTTAAGTGAACAGGGTGATGAAATCCTTGCACGTCGTCTTGTGGGTTTCTTTCTTGATAATTGTGAAGCCCTATTCCAAGTGCCTTCTGGGCTAAAGGCTGAAGTTGACTCCCATCTTGCTCAAATGTCGAAACAAGTGAGTGGTAAATTTTCTATCACTGCATTCACTAAGAAATTGGGTAATTGATTTTTATCACATGTGCTTTGTATAAATTTTCCATTTTTAAATTACATAGCTTTTTATTCTCTACAAATATGTAAGATATTTACAGAGTTAATAAATGTTAACTTGATCAAATTTAATATTATTTTAACTTGGTCAAGGAGTGGCTTCTATGATATAAATTGATATTGCCATACATGACAACTATATACACTTCTTTATCTGGTTAAGGTGTTCTGAGACCATATTCATGCAAAGACTTTCATGTTGTGCTATCCGAGTGTATTGATGATCATCATTCTTTGGTGAAAGGGTATAAGTCAGTCATTGTAAAATACAAGCTGACAGGTGACAACCTTCAGGAAACATTGGAAATGTGAACCATGTTCATTACTAAAGTCCACTTGGCCATATTGGTCTTATTTCTTATTCACAGAATGAAATTCCATGTAGGTATATTTGTTTTTAGATCTGAAAATCTAGTAAAACTGATCCTACTAATTTGTTCTGTTCATTAAAGTTTGTTTTAAGTTGGACATGGTGAACTAGGTACATATTCTGTGAAAGCTTTGCTCATTGGTTTAATTTTATGTACAGTTTTGGACTCAGAATTCAGGGGATGCATCTTCAGGATACATTATATCAGAGGAACTGAAAGGTTAAGAAGAGCAATTTTCAGTCAACTGGCAACCTTACCTCATGGCAGTGCTCATGTGCCTTAGGCAAAAAATTATTTGGTGATTATTTCCTTGACAATATCTGGCATTTTAGTTATCTTGTAGCACTTAAAAAATTTAACCTTTAAAATCACTCAATTCAGTACTCTTATCAGTTAAAAGTATTTCTGCACATCTGAAGCATTTGCACATAATGGGCACAGTATACCTTTCTTTCTCTGCTCTTAAACCATTTTCTACCTTACCCTATTTGTCATAAATCAGCCAGCTTCATAAAATCCATTTCATATGCTTGGTAAATTTTTTCAAGTGTGAGTGCTTCATCCTTAACAGTTTGGCAAATTCGTTCACATCTCTCAGTTGACACAATTGTTGTCATAGCCTTCATTTGAAAAATTCAGTATCCTTTAATAACCTGATTACTAGCCTTATTGAAATTAACATGGTAACTCAATATTTAAGCATGCAACAATGGTAATTTCAGGCATTCATTGTGCATTCATCAGCTCATAATTCATTTCATAAATCATGTCTATAAGCACTATTCTTTTTTGCCTTTTAAGTTTATCTGAACTGCCTTTACTTTAGTTGAATACATTAAATTTTAGGTCATTGTGTATTGAAGAAAAAAATGGGTTGGTAATTCTTTTGTTATACCATATTCATTCAAGTATCATAGCCCTGTTTTTTTGAGAAAGCTAGATCAAAATAAAAGTTTGTTTAATTTTCCATTAGATAAGTTCGGTTATAATTAATTTCATTCTTAAAAGAATCTTTCTGCATTTCAAAACTTCGTGGTTATTCTTTGTTGTATATTTAGTTGCTGCCGCATTTGCTACACAATGTCTTCTTGAAATAAAAAAGGAACGTGCTTTTTGAGTAAATATGGTACTAAATCGTCATCCAGTGTCAATGTCATTAAAGTATCAATATTACAGTTGAAGTAAGGATATAAAATGAATTAGCAATACGTAATTCTCATCTTGTCTGAAATGTTTAAAAGTTGGTGGTTGTGTATTTTTTGTTATTCGTTTTTAAAAATTTTATGGTGTGACTGTCTCTTTTATAAATATACCTCTTATATAAATAAACTTACTATTGCAAAAAAGTACACCAGTTATTTCACACAATACTTTCTTACTAAGCATTACATTTTTTTATTAATTATCTTATCTCCTGAATCAAATTTATCCAATTTTTATGAAATTAACAAACTTTTTTAACTTTCTTAACCCTTAGGAAACCAAGCCTATTTTCTTACTTATTTGTGACTCCCTCTGTCATGCCATAAAAATGCAAATAACTCAGAAAAGGATCGAGATACATTTTTTAAATTTGGCAGGAATGCTTGATTTACATATTTTAAGGTGATGATGAAAACAAATCGAAGTAGTTCTGGGTTAGACTCCAAGGAAGACACTTCTAGTTCCTATAAAATGACATGTAAACATCGACTTTTTCATGCGCAGTCTTTTATTCTTTTTGAGATCTAAGTTAAAAAGAAATAATCTACGATTTAAAGCATTTTAAAGAAAAAATTATAATAGTTCTTATTCTGTTCATCTTTTTCTGCCTACAGTTCAAAATTCCTCATGTTAATCATTTAATTCACATATATTGGATAAATCTTGTCATTTTAACAGGATGTTGCTTTGCCAACTAATTACATTTTTAAAACTCTAAATCCTATTGTCATTTCATTCCTTATGGGTGAAAGCGTGCTTTGAATGTTTTTAATATGAGAGAGAGAAAAGGAAGGAGAGGGAAATGATTTTCATAGCAACCAATGTAAACAACATTCGTTGCATTATATACGAGAAGGAAGACATTTGAATGTAGAACATTAATCATTCGCATACTAAAATCACTTAGAATCATGGTAAAAGTTCAAGGCTTGTACCTACGAACACCTAAAAGAACGAATGTTTGTTTTCCTGCCATTGATATTTGAATATGCATCGAATCGATCAACAGATCAGTTTTTAATGCGAAAATTTGACCCATTCTTAGTGATTTAAATTGTTGCCAGTTTCATGTTATTGGGTACCATCGATTTGGATAATCGCATCTATTCATGAAATTTCATAAAAAACTTTCCCGTTGAATTTTGACGGGCATCTCCCTAGTTTATATATACTTAATTCACTTGGTCAGAGTAGCTAATTTGGTCAATTAGGGAAGGAAGAAGATTAGGAGGGGAAGGTAGTTTACTTTGGCGCCTAGTTTCAGATTCATGCAACATACAACCTTTACCTTTGGACCATTTTTTACTAACGACATTCACAGGCGCGAGAAGAAGCCATTTTGACATTATATTAGCATTCAATTAAAATTGAATCAATAGCGAGAAATGCAACCTGATCCTTAATCTCAAACTCTTAAGAACTCAGTTACTAAATAGCATTCACTGAATAAATATTTAGTATTCATCAGAAATTCTAATGATACAATATGCATAAAATCAAAAACATCAAAAATAATATTGATAGTTAAACATTTGGGGCTGAAATTCGGAGGAAAAACCAGCTATGAAGGTAATTCTGGAAAAGCTTGACTCAGCACAAAATTCAAATGAACATTTCCCGGGACTCGTTCAAAATTTTCCCGGGAATTTAGAATAAGAAATATCTAGTAAACTCCCGGGAACGGGAATTCCCAGTTCCGAAACTCTAGTTGGCACATCTTTCCCTATTATGAAGGGTGAGATCATGACCCAGTTATTTTAGGAATAGTCTTCTTTTAAATGAGATGTTCTTCTGCCAATTTGGATTTTTCTGTAAATATATGATATACTAGTAAAAGGTGCTTGCATTTTGCAAGCATTTCAGATCAGTTTGTTTATTTTATGAAATCTCAAGCAAAATTAGGATTGAGAACCTCCTCAATGAAAAATTACCTTTAGAACGTAGTCCTTGTATGTGCATTAAGAAACACAGTTAGTGATGCATACTTGTTTTCCACAATTAAATGCCATCTTGGCGTGATGATGTCACCAAGCATCTGCAAAATCATATTTTGCTTTCCCTAGCCCTTACATGATCTGAGCACAATCATGTGTCCTCTTCAGTGTCGTATGTGCAGTAAGAAGCATGCAGCGATGCCATCTTGCCACAGTTAATTGTTACCTTCAAAAATTGCATTTTGCTTTATCTTTCCCGTATATGATCTGTAAGATATAAATTTAAAAATTAATTCAGATAGAGGACAACATTTGCTACAAAAATGTCCACAACAGCATGTATCTATGACTTATAGTTTCCAAGATAAAAATTATTAAAATGTAATTATGATATAATAATCGTATTTTGCATTCCCTAGCCTTTATATGATCTGTAAGGTATTGGTTAAAAAATCTATTCAGGTAGACAACAAAATTTACTACAAAAAAGTCTGAGAGCACATATCTAAGACTTATAGTTCCCGAGATAAAAATTATTAAACTACAATATTAAAATGGGGTAAAAACAACCCCTAAAAATTGGCATTTTTGAAATTTTCTATTTTGTTTGCTTGGTTGTGACCAAAAACTTAAATCATGCCAAATTTCAAGCTTCCTCATCTGGAAGTGCCCAAACATTAGTATTCTCCTACAGTCAACTTCAGTTATACCGGGCTCGGTTATAACGGATCTTCAGATATAACGGATTTTTTTTCATTCCCAGCCCATTTTACTATATCACTGTAGCTACCTTGGTTATACCAGTCTTCCGTGTAATGGATCTTGGGTTATATAACTGATTTCTGCGGCATTCCCTAACATTAATTTTCCTCGGCTATAAAGTTTATGACACAAGAGTCGTAGAATTTTCCCGCTTCTCCCCCCGCTTTCATGCCCCGCTACTCCGTCGCCTGTGAAGGGCCGAAATGAATACGATGATGTGGGCCATAACAACCGTGGTGGCATCCATCGAGAAGTTCTCAGGCTTCGCCAAGTCAGTGAATGCCCTCCAGAACACCTTGGAGACACAGGCCCTTGCTTCCTGAGCACCTCCCACCCCTGCATCAGCCCCCATGACTCCCGCATGTGCTACGTGCGACATGAGAGTAAATACGGAAAATATCACGCGAAATAGAGAGAGGAATTTTGCGGAATGGACCTGTCGCTTCTCCAGAATGAGCGTGAAGTGTGTCCCCCGGATAAAAGACAATTAAGCTGTCGGAGTGGGTCGCACATATAGATAACGTTTACCGATAGTACTTAAAGTTACGTGCAAGACGAGATTTTAAATTAATGGAATAAATGGAATGTATATGTAATAAAGATACATACACTCAACTACTTTTACTTCTGCAACTCCTTTTGTCTCGTACATAACGATTTTGATCGATAGAGCAATACCAAACTTCCTCTGTTCTAATATCCATCATTTCTATAGTTGTATTCATTTAAGACCAAGCTTACGAAGAATATGTTTCTCTTTTCTCGTCCACTTCAGTTTTTCCTCGTTTTCTTCATTCATGGATTATTTCTTTGGGAGGTGGACCAAAATGATGAGCTGATGCTCGGTTTCTGTGCATTGTTTGCATATTGAGTCACCTGAAACTTATAGGTAATAGTATAGGCATATCTTTTCATTCTTGTAGCCATTGCAATCTCAATATAAGTAATGTTATTTATCCTGGATATGTACAAAATATTTATGACATCTACACAAATTCTACGGTTCCATGGCATTAATTGCTCTATTCAACGGGCTCATTAGGAATTAAAACATCTCAAATGCGCAGAAATTGTAATCACTGTGTGTGGACATGTATTAAAGCGTAATAATGAAAATGCGTCTTTGGAATTCACGTTCCATATATTAACAAAATTTTCACTATTATTGTAAATAATGTATATTTTAATATTTGTGCAACATATGACTGCCAATTATTCCATTTTAGGGATGTGCTCATTAGTGTTAGTATTGAGAACAGTAATAATCTTACCTTAGGCATATAAGATGCAAGTTGATTTTGGGGATCAGTTTTCTGTTAAAAAAGTGTATCTTATATGCCAGAAATTTCACCGAACCTAGGATTTTACGGGCTTAGGTTATAACGAATTTTTGTCGCCCTCCCCTGGCAATCCATTATTACCGAAGTTGACTGTATATGGCATATCATAGGTAAGAAAATTTCAGCTTGCAAAAATCAAGGGTCTTAAATTTTAGTACAAAGTGGTATACCGTTAATTCATCGCACTACAATTTGTCACACGACAGATTCATTGCACGTCAATTCATCAATTAACAAATTCGTAGTGAGACAATTTCATTGGGAGACATTCGTCAGAAGACAAATTGGAAGGTTGAGACACCATGACTGGAGTATGGCAAGGGGGGGGGGGCAAAGAACGATGAATTGGCTCATGATGACTTTGTCATGTGATGCATTGTCATAAGATAAAATAATTGTATCTACTAAAATTTTTCATTTCAAACCTATGATCCGGATTTCAATGAATACAGTACATAATAATTTTTTTTTAATTCTAATTTTTTCTCACAAAAATTTGTAACAAACCATTTCAATTTATGAATGAACTAGTATACCTATACTGAATGTGTGTGTTTGAAATATACTCCAAATTCATTCTGTGAGAAATTATTTCATAAAATCTTTTTTCTGTTTTGACAGTCTGCTAAATGGGGGGGTCATCTTAGATTCGGGGTCGTCTTGTATTCAGGTAAATACCGTAATTGCAGAATTAGTTTCCAATATTTTCCTGACACCTTTCTTTGCTCTTTTGGACACAATAAAGACTCCTTCCTAAATGACTTCAATTCATAATATGCATCCATTAAATTCACTTTTGAAACAAAACAATATCTTTGTAACAAGGGGTCCTAGCGACTAAAAAATTGGTGAATTCGGACATGAAACTTTTGGAACGCCCAGTCACAGGAGTGATTTTTTCACACCCAAGCTTACCGTGGAGTCACACAACGTCCAACTAATACTAGTTTCAGCCTCTAAAATTTGTCGTGATTATGGTGATTTTGTCATTTATGTGAAATTATGATGCTCAATCATAGTGAATTTCATGCTGAATCTGATTATGCATGTTATGATTTTCTAAAAATTCAGGAAAATTATTATTTAATATTAGAGAAACTAAAAGTATTGGCACAGTAACAATATTAATAATTCTAATTCACTTTATTAATTGTATCTATATTCTTAAACAGTATTATCCTAAAGAATACGTGGGGGTGGAGTGGTTATAGCATTGGCCTTCCATGCAGTGGTCCCTTGTTGCTCTTCGTAAAGTGGAGGCTAATGCTGGCACCGGGTTTTCCTCCTCCATTGTGTGAATGTGTTTGGTGTGGAAGAAGTTATGGCTTTCATGATACAAGAGGTTGATTAGTCATAAATACAAATCAACAACAACAACTGAAGAATAAGCACTTTTTCTATTTCAATAATTAATAATTCCCTACAGATAAGACATATATGTTTTCTGATAGCAAAATAATGCCTGGGTGATGAGATTCGCCTGGTGCAGACAGGCGACTATGTCCAAAATTAGGATTAGAAATGCAGCAGTGTTGCAGTCCTATTGTGGGTGACCCTGAATCGCAGCACTGTATACTTGGATGGAGAATTCTCGTCTGTGTGGTCACCTAATACTGTTTCCATTGGATTCATTACCTGCATTAATACTAGGGATGGGATGATCGGTTCTGCCGGTTCTCTCAAAAATCGTAATAACCGGAACCAACTGTTTATAATCCAGTTCTTCGGTTCTGATCCTTATTTTAATAAAAAACAAAGAGTGGAAAGGTGCACACATCATGCGTGCATACATGCAAGGCAGAGGTGTTCTTTACAATTTATACAATCATGTCAAAAAAGATAAATATTAATGGCTTATTATAATATCTACGAACTGAAATGCCAATAGTGATGCCAAGGAAATGTGGAATTTTTGATTCACCAACTAATTTCCTAATCAATTGTAATTAATAAAACAATCAACAATTATTTAAAACTTAACTCTCTGGAATAGTAGTAATGTAATTTTTATGTTCACGTTCATTCCTTCGTCGTAAATTACCCATTTCTCTTCACTTACAAACGCTGTCTAAACAAAAATAGAGACGTACCTATTTACGTTCATTTCTTCATTGTAGATTATCCATTTTCCTAATGTTGCATGCTCACGAAAGAAAATTAAATTAATTAGGTATTTACAGCAGATATTGTTTACATCAGTTGTCATTAAGATTGTTTTCGTTGACAACAAAAAACGGGTCCAAAGTGAATTACGACTCTCATTTGATTTTCTTGAAATTGGCTACTCATTCGATAAAAATGGACTGAACAAAACATATGCTATTTGATTAGTTCTACGAAATTCTTTAAAGACTTTTTCAGTATAAGTTATATTGTACGAAATCTAAAGAAAAAATCATTTTTGTCACCTGTAAAATGGCACTCCCGATTAGGTCACATAAACTATTTATATAATTTTCTTAGTTTCTTTGCCCCTATGTCCTAAATACCAAATTTCATCAACATCCACCCAGTAGTTTCTGCGTATTTTCGCAAACAAAATTCGCCCATCTTAATTCGGTGTCAACAACATCACTGTTTCCTTTAATCACAAAACTCGTAATTAGGGAACTATTTTCAAACGTCTGGTTCCTCTTGTGACATTCTGTTTTCTCGTGGTGTTGACGATTTTTTGGGCTTCCTTTTGATATGTTGAAATCAGAATTACAGACAGTGCATGTTGCCGAGAAATCAGTTTTGCCATTTATTAACCGCTTTAATTTCTTTTCCTACTGAAACTTGTATTTCTGTCTATACAAAGACCTGTCAATTGAAGAATTGTATTTTTATTCATTTTTATTTATTTGAGTAAAAGTATTCATTTAGAAATATTAGTTGATATGAATTTTTATGACGCCAGACAGTACTACGGACTAGTATCAACCACATAGTCTCATTTCTAGGTGGGTGCCGTGTGCGCCAGGAACAACGTGACGTGATTGATGGGTCACATTGGAATCCCCTTCAGTGCTGCAATCGAGCGAATTTGTGACGACTTTGTGTTCGAATTATATAGTTCTTTAAAAAGTCCATGGTGACTAATTGTAAATCTAGTGAATCAATTTAGCAATATTGCTGATTCTAGTGACTGGCTGTACATGCAGTGTATATATGCATTCATACGGATACTAAAAAGAGAGTTAAGGAAAAAATATAAATATTCCTTTGATTGCTGGTGTAGTTCTACAGCTTAGTTTCACACATTCAGTAGCGAGTATATGCACTTTCAAATTATATTTGTACGTACGAAACAATTTCACCGAACCGTATATTGTTAACACAATTCGTATTATTCGTATATAATATTAATTATCTCAGAATTTCGTAGTAGTTCATGTACTTTTTATGTGAACAGCTCAGATAAGAACCAAGTTTTACCTTATAAATAAATATCCGTGAATCACGAAAATGTCAGTTTTTCGTTAAAAAATCTGTGAAAACAGATAAAAGCAACGAAACGGCAGCCCTGCGCTATATGTAAATATTGTAAAGCTAAACTTTCCCGTGGTGTATCAAAAAGCACTTCTAACCTAACAGAACCGAAACCAAGAACTGGGATCAAATTAATATAACCGGAACCAGGAAAAAGTGGAACCATCCCATCCCTAATTAATACCCATCTGAACTCTGAATTAGTTTGTTAACTATCTAGTGCCAACATAGAGAGGTAACTGCAATTGATTGTGCCAAACTGTCCTAAACTCCTGCACACATCTGCCCCTCATACCATTGATTCTTATGGGAAAAACTGCTTCAATTTGTCACACTTTTCATGAACGCATCCCCGACATAAATTGGGGTTTACCTGTATGTAATTATAATGCATTAATCTAGTAACAATATGGAAAATATTATCAGTACAGTAGAAAAACAATGAGTGTGAAACATTTCAAACTATTGATGTTCCACAAAAAAATTGAATCACATGCAGTATTTGGCATGTATGCCATATATTGGCCACGTCTGACATAATTATATTATATGAAAAGTGAGAATTTACAGGGATGGTTTTCTACATCTCTTTCAAAGTTGAGTTACTACCTAGACTACATAAAATCCTATTTGGGTCTTCAGAAGAATACAGAAGCCCCTTTAGGAATGAGTCTGAAGCAATGTGCCTATTTCCTCTTGGTCCAAGATCTTGAAAATGGAAATTGTGAGAATTAGCTTCAGGATTACTTCAGGAGTTATGGAGGTAGTTCATTATTAACCATTTCTTTTAAAAGAAATGTTAGTAGTAGTACAAGTAGGTAGTCATTTGAGTTTCCTTGGTAGTTCTTAGAAGCAAATGCATTATGAATTTCCAAATTTTGAAACTAGTAAGAAGAGTGCAACATTTAAAGTTAATTTCAATCATTTGACTCTTAAGTGTTCTTTTATGTATTTTTGTATACATACACTCATATACTGTTTCACCTAAATATATGACAACTCCTTTAATAGTTCTTCCTATTCACAGAAAAATAATCCAAAGCAGTCCTAGAAACACCTTTTGCCGAACCTATGAATTTATTACTTGGGATTGGTCTTTTTCCCAAGTTAATCTGTTTAGCTGATGTCCTACAATGCTAGACCATAGCATATCATCATGTGTTTTCTACCTTTCAATAGGTTTTCAGCTCACCCCACCTAATGTGGCCAATTCAGGGCCTTCATCATCTCATATCCATTCCCTTCTTTTAAGGCATCTAATACTCGTTTTCTCTTCATATTTCTTTGCCTCCTTCCCAGCATCCTCCCTTCTATGTCTTCCTTCACCTTGATCCAATCATGTCTATCTTTCCCTCATTATTCTAATTAAGCTCCTCTCTTCCCTTACTATCACCACATCTTTTCCAAAACAGACTGATCTATACCTATATAGTTATTCACTTTAGCTTCTAGCCTCACACTCAAAATTCTGAGCATTAATTTAGCTGCATGTAAAATTGAACTGGTAGTTCTATTATCTTAACATTTGCTCTATTCTCCTTCTTCGAGGAAATTTAATTTGAGGTAGTTCATGACACAATATTAAAAAGCTCTTCTACCTCTTTTCCTAATATTTTTAACATTTCTACATAGAGGCCATTAAGTCCTACTGCTTTCTTAGACTTCATATGCCTAAATTTCCTCCCTGTCGGTCTCTACATATTTTGTCTTCAAATATTTTCTATAAAATTCTTCAGTGTAGTTTTTTTCCTCTTATCCTCTGGCGCACTTAATAGTTTGCTGTTTTTGTGTACAATTTTCAAGCTTAATTTTGCTTTGCTATGGGCTAGAATTCTACCTGCAGTTGAATTTCATTCTTCTTGTCATAAAAAGAATGATTCCAATGGAGTTATGTTATGTGAATATAAGAGGTGTGCAGGAGCTAATAAAGGAAAAAAGTCATATTAAGGTGAAAACAGTATATATGTATATAAAATATCCTAATTGATTAAATTGCTTTCTTTTTTATATTGTTATTGTAATTATTTTCTTATGTTGAATGTTTATAATATTTATAGTTTCTTTGAGAACTACTAAAATTGTTGAAATTCATCATATGCATGATTTTTTCTAATAGCTTATAGTAACTGTATATTGCAGTGCATCTAAATTTATATTTTAGTTTGTGATATTTAAAATTATTTTTTATATTTCGTTCTTATGTATTTATGTTTCTTTGTATTTGTTTATAAGAGGGTAGATCAGAAAGTAACATAAGGCCTGTGGTTCTGAAATGATAGAATATTACATCCTGTATTTTTACCACTCTGATGCTGCATCTTGAATCAACAGAATTAGTGGCAAAATGACATCTGCTAAGTTGTTTCTTCAAAGTACCAAACAGATGAAATCCTCCTAAACAGCCTCTTTGACTTGTATGATGTTGATGTCAGGTGTGACTGTGCTTAGATGGATACCTGCTCTGCTACTCAACAACATCCATTTGGCCATTCTGAAAGTTATTGCATCATTCTGCTATATTCTGCTGCTTAATCACATTGTCTCCATATACTTACATATATACATATATTTTTCCAATGAATTTTAGCTTTAGATGTTCTTTGCACATAGAAAACATCAGTGGTAACTTCTTTGCATGAGTTTCTATGTTGACACAGCAACTGCAGACACCCTCTGCATGCAACTTGGCTGACTCAGAGTTGTCAACATTTAACTTTCAAATTTGCCTCTTGCATTAAAAATTGATCTCTGTTTCCTCGCATCAGAAACACCGGCCTTGTCATTGTACTTTTGAATCAACACTCATATATTCATAGTCCAGTATCACTTGTAATTATTGAAAGTAATCAAGAAATGTGATTTTTTAATAATATATATGAACTTGACTATTAGTTTATTTGCTTTGTAAGCTTAAGTTTTTCATTACTTGAGAAATTCCTGAATGTTGACCAAAGCTTTCTGTAATAAGCTGCCTGTTGTTTCTTAGACATGTAACAAATTTTATTTTAATAACAGTTATATTAAGATGTGCATATAAAAGGAAATATTTTTTTAGTAGTAAATTATAATTAAAGTATTTGCATTAAATTATATCCTTTGCAACATAGGACCACCATAGAATTGTTTTTCCATGAAGTGCTATTATTTTCTCAATACTGTAAATGTTTCTGGATGCATATTTTTCTTCTTAAATCCTTCTGCATGCATGTTTGTTTTAGTTATTTGTAGCTTCCCTACTGCAGAATTTTATTGCTCAAGTACTATTTGTAGCACATTGATTTCAATTTGTAAAGCCTATCATTTAAACTATTTGTTAAATACAGGAAGAATACACCAGCCCAATAAGGGCACCAGTGACTTATTGTGAACAAATTTCTTGCCAGCAGTATGAACAGCAAAAATTAACTGGTTCACAATTAGCTCTTACTGAACTCCTTGAACAGATAATTGTGGATGCAAAAATGGGATCTAAAGAGAAAAAGAAACGTCTTAAAATGGTAAGGTTTTCCAATGTTGGTATGTTGCTTGTTGCTCTATTCTAGGCATATTTATGCTGTTTAAATTAACTTTTGCAGTTCAAAGAAGCTTATCCACATATATATTTTAGAAGATTTCCTGACAACTACAAAGAAGATGGAGGGCAACACTCTAAGCCTAAAGGAATTTTGCGCTTTACTTCACTATCACGTCTTAGAAACCTCCGAATCTAACATTTTTGTGTGGTTTTTCTCAGACTAGGTTTTCCTTGTCCTCTCTTTGTTAGCTCAGTTACTCTTCCATGTCCATTGAATGAATCGCATTTGTTTCTTGTTAAATTCACCGACTACCTCCTTATGTCCCAAGCAAACAAAATATTAACATATTTAAATGTTTATACTTCTGTTTGACCTTAGTCATACATGAAGCAAATTTATGTCATACCATATATACTTATATATAATTGAATACATGTACACATGTATAGAGAGACATAGAGGATGTCATGGAAAGGCCTACTTTTTTATTTAATGAAAATTTTATTTTTAAATATTCAGGTTAAGATGTATAGTATAAATTGTTTTGTATAAATGGATTAGTATGATATACACTTTCATACATATATTTTTATAAACATTATTATATATCATGTGTCCATTTATTCAACTAAAACAATTACAAATATAACTTCACAGATATGTGCAATTAGTGTACAACATAACAAACAATTTAAAATACTTTATTTGAATTTTGTCAATTTTATTACTATTAATTACCATTTTGGAAAATGTGCAATAAATACAGGAGAATCTTGTTATAATGCAACTCGCCTATCGCGGTTTTGGATATATCGCGGATCAGGTCATGTCCCAAAAAAAAAAGATGCTAAGTATTCGAGCAACAATGTGTACAGTCAGTTGTGTACAGTCAGTTTGAAGTAATGTTTTTAGATTTTCCAAAAACGTTATGCCACATTTCTGGGAAATGGCTCAAAAAATATTTTGAGTAATTGTGATAATTTTTAAATGCGTCAAGTCCTACAGATAGGCGTCATAATGAAAAAGGAAAATAATTTTTTCATAACATCAAAATCAGCATTCCGTCCTTTGGAAGGGACGTTAAGCAGTTGGCTCCATGGTGCTATTCATAAAGAGTAGGCTAATACCAGCACCTAGTTTCCATCCTCCCTTGTGGGTATGTTCAATGTGGAAGGAGTAATGTAATTCAACATGAATTGAGTGTACTCACTGGTAGTTGCTCAAATTGCTATGGTCGCTGTAGTCCAGGAGTGAGGAAACTAGGGTCCATGAGAGAATTTTAGGTGGCCCGCGATGCCATTATGAAAGAGAACCATGAAGTCAAAAATAGCTAGTTTCGTTTTAGTTGGTTGAAATTACAGCTGGAAAACCTTTTCTTGTGAAACTTTTGCGCTAAAATATTATTATTTATCGATTTTCACTAATAGAATCTTTCTCATTCTCGCAAGTAACTTCTGATGTAAACCCTAAAGCGGCCTGCTCAAGCATCTGCAGATGTTAATGTGGCCTGTCTAAGAAACCGCAACTGCTATTGTGTCAAAATTTTCCCATCCCTGCTCAAGCCGCCCACTTTGGAAACAAACTTCGTAGATCGCGCATTCTCTACCCGCCTGTAGTTGCCTCTTGGGACACTGCCATGCCAATTTTTTATTTTATCACTTCCACCTCCTACTAATTGCTTTCACATGATTCAAAGCCTTAGAGATTGGCTGTGCATTTTTATACAATTTTGCAATTTAATTTCTCATATAAGCGAGTATATAGAGTAAAACATATTTCCGCAGCCTTTCAATACATAATTCCCAATATACCGTGGGTTGCCTATTACACGGGTTCTTATATCTCCCAATACCCATGTTATAACAGGATTCTACTGAATTTGATTTAAACTTTCTGATGTTTATTAGAATGTTTGCCATGTGAAAGTTGAAACTAAGACATTGTTCCTACATTTTCCACATTCTATGAAATTTGCAATGCCCTACTTCGCCAGTTGAAACAAAGTTATATCATTAATTACAGAGCTATTTTATTTTTTGCATACAGAATACATTGTGTTTTTTAATTTCTCACTTTTTACATATTAAAACAAAGACATGCTTATAGTTGTAAATTCAATGTATAAATAAATGCAAAATAAAACTATCTACGCTTTTTGTTTGTTATTTTGCCAAAAATTATTTTTGAACTATTCATCCTGTAAATTGTATGGCAAAGGAATGAAATCCAAATAAATTGTTTTGGTATTATATAGTTTAGCATAACTCTTCAACAGCAATTTATCTATTGTATTAAAATTAAATACAGTGACAATATAACAAATCCTGAACTAATTACTCTTGCTCTCAA
This sequence comes from Tanypteryx hageni, assembly GCA_028673005.1. Lineage (NCBI taxonomy): Eukaryota > Metazoa > Arthropoda > Insecta > Odonata > Petaluridae > Tanypteryx > Tanypteryx hageni. Next base: position 102,984,851 of record CM054120.1, on the reverse strand, counting down.
AACAAAATTGTTATCTGCTTATCATCAGCAAAAAATTAATATTGAACATTGATATCAAGTGAACATTTTGTTTCCTGATGGCTCAACAACAATATAGCAAAATAGCACTGCCTGAATGTATCATCAAGTGCTACAGTAAAATGTGAACTCCTTTATAACAGTGTTCTGTGAAATGAAACTTGGTGCTTGGTCCCTCCAATCTCATATATATAATACATTGGATTTTTTCCTCCGACTTGACGATAACCTCTTAAGCTATGAACCTCATATAGAACAAAACCTGAAATAGTCAACTTCAATTTGAATTTATATCATCCTTGCAAACCAAACAATCTATCAGAAACAACGTTATACCATGCCAGTTATGGTAATAGTCTGTCATGTCTTAATGGTGCATATAGTATTTTGCAAATCTTGACAAGTTTGTTTATTCCCATTGGCATAGGCTGATAAAAACAAATTTCCATTTTCACGATGTTATTAATGTTAAATTTGGCAAAACAGGGAGATTCAAAATATGAAATATGCTTGGGGAATTCTAATGCTTCAAGTGGCTGGCTGAGTGTCTCCATATGTCTAAGAGCAGGTGGAACCTCGGTATACAGGTATGCCTCGCTTAGCGCCAGGTGTGTTCCGGAATTTTATGCGCTAACGGAATTTGCGTTAATCGAACAGTATTACGTAGTTCTTAACTCGATTGATTTTTGTTAGTTAGAAATTTTATCATCCTAACACTGTTGTAAAGCTATACTTTTAAATTAAATATTTACTTAATATTTATTATGGCAGTAGAAGATCGTTTTCCCGAAGATTCAAATAACGAAAACATCCAAACGGAAAAAAATATAACGCGAAGTATGTATTAAATTTTTGATCGAGTACCGATTTATTTTCTAATTTCAGTTGTAATTAGTCGAAGAATCGAAAATTATTTCAAACATATCTCATTCTAAGTAGTTGTAATTTTTACGTTTATTCCATCGTCGCAAAGCATCCATTTCTCTTCACTTACAAAACGCTTTGTATGCATGAAAGATAAATAAACGTATTGCCAAAGTGAATTACGACATAGTTTGATTTTAATGGTAAACGGAAAGTTTATTTTTGTTTCTAGTAACCCGATTGGGTTATGTGAACCATTTACATATATCCTTTTCTAATTGCCTTACCGAATGCCTTGAAAATCCGTTGGGTAGATGCAGAGAACGAACGGACGGAAAGAAGCCAATAGGCGCTCATGCTGGAAGCGAAATGTGTCTAAACATTCACTGCGTTTAATTCGTCGATATTATCGTTTATTTTTGTCATATCTTGGTAAAAACATTTTTTTGTTTGACGAACTGTTTACGGCGTGAGACACATTATCCGAAAATATTTATTATCCTAAACGATTCAGGTTCGGACTATTTCGGATAAACGATCATCTACTGTATTACTAATGATTAATGTAAATTACCTTTCCGTTATTTGCTTTTCAGTTTTATTTGATATTAGAAATTAAGCAAAATAACTAGCGCATCATAATTGAATTAATGAGGTCAAAACTGAAGACCCTGGATGGTGAAAACACGGTTAAAAAAATTGTAAAAGCAGATTCCAAAAGAGTTTTTTTTTTAGAATTTTCCCGTAAAATTTCGAAATACTTAACCTTTATGCATTTTTAAACAAAATTCAGATTTAGCTATCAAATTGCGTAATTATAATGTAGCGCTATATTTAACAGTACCAACAGATAACATGAATATCGAATAAGAAGGTTAAAATTCAGTCATGAACCTAATCTAACCAACCTCAATGTAAAAAAACCACCCAAAGCGAATCTATCCCTAAACATCCCAACAGTAACGTTAACAAAGGCAAAATTTTCAATGTTTGCATCACTGCAAAAGACCGTAAATTCGCGGCAAACCAATGTAAAAGTGGGTGAAATAGACAGAAATATAACTAATAAACGTATAAATAACATATTTGTCATCAATTAGTGTATAATACATAACCGAGTATCATTGGAACAAAGAAGGTAAGTAAGAAAAAAGTTGGGACTGTATTAATAGACCGTAACCATTTAAGAACTTGATTTCCTAAATAAAAATTGAGATGTTCATCGCGCTATATCGAAAATGCGCTAAACGAACGTGCGCTAAGCGAGGCATGCGTGTATTTGTTTAGGCTGGGAAGGGAGCAACAATTTACCATACCATGTGTAGCACCTGTTTCAACAAATGAAATGTAATTGTCTCCTTATTGAAATGTACCACTAAGAAGTCTGTAAGACCTCATAATTACGTTATAGTTTTGGAGAAAAAAATTAGAGAAAATCCCAAGGAAAACATCACATAGTTATAAAAATCTGACAGGCATAACCCCCTCCTAATTTAAATCCTGGCTATGGCCCTGAAGTCAACAATAGAATTTAAAAATTGTTTTGATGAATCTAAATCGTTTAAATGCATTAAAAACTTTCAGAAATAAATATAAAACTTCCTTTTTCAATGTTTTCAAAGAAGAATTTTCATGATAATAAAGTAATCTCCATACTTTCTTCACTGGCGAAAGTAGGAGCTGAAGGGCCTGCGACAAAATATTATTGAGGGCACCTCTCCCCCTCACCCAAATTCGAGAGCTCCCATTGGGTCCCCTGAGTCAGTTGCATTTGGTCACCCTATTGTTACACCACTGACATTTTTCTGTATTCCCTCAATATTTTAAACTTGTGAATAAAAAATTCCTGCAAACTGGATTTTAGCTTTGCCCATATCATCCAAATGGAGAAAGGGAATGCTCCTAGATCCTAATCCTAGAATCGAACTCGTACCAATGTTGGGAGCATGGCAGGCCAAAGGGGGGGTGCAGAGGATATGAGGCAGCCGGGCCCCCCGAAGTTTGTAGATCTCAATCATTGAAGTATCTGGTGTAAATTTTGCATAAACATTTACTAAAAACACTTGCTAAACTGATTTCCAATAAAAACACTCAGAAAAAGTTATTATTTTAAAACTGGGGGCTCCATAAATCACAGAATTATCTACTGTTTACTTTAATGTTTTTGTATACTTACAGCTTAAAATGCTTTTTATCAAAAACTGCAAAAAAATTCATTATTCAGATGTCACATGCATCAGGGGGGCCCCATCATATTTTCATCTGGGCCCCCTACCATGTTTGGTCGGTTCTGGTTGGGAGCCTATGGCTAATGATATTTTGGGGCTCTCAACATAAATAAATATATTAATTACAGAAATGGGGAAAATTTTGTTATGAAGAGTAGGTAATTTATGTAAGAAATATTGTTTATTTTTGTTTAATATACATATTTCTATTTTCATGATATTTAATATGTTTATTTGTCAATTGGGGACCCATTGTTCCCGGGGGTCCAGGGTTGCAACCATGTTAGCCCATCTGTTGATTCACCCCTGACTCATACCGTTGTGTTATACAGTTACTAGCTGGAGTTAACCGGCTTCTCTCGGGAAAGTTTTCTTTTAAGTAGCAAATGATTTTTATTTCTCGGAGCCCCGCGCTGTCGGTGCCCCAAAATTTCTCATATGTATCATTCGGAGAAGAGGTTTACACGGGATTTTAACTACCACCTAAAGAAACCATCGAAAAATTTTAGTCAGGCTTGTGCTCGTTTGTGTATATCAATCGCGAATCCATCATATAATCAAGGCAGACGGCCTTTTCAGGAATATTTGGCGTAATCGAGCAGTTTTATTAAAATATGAATTACTCCGAGTGCACCATAAGTCCTGAATTTTCGTTCCCCATTCCTTAATTACGCAAGCGATGTTTACATTAACAATTACTATTTTATATATTGTATTGTAAAGTTTTACCATTAATGTAATTACGCATTAATGTCCTAATTAATATTCACATGGATAGATGCACCGAAGCCTTTAAAGCAGCAATAAAATTATGTGAATACTATTAGCCAAAACGTAAACAATAAACAACATCTTGGTTACCGAACAAATGTAAGTAGATGTATCGATTTATGTTGCAAGCAAGCTTACAGTCCTTTAATGGTAAAGGAAAACAACGTTCTAATACTCCTTAAAAATCGTTAGACTCACTTTAAAAGTATTCACAGGCTATATTTAATCAATTTGTACCCTTTATCTTGGCGTTGGCTATTCTTCCTCTATGGCGCGCCGCGGCGTGGATTTTCCTTACATTAATGTTTACGTGGCTATCTCTTTTTGAAGTGTACAACAATTGAGAAATTTAGCTTTGTTGCCGCCTGGAAAATGTTAATAAATTTTGCGCTTAAAGGATAATTTCGAGCGATTTAACATGTAATACGACAGAACATGAACATAATTAAAATATTCCGTCTTTCGTGCGTAAAATAAGCCATTTCTCGTGATCGTAAGTTAACATTTAGGTATATTTATATCCACATCCGTGAAGGGCTGCATGGAATTTTGGGGTTTCTCCACACCATTTCCCATGCATTCTTATGGAAATAGTATTTCGTTGACCCTACAGGGTATGAGAGACCCCACGGTCTGGAAACCTAGGCTAAAACCTTCCCTTGGTCCGTAGCATGGGCCCATGAAACTTTTGAAGTCGACGGCTCTTATGGTGTCCGAGTTATTAGCGCACAAATATTCTCTTTTATATATTAGATTAGCCAAAATACACTTTAGGCGTCAGGCCGACAAAAACTGAAAGTGTTGTTCAAATTTTCACGAGTTATTAGAGTTGCGTGACCGGCAGACAATATTTTATTATATTAATATTACATTTATATTAGGTATTATACGAGTTGTTGGTGCCTGTATACTGCAAACGCTTAAAAATATCTCCATAAACCAACATCTTATTAAAATTAAATTATTAATTAATTAATTAAAAGGAGTAATGTTTTTTACTCAATACGATATAGTGTTTCAAAATTATGACGTCACCATATGTATACATCGTAGTTTAAAATCGATGGCATTATAATATAGTCCAATGATTCTCATTAAAAGCGCCAAATCATTGCTATTATAATATGTAGTTTATCAATCCCCATAGTTAAAAGGACTAATGTATTTTTTCTCGAATACGGTAAATTGTTTCAAAATTATGACGTCACCATATGTATACGTCGTTGGTTGAAAAAAATTCCCTATTAAAAACCACTAAATCGATGCTATTACAATACAAATGACCAATTCCCATTTTAAAGCATTGGACTCATTGCCATGGTAGTTGAAAATTCTCATTGTTAAAAATCTTTTTTCCGTTTAAAAAGGAATTCCTACGGCAATTCGCGACCGATTTGAATTTAATCTTAAAAAATAATAAACCTTATTCTTTCAGCTATAGATCGGTTTCCATCCCGAGCTTCTATCTTAATTTCAATTCGCAATTTTATAAAGCCGCGCTCAGATTCCCATGATTTTCAAAGGAGAGCGTTTTTCCGCATTTTCCGGGAAATTAATACATTTTTCTGGGATTTTCGAGTTTTTCAGGAAGCCTGAACGAGGGCTGGAACCTACCTGTGAAAACGACGTTTCTATCTTCCGTGGTTCGGTCTGAGAGTTTCATGTCAGTGAGTGAAGCCCAAGCAGCTTAATATAATAGAAGTTTTACAGTTGTTTAACACGAACTCTAATTTTGTGATTTGGAAGGAAACCTTTGTCTGTTATTGTATTATAATTATGTATTTTTTTTGTAAAATAATGTTTTACTGAATGGCTTTTAGGGGTCCGAATGAGCTGGGGGCTCCTTCAAACTGGGCACTGACGTAGCAAGGGGGAGGGGGTGCGAGTGTGTCGACAGCCCGAGATGCCGATGTTTCGTTACAAACATTTATATAAATTTCCATTTTAAATTGCTAAATTTGTATATATATGGTACCTAATATATGCTTTTTAAATGGAACATGTTTCAAATTGTTATTTTTTTTATCATAAAAGATTTAAGAGCGTGAGTTTTGGTCTTCACACCGGAATTAAAATTACTCAGTACGACACCAGATAGGGGCCCCGATGCATTGTATCTGCTGCGTCCCCTAGAACAGTGTTTCTCAACCGGTGGGACGCGAAGGTCGTCTAGGTGGGACGCGAAGTTTCGATGGTAATTTATGTTTAGTTTTTCTCAACAAAATTACTCCAATATTAAAGGGTTTTTAAAAAATGTCCATAAGGATTAATATGGTTCTGAAGTGCAGTCGACATAATAATCCACTTCTTGGAATAGATGAGGTTTGTTTTTATCATTGTGAGACCAAGGTCTTTCGACAAAATGGTTGATGGGACCTAAGTTTTTTGACAGAATGGTAGGTGGGACTAAAGACGCAAAAGGTTGAGAACCATTGCCCTAGAAGGCTGGCTCTGAGTTTGAGAGTAGATGTGTTTCAGATCAAGTTGTTTCAAAACTTCCATCCCAAAAACATATTATTTTTTAAAATCATTGTTTTAAGCACCACGGGTTATAGCATGCTTCAGCCTGTTGATCAGGTGCTCTACAAAAAGAATATAGTTCATTTTTTCTACGTTCGTGTCTTTAATTCCATTTATGATCCAATTTAACACATAAAGAGCACAAATTTTTGCTATCTTTTTCACGATTTGGAAAAGACGGGAATAAACGATAAGAAGCAGGAATTCACTATCAAAATAATCGACTATCTTCAGAGTAATAAAAAATATTAAAAATTATCAACCAAAGTGATATCAGAGCTAAATTGCGGAGTGTTACAGTTCTCATATAACTGTCAGAGAAAATATTATTGACAAGAAAGATAACTCCAGTAGCCACAAACTGTTGGAAAAACCAGATACACAAAATTAGCCTATAAAGTAACTGTTTACAGTGGTGATCCTAAAAATGTCATTAGTTGTTCTCGGTAATTTTTTCATGGAAGGGAAAATATTAATTGTTCACGCGTCTCAAAGTTGGGGTTCATGGAGAGACGAGCAGTAATCTCTTGAGCGGAGCGTTTCGTATCTATGCGGACACGCAATGGCGCAGCTAGGAGGGGTGGCAACTTAGAGCTCTGCACGGGCCTGATTTTCTAGGCCCGACACGGCCCGTTCGTTGTCGAGGAACTTCTAGGCCCGGCCCGTGGCCCGTTTAAAGCCCCTCGGCTCGAGAAATGTAATTATTGTATTCCAAATTTTCTATTAACATCTTTGGGCTGTTCAATGATTTGAAAAGGATTTTTTAAATACACATATTCGTATGCCTTGGAAGACCACAAGCAAAATAAATTACTATACAAAATACATAAATATAATGTTATAGGCAACAAATATATTAACCAATTCAGCACAGAGGACGAGTCACATTCGTTCTTCACTAACACTGGGTTGGTTACTTGAAAAAAAACCCATGCCACTTTTTTTGCTTGAACCCATTTAATAAGGAGGGCTAGTGTGACTCGTCCTCCGTGCTGAATGGGTTAAATAAATACTTATGCAAATCGTATACGTAAATTGCAGACACTGATTAAAATATTTCGGCCCGTCAAAGGCCGAAAATTTTTATAACAAACCTGATATATCCAGCAATTTCTAAAGCCCGGCCCGGGCTCGTAATGAATTCCGAAGATCAGCCCGTACCCGGTTCGAGGCCCGGCACGTGCAAGACCTGGCAACCGGACACTTGCCACCACCAAGATAGGAGATAATCTTAACAATAGCATAGATTATGTGAGCGTCAGATGGAAATAAGGTGGATCGAAGGTGTCCAAATTAGAATCGTTACCTTTATTCATTAGTTTCTATCATTACACGAAGGCTCTTGCAGATAAACCAATAAACAAGTGCTCAGATCATAATGTGTGGCAGTATCTCTCTCCAAACTAAATTTATGGCTGCGCCGCTGCGGGCAGGCAATGGTTAACTGAGACGCTTTCCTTGCAACAGGGACTAGAGTTTTTATAAATTAGCAACAAAAAATAATGGAGGAAAAAAGATAGCCATTTTACCTAATGTTAACAATTCGTTCTCCGATTTGATTTATATCAGTTGTTTATGCAATGAGTGCTAACGGTGCTAACATTATTGTCTTGCGCTATATTACGTCCCGCGACGCATATTGATACTATAAAATCAATGTTTTCCATCTATTTTTCATTGAAAACTCTAACCGAAAGACATTTTTTTGGATATGAGGATTACAAAGATTGGTGTACATATTTTTCATTAGCTCCCGAAGAAAGCAGTTTAAAAAAACGCTAATCTAACCGTAGGCCGCGTCAAGTCGTCCTTGGCACGCATGTGTCCCACATACTATTAGTAAGGAACATTCTTCGCGATGCCATTGATAGCTGTTGAGCTTAACAAATTGAATTCATGCGAGAAACTTGATTTGGTGCCAGTGAATCATATATCAAAATTCTCCGAATTTTCAACGTCTCGATCAAGATTAAAATTCTTCGCGATTTCTGGAAGAAAACAAATGTAACATAAAACAGCAGTAAAAGTCGGCCAATATATCAACACATTTTACATGGAACAACATAAACTCAAAAATCAAGCGTGACTAACAAAAATCGCAATTATGACGCGCACTATGAGACCAATCAAAACAACTTTAAGGAGTCTTCTCATGCTAGAATTAAACTCTTTAAGCTTCGTTTTACGTTTCTTGGCGAATCCTTAAAAATACATTGTCCTAGTTAAATTATAATTTTAAATTAAAGATTCTTCACGATGAGAAGCGTGAGTTGCATTACACATAAGGCAATACCACATTTTGCACAAATTTACTGTACTGTAATGCGAAAGTCAGATTATATTAATATGCAATGCGATCTTTATTATTTACATATAAAAAATTGTGTGTTCACTAATAAACGGTATTCTCCTTCTATTTGTGGGGTGCATGACGTCAGACATTACTTCAACGATTGTCTCTTTTCTGGCCTTGGCATTCCTTACTGAAACTTCAAGGGCGACATTCATTTTGGAGAAAAACAATCACAAGAGGTGAGCAACTTACCTTAGTTATAGGAGTTTCGATTGTTATGGTCGCTTTAAATTTACGGATTTCTTCGGTTTCTGTTTCACTTCATTAAAATCGATTTCTCTCGCTGTCGTCTTTGCTTAGCATAATACTTTTTACTCAAGTTTTGTTTACGTCTGATGGATCATTTTTTGTCTTTAAGGGTGTGCTGCCAACTCAACTTTTACCTCACCCATAAGCATTCACGCGAGAATTTTAAGTACAAGTTATTGATGCTTTCGGTGTACCTTTTAAATCGTTCAATACGAAAATATTCTTCGACTTGTAACTAAAATTCTATGGCGGTGGAATATTATCAAACGGATGTGTTATGTATTCCAAAATAGAATTTGTGATCTGTATGATTTAATCTCTCTCGCAGAAATGGAATGTTAATTTGGTAACATCTATTCTGAACTTGACCCATCAGGACGGAATTCACCTTGACGTTGCGTTCTGCTTGTTGTTTCGACGCAGGCGACATCTATCTGAGGTATTCGCAGACAGGCTAAGAGGCGGAGTCGTAGACGATACCAGCGACATATCACGTCAACTTCAGTGCTAGAAATTTGAAGCTTCTGTTGTGTACGTGGGTTTTACCTCGTTGAAAACAGTTTCGGTAGTTTGTTATCTAGTGGGGACGAATTTGGTAGGATTTTGTCTGATAAGAATAAAGAGCAGATAAATTCTGATTATGAGAAAACCAGATACATAAATAAAGTATTTTATGGATGTTCTGATTTCAACGTGGCATTGATTACACCTATAGTCAGCAATGAATTGTTAAAAGGGTAAGTTTTATTCATTGTTTTGCATGATCGATTGAGGTTCGTCGTTTTCAAATAGGTACTTATTCTTCAGCGTTAATCTTGAGTGTGAGACGTAATCAGTTCTCTATGAATGTACTTAACGCGAGTTGGAAAAGTATACCGATAGCGCAATCCTGCCTTTTTGGATGTTTAACCTAGTCATATGCTTTACCTATATAGTTTTTCAAATTCATGTAGTCGTGCAGTAATGTGCTCAATAATTGTATACATTTATGGGCGCGGCCTCCTTTGCATTGACTTCGTGGCCATATTGGGTCTGCATTCCTGTCGTTCGAAAGGAATTCGCTGGGTGTCAACTCAATAGAATGTGCAGGCTGACGGTCCTTATCTCTTCCATGTTCGTAAATAATGGCAGTTGTATTGTATTCGCTTAGTACTCACTCCTCATCTGAAATGTATCATTTTAAATGCGTAGTGTTTACTTTGTGTTGTTGTTCAATACTACGCAGTCAAGTTGTATCATTGCGTTAGTGAAGTCAGCTGTCAAATAGTTGACGTATCGATGGTATCGTGTAATTATTTTGTTTTTATATTCCATTTAATGTTTATTAAAGGTTTTGAAGCCCTTCCCAATGAAATCCAGTTTTCTTGTAAACAGCGGGTGGTTATTGTTTGTTATTTAGTGCCAAGTCATGTTGGTACTATTACCGAATTCTGTGGAGCAGTTTTTTTTTAAATATTCAATGAGATGAAATGTTGTGAAGTTGATGCTACGTTTTTGTTTATTAATTTCTTACTCTTGAACATACATAAAGTTTAACCAGTAAGGCCAATGGCAAGGTGTTCTGATTCAGAACAAAATATTTCATATCTTCTTGTTTGTGCTACGACTTCAACTCGTGTCCAAGCTTAGTGTCTTATTCATTTAATTTCTGTGAAGAGACCTTAATGTGGGAAGATATGTAATTAGTTAATAGCCATTGTGTGGTGTTTCTCGACGTATTGAAAAGCCGTAATATATGAGAGGATCGAATGTGAGCGAGTTATTGATAATTTAATTTTGAAATGTTTTCAGTGTTTTATGGTATTGAAATTATGAATACTTCAATGCAATACGAATTATTTGTACGCGTGATTCCATAGTGACATTTTGAAATTAATTATTTGTGAATGTCATTTCGAAAAGAAATTTCTTTCGGCGTAGATATTTCTTTAAAACCATAATAAAAGTTTAATAATATGCAAGCTATTCTAGTATTACTGTAGCGTACATGTGTATATCATTATATTCTTTTGATTTCAGAACAAGCTGGCGGTAATCCTTAAGACTTGAGTACAAGAATTATGTCAGAATTGGGACCATCATTGCCAATTTGTGACTGGGAGGCTATACAACTATTTCAGTAGGTTTTTATAAATTTCCATTAATTTGCTTCGCTTTCCATATTTGTTTTTTTTCTTTTAAAAAGTAAATTAACATCTCCACGCCTGTGTAATCACTGACTAAAATGCTCGAAGTCTCTTATCATTATCAGAAATGCAGTGCAGAGTTTCGATTTATTTGTATTTAGTAGATTGGAGTGTATATGGTAGCGATATTATTAAATCTGAGCGTATATTTTGCTTTTTATATAAAATTACAAATAAAATTTTTACTTAAAAGATGCTTTGTGTAAAAATTGGACCTATATTAAGTGAGCCATATGTATTGTGCAGAAATACACTGGCCAGCTCAGCTGATGGCTTTTATCAAGTAGATGGTATAGGAAATTATTGCAGCCTTAAAATATAGGAGTAAAACCATATATGCATTTTGTTGATAAAGTAGCTGAGGATGCCCGCTTTGTGAGTGGAATGAAAATGGTGTTTAATCATGCTTTATATAAATTATAAATATTCTTTGCATATTGATTTATTTTTGTTTGGAAATAAAAATCTAAATATTAGGGACTATATTTGCAAATTATTTTAGTATTGCATTTCCCATATTTTCTGTTTATTGAATTAGTCCTTTTTCAAAGTTGTTTATTTTCACTTACTGTAATTACTTTCATATGACTTTTAATCTATTGTATTAGGTCGTTAATGATGAGCACGCATTCATGTGGCTTAAATGTGGTATTATTTTATTTTCAAGTTGTCTTCAAATTTGATCATTTTTAAGTTAGTTGTTGTGTTATTTATTTTATGAAATTGTAAATACTTAATTTTTGCAGCTCCTGTATATTTGGTGTCATTTTAAGTTAAGGGAGGCTTTGTGTATCGCATCATTTTTAGTGTTTTGTTTACATTTTTTCAAATATTACATAGTTTTAGTTGAGCTTCTGTGCATGTATATGTAAAACAAAGCAAAATGATAAAATTTCTACTGGAATGATTGCTGTTGAAATGGTGCAATATTTACCTTTAAAAAGGAATAATTTCATGTAGGATAAACTCATACTATGTTATACAAGTTTTTGTTTTACTTTCATGTATATTCAGTTAATGCTCAGTTAAAGCTACAGTTTTGTCCGAGTATTTTTGCTCTTAAAGAAATTTTCTTAAGCAAAATTTTCTTGCAAATATTTTGATGTTCAGAAGTAATGTTGTTGTATGCATGGTAGTATGATCTATGGTACCATGCATTTCAATTCTATCATTTTTAATTGCATTTATATAATTTATCAGTTGTAGTGTGTTTTTCTTTTAGCATTGTTCTATTTCAAAACCTTATCTACAGATTTTTAACTTCAAGTGGTTAAAAAATCCTGCCTTTCCATATGAAGTACAGAAAATTAAGAACTTTTAAGCTTTTAATTAGGTATGCAATTAGCGATTATATAATAAATTCCTGTTGTTTAAGCTGTAATTGTAATTTTAATGTTATCATTGAGCATATTTGGAATATTAGTTTTTATTTTGGGAATCAATTAAATTTTCCTTACATTGTCGAGGGTAGTACAATTGGTTTTATTAAAGGGAGGATCAAAACTCTTCTTAAAAAGTATCTTGTTATGATTCTGAATCTCTTATAGAATGGTGATTGCTGAATTTCAATAATTTCATGTGGAAAATAATGTGATTATGTTATCTACCAATAGTTTTTGTTTATATTATCTTTGAATTATTTTGAGTCATGGAACTTTAACCTATGTTGAATTAGTAATTTCGAGCTGTTAAATTAATATATTAATAGTATTTTATTTGTGAATTTTATATTTTGTGTAAGCTGTTTGGCATGTTCATTAGTATTGGAAAAACATTGCTGATATTTCTTTAGACCGCATTGCTTTTCCTGTTGTCTTTATTAATTGCCTTCGGCTGACCATTTGGATAGGATGTACATAGGGTGACCAGTGTCCAACAAGATAAAAATCCCTAATCCAGAAGATGGATCTGGAACAAGGCAGTCATACAAAATTTTGCTATAACTAATTTTTGTAAGATAAACACTTTTTCATGCAAGAAAAATTCCACAGATTGGAATAGATACAATGTCAGCAGAAGAGTGCGACTTATAACAATGATTATAGTCTGCAGTAAAGGGACACCATATAGATTACCCATCAGAGATGAAAATACATGTCACCAACACTCATATTGTAAAAACATTTACTGTTTACTTTTCCTCCGTATCAGCATATGTGAATAGAATAAATTTAGCTACGAGTTTAAATAACATTTTATAGCTGATTTTTAAAGAGGTTTAGAATAAAATACATCTGATTGTCCTGACAAGCACTTTTGGGACAAAATTTTAATGGTGGTTAATTTAATGTCATTACATGATTTATCTTTTAAAGGTCAGTCAAACTGGATTACTGTTCTTATAAATTTGTAATTCAACATAATAAATTGCAGCTATTTTGCAGATGATTGTTATTTGAAGAAAAAAACAAAAGTTAATAGGTAATAAAACAATGAAAAGGTGTTGCTGAAGCTACATAAGATGAATGGCTGTAGTCAGAGAGACAGATGCAGTTAAGCAGACTTATTGCTGTTGGATATCAAGCTTTCCTCCAAATTCAATTCACGTGTTAGCCTATCATAGGGGCAAGTTTACTTGTTAATAAAACCTGCAAAGAAATAATTTGGTGTAGCCATTATAGTAAAAACTAAGAAAGAATGAGCATTTTTGGTCTCCCATGATGGTAGGCATTGTAGAGCCCATTGATAGGTCATATCAGTTGGTGAAGTTTAAATATCTGTAGTTAGCAGGAATCATCAATAGTTTGGCTTTTAAGAAGAAAGGGTCATAAGAATGGATGAAAAATGTGGTAGGCAGATGAAAGTTCTAAAGATGGGGAGTTTCTGGAAATAGTATTACAAAATAGAAGCATAAATAAACAACAAACTAATAAAGAATTGAGTAATTACAGAATGTTCTTATTTGCCTAAACTAATGTTCTGAAGAAGACTGAAGTTCCTATTGTGTGATAAAAAAGTGGAAATTACATGGACTTACAGTGGAATCTCATTATAATGTTCTAGCCGAAGTACCTGGCATTGATAAACTCCCGAGCTCTTACATGATCTTTGAAGCACAGGTTAAAATTTTGTTCAGAGAAAGTACATTTTCCACAAAAATTTGGTGAGGGCACATACAAGTTTCGGAGATAGAAATTCAAGAAAGTGCCAAACCTGCTATTAGTCATTTTGTCTACATTGTTTTACATGAACATTTTCTTTGGTGAGCATAATAAAAAAGAAAAAGTTTTGGTTCTGTTCACATAATTGGGGGGGGGGGGTGAAAGGTAAACAAGGTGACTAGCACTGGCGATGAGAAGTGAGACTAGTATGCGGCATGGCATACACATACTCGCCCCTTGGGTTGGGTAAGTTTGGTTAGGTGGTATTGGTTTCTTCCCACATTTGCTGTGCCCCCCCCTTTTGTTTTGGATTGGGTAGCTTTCATCTTGTGATATTACTCGTACTATTTTCATTAAGTAAAATGCCTCCATTAAAGTATCACCAATTTCCACTGGTAGAAGAAACTAGCGTAAGGTTTCTGCAGGAACTGGGTGTGATTGCAAGCCAACGCAAGGGCTGCCGAGACCACCCAATGCTTCTCTACTTTGGCTATGATTTCTGATGGAATTACAGTGTAGCAGGATGCAGAACTTATATTTATGTTTGTCTTCTGTTTCTTTGCATTCCCCCCCTGGTAGTTCCATTTCTTGTCCCTTTCTCGGCCTTGCCAGTGCTAGCGTCACCTTGTTTACATTCACCCTAGTTATGTGAACAGTTCCAAATTTTCCTCTCTGTGGGTCTTACGTGATCTGTGAGGTAGCAATTAAAAAATTTATTCTGAGATGAAAATTCGAGAATTTCCCAAGGCTGCTTAACACACATCCCGTAAACAATGGGAAAATTGCACCTGATACTTCAGAGAAAACATCTTGCCTTTCTGCCCCTCAGATCAAAGGGATTGCAAAACAGTACCAAATGTTGGCAAATTTGATGGCAGCCATGAGTGTCAAAAGAGTGGAACGTAACTATGGGAAGAAACCTCAATTGGTGTATAATACTATTAAATGAATAGAGACGAAAAATTCTAATAACTTTTTTGTGGGAAACCTGCTGGGAATTTTGACCCAATCATGTTTATTTTAGGGGTTGTAGGAGTCATCATGCTAAGTTGGGTGGAGGTTGGCAGAAAACAAGCTGACCTCTCTCGGCTACATGAAATTGTCATGTGATAAACTCGGGGGTAGACAATTGCCACCCCTTGCAATTTTGCAGACTTGGTGAGTTTGTCAGTGTTAGTTGGTGTCGATACTGTGTATCTAGAAGGTATGAGTGAAAGAATGAACTCTCGAGTGGATTTGGCAAAACCACACAAGAGCAGGAATTTGATGACACAGTGATCAGCTAATGAAAACTTATACATTTCTTTGTGCTTTGGACATCACATAAATATAAATGTGAACAGATAGTGTTATGCTTGTAAACAAAAGAGGGTGGGAAAGGAAGGGAAGGGGAAGAAGGGTTCTTTAGCATCTTGGGTCGAGAGGGATCAGTAGGAAGGGGATGGCATGGCCAGCCGGTAACTTCCCAGCTGGGTCTGAGGAGTGAGCAGACAAACATGGTTTTGCTTATGTATATATATGTATAGATGTCTGTGGACATATTTTTCTACGGTGTACTGTAAGTACATTATACTGAATATGCCCACAAGGTGCACCGTGAGAAAGAAAAAAATTAAAAACCATCATATTGCACACTACTGCTTCGTAAAATGATAGGTTATATTCTTTGGTTCATTTTTAGAATATGACATTTCAAATCTTTTTTATTCCATCAAATGATTTAAATGAAGTCTGGCATATCAGCAAATTTCATAATGTTTTTCAATTTCGCCATTCACTTGGAAGCCTCTTTATGAGGACATCGGCTCTACCTTTACCTTGTACTCAAAGTCACTACTTATTTCTTCATCTGGCTCAGTAATGCTCTCCACAATGTCACACTATATGTCAACAAAGGTGTGGTTTCCAAATTAATATTCTAATCTGCAAACTTTTTGAACGAAAGGGAAAAAGGAAGTTTAAGTTTGGAGAAGACATCTTTCCAGAGCTCACCAAGAATACTGCATTCCTCTTCATAAGTGGCATCTGCTGTCTGGGATGAAAGTAAAATGCCCGACTTCTTCCAGCAATTGGCAATTGTCCCTCTCAATAACATCCCCCCAACCTCTCATCATTTCCATCCTTTTCTTTCCCAGAGACTACTTCCGTAGAAATAACATATTGTCTGTAAGATCTAAACAACCAATCTGAGCTGACATTGAAATTCTCAACTTCCATTTGTCTCACAAACTTGCATGCTTTTACCTGCAGCATAAGGCCAGTAAATAGAATGTCAACTGCTCAGACATCCTTAAACCCATGTGTTGACTCCTTAATTCCTTTATGATCTCCCAAACATAGACGCTTCCGATCCAGACACAATGCACATCCCTCATAAGGTTTCAGGATTTTCTCCCATTCCTGTAGTACAGTGGATGTTGTTGGCACAATTACTGATTCCTTCCAAATAGCTGCTTGTTTTATTGTCACCAATTTCTTTTAAAATGTTCATTTTTTTACATGATGAAAACTTTTCATTTGTTCACCTTTCTTTGAAACCACTCATGTTCATGGGAATAGAGGATGGTTCAATTTATACAATGTAAAATTCTCTTTAAAACCAAATACTACTGCTGGCGAGCTGAGTATACTTCGTATACACACTTTTACATATAAAGGCAGGTTAATAATTGGCTCTCCAAGAGCAGAGCACTGTAATGAAGGGCTAGAAAAGGGAAAGAGATGCATCGACCCCTGCTGATTTCCATAAGCTGGAAAAGGGAATATCCCAGCATTTTTAGTTTTTCAAAATTTGATCATGAGAGATCCTTAATGGGTTTCTTGAAATAGGAGGAGAAAAAGGAAGGGGCAAAAATCACAGTATAATTTTCCCTTTTACCCAGCATTTTTACTCAAGGCATCTCAGCAGGAGTCAGCATTCTTGCAGGCCTATCATGATCTTTTGTGAGAGAGTGTAGAATCCAACAAGTGAGATTATTACTAGAAATAAAGAGTATATGTCAGAATATTTATGAAAATGCAATTGCGACAATCAACACTTGCTGCTAAATTTTTCAGTTTGGAAAATCCCTTCTTTTTGGAAATTGGAGGAGTTGGGCAGATCTTGTTGTACAAAAGACTAAAGGGGCATCTAAAATATCCTCCTTTTCCATTTATGGAGTATGGCTGATAATATTATCTTGACCTGAATCTAAGGCACATAGATATTATCAGATCTTCTTCAGGGTAGAGAAAGGAAACAATTTGCCGAGCACATTGTTTTGTTCCTTATCTCTGCCTTTGGATTATGTGATGCCCCATAAGACATTGTCATAGAGCTTCTTGAATGAAAATTCTATAAAAATTGGTATAGAGTTATGCCAGGTTGAGAAATCACTTTCTTTTACATTTTGGTGATTCAGTGGCAAACAACACTAGGAATGAGTAAGAACTTTCTATCCCTTAGTAATCTGGTGATGAAAATTTGGGCTGGATTGGAAAAAAAATTTGTCTGGACCGTGAATTTATACGTGATATTGAACAGTACATTACATTGAAGTACATTATGCTGAAGTATTTTTACATAATTTAATCTTGAAAAAGTAGAAATGTTTGAATTAGAAATAAATGAGATAAAAAGAATTGACAGAAAAAAAACAAATACACAAGACAAACTAAGATCATTTGTATCTGCATAATGGGATGTAATTGCCAAGAAAAGTTATGGAAGATAAAGAAGATATGAAAAGGCAAGGAAAAGAAGTGTAAGAGTTGTTGATAGTGTGATTCAGAGAAATTAATACATAGTTCTAGCAGGTTGATAAATAGCCAGCATGGTTATTTTGAATTATCAGATTGTATAACATGTAGAAGACCCTGATTGATTGAACCCTATATTAGTCGTCCATGTAGAAAATCAAGTGCATATTTTGTGATTCCCTTCCTTAAAGTAATTCACTTATAGTTCTTGAGGAAAAGGATGGGGTTGAGTCATGATATTGCCTGAAAAGTTTTGAGCTTGAGAATGTTTTACTGTTAATCAGGAGGTAAATGTTAAGCTCCATACCCTAATCGTGAGTATTTGGGTTTATGGAGTGAAAGGAGTTGCATAAGATGTCAAGGCTATGCAATCACAAAAACATTTTGGTAACTATATTATTTATGAAAGAACCATCTTCATGAAAAAAGTCAACCGATAAATTTTAAGTTGGTTGATGTAGGCTGTTATGATTTATGATGAAAAGGTTTAACCTGGTAAAAGTTGGTAGTTCGCATTATAAGTACTTATAGTATTTGTTATAAAATAGAAAGTGGTTGGGCCACAGAGAAAAAAATTAGTGGAATTTTTGCTGTATTGTTTTTATCAATGAAAAGGAGGATAAAATATTAATCAGTTGCATCCTTTTGTCCTCGGCAGGTAACTGGATAACTTTGTATTGGATACACCGGAAAGGTGCTCTCAGATTCTTCAACTTGGTAAGCTGCACTTTTTACATATACTTGTCTTTTATGCTGAAATAATTGTTGCATTGACAAATATCATTATATAGCATACTGTATATTGAGTTGACCTATAGTGATTTCAATTTTTTCAATTTTATGATTTCTTATGCAAGTAGGTATCCCTCAATTCCTTCTTATCATTCTAAGGTTAGCTGTAAGTGTTCATGACCGCCAATATGATGCCTTATCGAGGAGAACATCGCACTAGCGTCCATTCCAATGGATACTCTTCAGGTAAGATGACATAATATCTTGGGTTTGAAAATAATAATGTTAATTGTGACCAATTACAGAAATTTGGTCTGGAAAGTCACTTCCATGAATGATAATTGTATAATGTTTTGTGTACTTTTGACTTGGACTAATAAATGAAAGATTTAAATATTACAACTTTTGAAGTCCAAATTATAGACTGGGTTTTGTAGTTTTTCAGTGATATGGAGTTTAAGTTTTTTATTTTTAGTTTTATATGTTGGTTCTTATCGTTGAGTAAGGTCATGGATTAGTTTTTATCTTTCTCTTTTTGGACCACGCAGATCATCAAAGCCAGGTATCCAATGAAGAGGCACCTACTTTTGTAATTGAGCATCTGGCCACTTTCACCGTTTCCAAGGAAACAGGCATTGTATATCCGGCTGATGGGATGCGCAGGCTGTTGCAGTTGGAGAAGGCAAATGGAATATGGTCGCAGAAAATGCAAATGAGGCTTGATCGATCTTGGGTCCTTATTATGGACTATGAGACTGGGGTACGATCACTTATGAATCATCATTTTTAACATTACCCATATATATGATAGGAAAAATTTGATCATCTATTATTTTTTGCAGTAAACTTTTTTCATATTATGTTGTTATTACTGTATTTGTGGCCAGTAAGACATTTAATAAAAATTTCAGGAAATATATTCACTTTATACATTTGCCATTAGGTTAATTACTACAGGTACAAAAATGGCAATGCAGTATGCTAAAATAGCTAAGTAATGCGAATCATTCAGCTTAGAGCTCATAATTTGTAAATGTACTTAAAAGAAATCAGCTTATTTACTTGTATATGAGTAATTCCATGTCAAATCGCACACCTTTGAGATGGTCACATTTTTATTTGCATAAAAATTTGTACACATATTATATAGACGAAAATATGAGACCCATGTTTTTTTTAAAAAAAATAGCATTTATAGTTTCGAAGTTACACGAGATCCAAGTTTTTGGAAAAAGTGGAAAAACAACCATGCCAGGTGAATTTGATCGGTAAAATTTTCCGATCTATTTATCATACAGACTTGCTCTTGGTCTCATTTTAAAGGCCTTGAAAATCTCTATCCGATGGTATATGTCACATACCACATTTATTTACAAATTTATTTGATGATTGTTTCCGTAATGTTTAAATGTATTTTTATTATCTGCTCACCAATGTAAAATTCTCTGTATACCATGTAATTTTCAAGATGGAGAACCAATGGAATCTTTATGAAATAAATCATTGTCTATGGTGCTGCGCTTCGCTCCATTCAAGCTGAACAGTCATGCGCAACAACAATACGAAATGGCTGTTCTCCGGCATCATGTTACATGTAGGGGAGGTCTTTGAGGGGAAGGCCCACTACACAATTATTCAATTCTTCTTTGTTGTCCTTGAAACCTTTCAAAGGTATGTTAGTTCTGATCTGACAGTTGTACGAGATAGATGTAGATAGTGCTATTTTTACATTATAGCTAGATAGTGCTATTTTTACATTATAGCACAATATTTTTGTGTATATGAGGTTAGATGGTTTATAATTAATAACAGTAATTGTAGTTCATAACACTAATTCATCATTATATGCTTTACAGTTGACTGATGCATTTTATGCGTCATGGCAAACCCTTGGTCACGGCATGATATGTGTTGCAATCCATTTTGAAAGGAAAACCATGGAAAGAAATCATGGAAAAACTTATGACCAGTACTTCCAACAATGCTTTGTAAATTGAAAATGTCAAAATCACACCTGGATTAAAAGTTTGTGATTCTTGCTGAATAAGAATTTCTAAATTGCCCGATACCGAATTGGATGATACCAGTGATACAGCAACTTCAAGGACAAGTGTTTCATCACCAAGAGCCTGACCGAGTACTTGAATTGAATCAAGTGCATCAAGCGGAAGCGTCAATATTCAAACTTTGAATGACACTTTAATAGAACTACAGGAGTCACCAATCATCAAAAAGAAATTGGGTCAGTGGAAGTATCCCGTTGAAAAGCGACAAAAGTTAATTGATGTACTAACTTCTAAAGTATTCAAAGTTGGACAGATTAAAGAAATAGAAGAAGATACAGAAAATGAAGTCATTGCCAATGACGTTCTTGTGAAATTGAAAGAATCTTTCAAGAATACAAGGGATAAACTTTTAAAACTCAGGATATTAACGATCTTTGAAGACTGGTCATACTGACAAATTTTGAAACATTTTGATACAACACATCAAGGTGGCCAAAGAAATAGCTGCGCAGAAGGGTATTCTCTCATCCCCGGATCCAAAAATGGGCATATCTAAAAAATCGCGTTGCGCAAAAAGTAATAGAATATTATGAATGTGACGAAATTAGCCATGTGATGCCAAGGGAAAAAGATTGCATTTCAATTAAGAAAAATAGGGAAAAGTTCATGTGCAGAAACGATTGATTCTTTGTAATTTAAAAGAAGCGCATCAAATGTTTAAAGAGAGGAATCCAGACTTCAAAGTTCAATTTTCAAAGTTTGCATAGCTGAGACAAAAAAAATGTATATTAGCTAGCTGGAGCAAGTGGCACTCACTGTGTTTGCATTTGTGCCATTCATGAAAATGCAAATCTGATACTTGCTGATGCGCATATAAAGAAATTAACTTCCAACTCAAGTGTGCCATTAAACGATAATTGTGATTGCCTAGGTCACATGGTATGTAGTACATCATCTTAACATTGTTTTATGCAACAATGTTTGAACTGTCCAGGAGTAAAAAATTTGATAGAACAATTGCAGAGCAATTTCGATGACAATTATGTACAGAACTTCACGTACAAGCAATGGATGTCCATCAACCGAGCCACTCTGGAAACAATGCTATCATCTGTTGAAGATTTCCTGGGAAAATTATCTGATAAGCTGCTGGCATTATTAGTGCATTCATTTATTGAAAAACAACAAAGCTCTTTCCCAAGAGAAATTAAAGATTATTTACAACCAGGGGAATACTTCGTTTCTTGCGATTTCTCTGAAAATTATGCATTTGTATTTCAAGACGCAGTCCAGGGAGACCATTGGAATAATGACCAGGCAACTGTACATCCCTTCATTATTTACTATAAGGAAAAAGAATAAACTAAACAAACAAATTTTGTTGTCATTTCTGAATGCTTAAAGTGCGACACCATAGCTGTACACCTGTTCCAATGACAATTGGTTATTTTTCTAAGGAAAAAAATTGGGAAATGCATCGAAAATTTTCTATTTCTCTGATGGTGCAAGTGCCCAATACAGAAATAGAAAAAAATTATGTTACCATGAAGAGGACTTCAACATTAAAGGCAGAGGGGCACTTTTTTCCTGCGTTGCAGGGGAAGGGGCCTTGCGACAGCATAGGAGGCACAACTAAGAGATTAGCTGCAAGAGCAAGACTGCAAAAAGTTCATGACCCCATAAACAATACTATAAAGTTTTACTGATGGATCGTTGACAATGTAAAAAATGTGAATGCACATTTTTTTCTGATGAAGATTACTGCGCAGAAGTAGCATCTCTTCAACCTCATTTCGCACAAGCCAAAGCAATCCATGGAACTCTTACATACCACGGTTTTATCCCCATTAACAAAACAAAATTAGTTACAAAAACTTTTTCTTTTGCAACAACAGCTACTGAGGCAATTTATGCAACAAATAAAGTTTTCGTTTTATCATGCGAGGGTTACTGAACAATACTCCTTCCCGATTCCTTCACCACTTGAATCGAGCAGATGCACAGCGCCATAGACAACGATTTATTTCATAAAGATTCCATTGGTTCTCCACCTTGAAAATTACATGGTATACAGAGAGTCAAATGAGGAATATGATGAAATTTTTTTCAGTATTTTAAATTGATGAGCAGATAATGAAAAATACATTTAAACATTATGTAAACAATTATCAAATAAATGTGGCATGTGACATATACCATCGGAAAGATATTTTAGAGGCCTTTAAAATGAGATCAAGCACAAGTCTGTACAATAAATAGATCTGAAAATTTTACCAATCAAATTCACCTAGCGCAGTTGTTTTCCATTTTTTCCAAAAACTTCAATCTCGTGTAACTACGAAACTATCAATGCTAATTTTAAAAAAAACACGGGTTTCATATTTTCGTCTATATAATATGTGCACAAATATTTATGCAAATAAAAAATGACTAAATTTATTGCTTCAAAGTGTACAATTTGACATGGAATAAAAAATAAATATAAAATAATATAAATATATAAGATTATATATATAATATATAAATATAAAACTTTTCTGAGTATAAGCTGCACCTCAAGTTTTTACAAAGTGAAGTAAAAAATATAGTGTACTAGAGCAGTGTTTCTCAACTGCCAGTCTGCAGTATAGTATTGGCCAGTCTGGGAGATTCCATTTTTTTAAAAAGTTGTATAATGGGCAGCACTGATTAATGAGAGGCTTGTGTATTCACTTGCGAAAGTGTAAAATTATCAACTTTGGTAGTTAAAAATTGATTTTACCAGTCCTTGATGGAATATTCAGATAATACACTGGTCTGTGACAAACATTTAGTTAATATACCAGTCCCTGGTAAATTTTTGGTTTAAAACCACTGTAATGTAGATTACAAATGAGAGAGTAAACATCACAATAAGGCTTAAACATTCTTGCAAACTAAAAATCATTAATAGATGCCATTGACTGAATAGATGTTTTTTTTAATATTAGAAATATTTATAATAATTATTTCAATGAAAATTTTGGACTGATTCAGTTGAATTTTTGTCTTGAGAAAGTGATATTTATGTTGTGCAACCTACCAAGTACAAGTGTCAGTGTTTCTTCTACTGATGGCATCACTCATTAGACCTAACCAGTACTTAACCATACTTTGGTATTCGTTGGTAACATTGACTAATAAGATGCGCATCAGTTTTTGCCACCTTTTTCAGAAAACAAGTACATCTCAAAAGTCAGCAAATTTAATGTCTGTGACAAGTAAAATAATTACTTTCATAAAATTATATTCAAAATGTTTATTTTATATGCTACAGTTTAACTAAAAGGGAACTTTATTTATAGGCTGTGATGGAGAAGTTCCCTGTTCCATTAATTCAAGAGCCAACTGCATTCACCAGCCATGATCCGATGGAGATCTACAATAATATTCTTGTGTTCATCGTTGGTCCTGGTCAGAGGCAGGCTCCCGGTCGCTCTGAAATGCACATTTTCCAAGTTAGTGTTGTATAGCTTAGATTTGAAGAGGAGATTGTGACATATATTAAAGTATTCTTTAAAAGAAAACTCTTGATCATAAATATGTTGTATGGTAAATATATTTGTGAAAATTGACCTGATATTGCATTGCAAATCTTGATTGAATTGATTGTTGTTTTACGAAGCTGATTTTACAGAACTTTTATTTTGTCTCATTGGTTACGTCATAAGTGAATCAGGTGTATTTACCTCGACATATGTTTAAATTTTATAGTGTCAGAGCGTTTCAGCCCAAGACCTGGTAGAGGACTTGAAATTGCTTCGAGTTGGCAAACTAGCAATGGGTCCGAGTGCAGGAGGACGTGGTGGGAGACATATTCCTCCTCCTCCTGCAACTCCTCCTCCTGAACCTCCCCTCAATGGAGTCAGTGTAAGGGAGCAAGTGTCTGTATTCAATGCAGCAGCTCATCGTAAGTTAACCATAACCATTTTAATTCATTTTTGTAGATGCTATGCTATGATAATGCCCATCACAGCTTGCCTTAGTATATCATTGTTTCTATGTATAAATTTAGCATCGTTTTATAATTAGTTAATTATGAATGAATAAAAATTTGCTTATTATCCTGGAGGTTGTGTTATTTGATCAAGCTTTTAAAATGAGTAAAAATCAAGCTAGAGACCTTGCAGACTTTTACTTAAATAAATCATAATTATCTATTACTTCACAGTAGAAATAAAATAAGAAAAAGCTCTTCTTTTAGGAATCATTGGTTTTAAATACCATATATTGCAGTGTGTAACTCAACTTGGATTTTTTTGCTTGAAAATGCGTGTTTAACCTCTCAAGCGTAATTTAAAAATGGCTTCTTCGGGTATTTAAATAATTTAGAATGTAACATGTTTTATTATAATAAATATCTTAGAAATTATTATGGTAAAAAATAAGAAAAAAATGGATAATAATATACAAGCCTTTGGCTATGTATATCAATTTTTTGAGACTTATATTTTAAGATTTTATACATTTTTGGTTACTTACATTTTTTATTCAGCTTCTTTGAATGTCATGTGGTAGATTTCAAAACATGGTACGACACACAGAGGAGGATTTCCTGGACAGTTTTTACATCTATAAGCTGTCTCCTTCCGCACACCTTTCTTAATGCAAACAACACTTCCTTTGTCCAACTCTTCTCTTTCCTGAAGGGGGATTGTCCTCTAGGAAATGTCACTCAGTTAGCCTTGCTGCTTCTGTGTCAATGTGCATTGGCCTTCCGTTTTTCTGTTCTAATCCTCTTTCTAAATACTTCGCAAATATCTCATCAATCAGTTTTGTATGGAAAAGTAATTGGTTATTTTGGTTGCCACTTTTATAATAAAGAATATATGCATTCAATAAAGAAACCTTGAGTAAATGCCTAAATAACTTCTTGTACCAAACGCGTGTTCTTTTTCTTTCTACCAAAAATGATTCAAGCAATTGGTCTTTCAGGTCCACTCCTCCCATATATTTGTTGTAATCTATTACAGAATCCGGCTTTTGCACTTCTTTACCACTTACAGTCACTGCAGACATAGTGTCACTATGTTCTGTACTTAGGACCGAAACCTCTTTTATCCTTCCATTTCAACGCAACCAATTTTCCACATCGCGCACTAACTATTTCTTTCTTTAGTGTTTTCTTCAGTTTTGCAGGCATCCCTTTTCGTTTCAACCTTACTGTACCAACAGCATCAGTGTGTCTATCAACTAATCATTGAAACAATTCAGGACTGGAGTAGAAATTATCCGTATATATACACCGACCTGTCTAGATAATTTTTGCAAAGCACAAGAACGACCTTGGTAGATAACAAATTATTTTCTTTGATGCATTCGCTATGTATTTTTGACCCTTTGCCATTATAAATTATAAAATTTAATAAGTATTCCGAAGGATCGGAGATTTCAAAAATCTTCATTCCGAACCTAGCTGATTTCAATGGCAAATACTGACGCCAAGAAAGTCGACCCTTCCACAACAAAAAAGATTCGTCAACACAAACTTCAGTACCTGGAGTGTAAGCAGATTGAAATTTTGAAATAAAATGATTTACAAAGTTAATTATTTTATAAATTTTGGGATAATTACTGACTATGTCTTTGTCATTATTATCCACGAAATGTAAGAATCGTGACAAAAGAGAAAATCTTTCCTCAGACATAACATCCGGTATAAGTGGTGTTACGAAAAGATATTTATGGGTGAAATACATCTTTATATTTGGTTTAGAAACAATATCCATAAGCAGATAAATTCCCAGCAAAACTCATATTTCATTAGGACACGTGGGATACCATTTTGAAAACCAAGATTTACGTAAGGAAAATTTTTTCATTTTTTCTTTCTCCAAGAACCTGTCTGCATAACAATTTGTCTCATTAGCGATTAGACCTATAATTTCGCTACCAAAAAATTTTTCCAAGTATTCAAGAGGACTTTCTTCAGAAACTGTAAGATTCACTGCACTTTCAAAATCACAATCAAATGGAGAATTAGCTCTCGCACTATCGACGTCATTCCAACTCAATACATGAGTAGCCGCTGCCTTATCAATTTCTACTCTCTTACTAATAAATTCTTCCACTTCATCTTCACTTTCCGAAGTCAGTAGACATCTTTCTGAAGTCTCACTCACAGAAGAAGCAACACTTTCGTTACCATTTTTCTTCATTTGTAAGCACATTTAGCATTTCTTCGTCCGCAAGGAACTTACTTGTTGATGCCATGGTTACAGACTGAACGAGGGGTAAAAACATTGTGAAAAAAATAATGCCCTGACTAATAGAGAGATAGAGATTTTTAAGGGGAGTTCCCTGACTCATCATGTTCGTGTGGATATTTTTTTCGGAGACCTGACTCAAGGACCGAAGAAGATAACAGCGAGCGCAAAACATGCTGAGTTGGATGACATATGTCATCATACATGCTTGAGAGGTTAAGCATATATCCACTGTACAAGTCATCACTTAACTAGCATTTACTGCTTCAGGCAACAGCTTCCTCCAGCAAGCATTTCAAGTCGGTGGTTTGATATCATCTAGAGATTCCTTTATAATTGTTATACAGTCAGTGATGTACTTTTTCCAACAATTTCTGGCTGACACAGAGGAATCACTTTCCATCTAGTCGAGAATTCTTGCAAACATGCAACTGGTGTAATGCAACAAATGTTGCAATGAGACCTTGATCCATCTGTTGGAGAAGAGAGGTGGTATTAGGTGGTAGAAAGACTACCTCCATGTTTGGGTGGGCAAACTGCAGACTTTCAGAATGGCCAAACACATTGTCTAAGATCAGAAGGATCTTGAATGTTAGGTTTTTTGTCTCAAGGTACTTTCTCACATCATGTACGAAGCACTTAAGAAACCATTCCAAAAATAGCTAATCAGTCATCCAGACCCTCCCATTAGTGCTCCAAAAAACAGTGAGATGTTCCTTATTTTTTTTCCTTTGAGGGCTTGGCTTGTATTTTTGGCTAATAAGTCTCTTAGATTATTATAGCCATTACTCCTTATAACCAAGCATACAAGGGAGCAGAGAAACCCAGTGCTGGCATTAGCCTACTCTTTATGAAGAGCATCAAGGGGCCAACTGCTTAACGTCCCTTCCGAAGGACGGAGCACTGACTTTTCTTTCGAGGGCCTGGGGTTCATAGATTTCTATATCACCATCGGCTTCATCATGAATTCACCTGCTGCATTTCCACAGATGAGAAGAGTTAGCTGGTCCTTACTCGCCTTAAATCCCGACGCAGACCTCTCCTCCTTGGACAAGAAAGTGCGAAAGGGCATTCTCTTCCAAAAAAGTGCTGTTTCATCAGCATTGAAGATCTGATGCATGCTATATCCCCTCTTTTCTACAAGTACTTGAAGTTGGGGCAGGTAATTTTCTGCTGCAACATGGTCAGCTGATGTTGCTTCTCCCACTAGTTTTACATTGTGGAGGTTAAAGCGTCTTATAAAATTTTCAATAGAAATAGAAAGAGACTGTACGCCGTCCTTAAGTGACGGGGAAGAATGTATAGAGGGGTAAAGGATATTTGGGTATGAAAAATTCCTTGACGATGCAGAAAATACAGTGAAACAGTCAGGCATCATCCTTACTTTCTGTGACAAGTTCACTTCCATTTTCAATCATTATAATCAGTTAATGGATAATCAATATTAAAAATTCATCATTGATCATTTAGTAAAAAAAATGATCAATTTGGTTTTCCCAAGAAACACTGTTACAAAGAAAATAAAAAATACCAATGTTCACTATACATTTGTGGGAATGTATAGACAAAATCATGAAGTACACCTCTGCTGCAAAACTATGTAGACAAGTATATGTGTCTGAAATGTAACATAGGCTTGCAGAGTAACTACCCACGAATATTAATTCTGCGAATATTGAGGGTTTACTGTAGTTATTTCACTCGAATTGATTTCCAGTGGAAGAAACTGCATCATATTATGTGGTCATAAATCTCAAAAACATTAAAAACTTAGGTAGGAATTGCAAGCTCTAGGGATGCAACCAGTGGAAATACGTTTGAAGATAGTCAGATTTAGCTTAAGCATATGTTATTTCATGCAAAGACTGATTTCGTAGGCCTAATTTACCAGGCAAATATTTTAAAATCCAACCTATGAAACAAAATGAGTTCCTGGACTTTGAAATTGATTACGGTGATAAAAAGTGCTAGTAAACAATGAACTAAATATATTCGCTTGGAAAGTCTATGATGCATTAATGGTCACTCCAGTGGTGGTGGCACGCCTTTAAAGCCACAGTTACATTAGCAACTTGAGAGAATTGTACTGTAGTTCATGCAACTTCCTTCCAAAGGCACTAACATAGTCCACGCGGCTTCTGTCTGATAACGTAGTTCATGCAGCTTCTGTCTGCTAACGTAGTTCACGCAGCTTCTGTCTGATAACGTAGTTCACGCAGCTTCTGTCTGATAACGTAGTTCATGCAGCTTCCATCCAGATAGCGTTAATGTCTAGTGTAGTGTCATGCACAGTCCGCTCATGTTACATCATCCCCTTCTCCCCAAATTTTTTAGTGCCATATAGCCTATGTTACCCACAGTAAAATTATATGCCTATGTGAAGTTTCATAATGATATCTTCAAAAGTGTGGATTTGTATAGCAGACATATAAACACAAAACCTTTGCTTTCTGCTTTATAGATATAGATAAGATAGAATAGAATTAATCAAAAAAAGATTTATTTTTCTATTTTCTGATCGTGATGAGTTTGTATGTATAACATGGCAGCACTCATGAGTTACTATGCGGATGCACTGTCAGTTCATAAAAATTGTTATTATAATTAAAACTATTGTGTTGGTTAATTCTCTTATGCATATCTTTTTTCTCTGTGAGAAAGGACTTTTGTTACATCCTGTATAGTAATGCACTAATGTTTTTCAGCCTGAGGTAAATTAATTTTGTTGAATTTAAGGAGTATGTATGTTTAGAGATTTTATTACATTTTAAGCTTGCACCTTATTGTGTGGAAGGGTTTTTGATGCCCAAGTTTTTCACAAAAGTGTTAAACTTCAGTGAAAATAAGATGTGTCAGTAAGAATCAATGAAATCATAATTGGTCAAAGGTGGATTTCATTGTACAAGTATCATAAATCTTAAAAGATTATTAAACTGTTAGAGAAGTGGCTGCTGCTGATTTTTTAATTTTAGATTCCTTCTGGAACCTGATCTTTCTGTTATCATGCTTTTAAATATGTCTAAATGGCTTAACTTTATCTTAAAAGTTGTTCATAAGACTCTAACTTGCCTTTTCTAGATATACAGTAGATTTATTCTGGCAGCTTTATTAAGGTATTCTTATCATATTAACTTTTGTAGTGCTTCTGAAACCTTTTACCTTCTTCTGGCTGTATTTTAATAAGAATCATTTTTTCATAGGGGGCAAATACAGGCAGTCCCCAACTTACACATTTAATCCATTTCATAAAACCTAACGTGTCGAAAATTACTCTTACACATACATTCATGTATGCTTAACAAGTTAGAGAAATGCTTGCTTGCGTAACAATTTAGGTGCATTCAGATATTTATTATAATTCATTTTTATAATTATTATACACATAATTTTGTGAAAATTACGTGTTCAAAATTTTGATAAATCTTAAATAGAAGTTAAGATAAACCAAAAACGATTGGGATACATATCTCCCATATAAAAGCATTGCACTCGTTGTCACACTACTAAAAAAATTTCATTGTTAGAAATTTTCTTGAAATTACATATTAATAATTTCGTAAAAAGCTGGTATACTGTATATAATCAAATGTAAGCCAATACCGATTGTAAGCTGACCCCTACTTTTCACAAGGGCACACAAGAAAAATTTCTCATAGGGTGTACAGATGTTTTGGTTTTCACGGATCTTTTGTGTAAACAATACTAAAATGTATAAATGCTTCTCGTTTTCTCTCCTCCAGCATCTCACATTCGACTCAATCCCGTAGCACCATTGTGCAGCAAGATTAGATGTTTCTTCTGCAAATGCGATCACTTTCCTCTTTAATTCTGCAGAATAATCTGTTCCTCTCATAATGGGATTATTGTAAAAAACTGAAAATCTCGCCACACTGAAGGACTGAAATTTACACTTGCAAAGGCACGAGGAAGTGACGGTTAGCTCAGGGAATCCCGGTATGCACATGCTAGACACAGTGAATCAACATAGTAAACAATGTAAATGTTTCGAAAAAGTAAAATGAAACATTGTGTACATATCTTGAGTAAACAGCTTTTTATGCACACGAGTGCTAGGTATCACTGCGATTTTGACAACTTTGCCGTGGCGCACTTTTTACATTATTTTTTTGTATTCAGTCATTTTGATTCTTTTTTCACACATTTTAAGTAGATTGTATACTTCCACTTTAATACACCTATATCTTGAGTTATAATTGTAACTACAGACATTTTGCCGCCTTTCCATGCGCAGTAAGCAAGATGTTTGCCTCGTCAACTTTCCGACCATTCTGTGCTACCGTTCTTATGAAAACGTCCCTTAATGCATTGATTACTTTCTTTTTCATTCATTGATATTTAAGACACCAATTCTAATCTGAGTGGCAATCTAAGAAGGTAAAACGGTAAAAAAGGTCAGATTACAATCAATTATATATGGTATACGTTCAAATACAAATTTAAAAAAAGCGCAATAAATATGGTATGTCAAACTTACACCGACACAACAAGTGAAAGCAGGAATGTGCACTCAGGCAATGGATCAGCCGGCATTGTATGTAAATTATTTTATTATAATTATATAAGTATTTATTAATGTATAGTATATTTATAATATAATATGCATCTATTTATTAAATAAATAAGGTATGGTAATGTGAGAACAAATTTTATATTATATAAATAGAAATCCCGGCGATGAACCTATACGTAAAGTCGGAAATATGCTAATCGAGTCACCTGTAAGTTGGGGACTGCCTGCACTTTGCAGAAATATTTATCTAAACTTTCAGCAAATTTATTCAACAGTTGTAGAATGTAAAAAATGTAATTTGTGGTCAAGCAGGTTTTTTACTCATTATTATAGGGTCAACTTGCATCACCTTGTCAGCTTTATTTGCTAATATGAGGTATCTCAGAACAGTTATTCAAAGTGAGATGTGACCTAGTACAGGATCACAGAACATAATTATCTAGCTCGCAAGCCTCATAACAAAACTTTTAGCAGTCATTTCATAAAAATTCCTATTAAACTAACATGTTATTTTGCAAAAAAATTCTTCAAGGATCTATTGACTGTTGTAGCAAATTTATTATAGGTATTTAAAAGACACTGGTTTAATTGGGAGTAAAGGATAACAAGAACTAGTATTTTTCTTCTACTGGGTCACTAGGTAAAAAGTTTGAAAAAGTTTCCTTGCTTGTCAACAATTGTAGAAATAAGAAAGCAAATAATTTTATGGCATTTGACTTTGAAAAATGTATGATTTACAAGTTGTTATCACTCGTATATAAGATGTTTCAAGTATCAAAAGTCACCATATATTGTATGTTTTTGTGATATTTACTATGCTAAGTAATGAGGTTTTTAATGTAGCAAGTGCTGTCATTACTGGTTTTTTTGTTGTCTTTATGTATTAATTATCTGAATGGAAGTTAATCTCATGGACTTTTATTATGAAGAATCATTACTTAGTGAGTTATTCTACACTATAGATAAAATTCGTTATTTGGATCTGTTGTAAGAAAATTCTTGGGACTCATAAGGGGTATGACTGAATGATAACATTATCAGGAAACATTTGCTTTGAAAGCTCATGATAAGATAACTCTTTGTTCACTAGATAATGTTCTTTGATGGACCTCTTGCTATTGTTCTGTGAGGCATATAAGTACTAGTTTGCTTTATTGTAAGTGATACCTATTTTTGTTGTTGTTTAATTTCAAAATAGTTTAAGATAAAATATTTATAGATTTTGACTTAGGTTTTGAAATATTTTAAAGGATGTTTTGTGTAAGTACTGTCACTAGGGTCATATATCAATCTGTTGCCATTTTAGATACTGAAGCACGTGCACAGCCACATACAGAAATGGGTGTTCCTGCCATTAACGTTGTTGGTGGCTATCCCCGTGATGGAGCATCTGTAAATGATGAGACTAGCTCTACTTCAAGTGAAAAATATGAAAGAGATGTTACTATTCTCAATCATTGTTTTGATGATATTGAGAAGTTTATTGCAAGACTTCAGCATGCATCAGCTGCTTCAAGAGAGTTGGAGCGACGACGACGGTAAGGGTTTTCTTTACAATGCATGTAATTTAACTATTTGATCTATCTTTTATCATCATTTTTAAAGAAAATATGTCTATTTGACAGAAACAGGAAATCAAAAAAGAAAGATATGGGAGATGGTATGCTTACCATGAGAGCCAAGCCACCACCTGAACCAGAGTTTATTGACATTTTTCAGAAGTTTAAGCTTTCATTTAATCTGTTGGTAAGTCATAGCAATCTTAAGAGATATGTTTCTGATTTATTCCTGTTAATGTTTTAGTTGTAGAGATGGTTTTTATCTAGAATCCCTTTTAAAAAAATTCCATTTTATGTAAAACATTGATTGCCATGCATATCCATTTAATTTTCATGATAATAAGTGTCTTTAAATTATGAGTGGCAGTTGAAAAGTTCTCAGCCGAAGTAGGAAAGGAATAGTTTAGGGAAATGTCACTTATATACATCGTAGCGCACAACTTCGTGATACTACTCAGCTTTTTAGGCATTTTCCACATAGTCTACTCCCCATTGTTGATACAATTCAATGTTTTCCTCTGTTGTGGTTTATACTGGGCGTCCACTGCAGGGTTCCTCTTCAGAGCTCTCTTCCATTTTTAAAATTCCTTACCCACTTTTTCACAGTTAAATAACTGGTTGCAACATCTGCTGCATATCCATGTGGATGTCTTTAACTAATCACTAAACATTTCAGAAAAAAGTGACCAATCATAGCTCAGTGCTCAAATTTCACCATGTCATTGTAGGGTTAGCACGACTACACTGAATGATTTGCCAATAATGAGCTGGATAGGGAGTTATTATCAAACTTTGTTCATATTGTCACCAGATGTCAACTTGCAATGTGTATAAGCGAGTCTTCCATCGCTATTGCCTTCCTACATAGACTGAGAACTTATCAGCCATCCCTCATACTTCGAAATGTAATACAGTAAAACCTCTCATTAACGAAAATCAAGGGACCCAATTTTTCGTCTGTTCGTTATTCAGAAATTCGTTAATCGTAAGTTATTGGGCGTTGCATAATTTCAGCGGCGCATTGCCTGTTAGATTATACGGGAGCAACGGGGTTATCCAAATGAAGGCATATGCGCAGATACGGCGTAACTCTACTAAAATACGCCCATTTTCACGAAAAAGTATCACATAAGTGGACGATATTCAAAATGCGCCCTCAATGTTTAATAACCAGCCATATTGATTTGAAGCTCCGACGACACAATGCTTTCTTATGGGAAAAAGGGCCACTTATATTCATCTCATTTTGCAATGTTTGACAGTGGCAAGCACCAAATAACTGAAATGCAATGCTATTTTTTCTAGCATTGATTGGCAGGTTTTGCACGAAAACATCCTCGGCAATTTTTTATTATACGACTTTTTTCGAGGTTGCAATGCGTGAAACTCACTAAGCCTATCCTATCTGTTGAGCCGCTAAGTTTATAAAAAATATTGACAGCAACGCCACTTCTTAACACCAATTAATAAACTGCTATTTGACCACTATGGCGTGGGTTGCAAATATTTCAAAACGAAATGAATGAAAGCAGCATTTTCCTCATAAGAAAGCAATTGGCACTCCAAATCAAGACTCCATCACTAACCTTCTTAACAACACTCCAGCTCCGTCTCTGACGAATAAATTACCTATCACAAAAAAGTGTATAGGAACCACCTCACCACGATACATACCTCATTGCTGCAATCTTTCGTTGAAATTCCCTTTAAATGGATTAGGGGATGAATTTAATCGGGAATGATTTCAAATACAACGCTTTTTTAAAAGATTTAAAATACGTCAACATTTTTAAAAACGAATCTATTTTTTTCTGTTTCAATTCTTTGTGAATTCTCGGGAAACGGCAGTCTCCACTTCCCTAAAAGCATGCATAGCGGCATCACTACAACTCTCGGACGAGATTGTCAATGGCGCGAGAATGCCGGAAACAGGAAATACGTCATCATGCGAGAAAACGTGCTATGATTGGCTTGTTGTAAGGTTAACGCTAATTGGCGCATTGGCAACTGTTTTCAATCGTTTTCCGTACGCATGTAACTGAAAAAAATGTTTAGCGAGCAAAATTTCGTTCTAAAGAGGTAAATATAAACGGAAGTGACCACTTTTTCTTTCGTTGTTCAGAAGTTTTCGTAGTACGGAAGTTCGTAGTAAAGAGGTTATAATTAGGGATTTTGTATATAAGTTTGGCGGGACCGCCGTCAATAGTTCGCTATCTGGAGGTCTTCGCTATAAAGGGGTTCGTAAGGTAGAGGTTTTACTGTATAATTAGAATGATGCCATACAAAGTGAACAGGAACAACTTCATAGTAGTGTGTAATAGTCATACCATACTTTCCTTATTTATATCTTCTAGCTTCTTTCTCAAGGTAAATTTTGTCTGACAATAGTATGTGATGGAAGTAAAGGGGAATTAATGGTCTACTATAAGTCATTACATTATTTTATTTCACAATTTAACTGCAAATAAGCATGAGTGGCATAAATTTAAATGCCAAAGTAATAATTAGGTGACATCCTCATTGAAAAAACATAGTGTAGTGAGAAAAACGACAGCTGCTATAATAGAGCTATTACCCTATCAACCCTAGAACTACCAAGGCCCACAACTTGTTTTTTCGTACATTTCTCTTTTATAAACATAGGAAAAGTCTGGATATTTTATTACATTGTGCAGCGACTTACGTAAAATAATTACCCAAAGTTTATCATCAATGTATACATATGTCAATTATTTAGTCATTGGCTACATGCCTTGACACGTGTGTAGCCAAACTTATCATATGCACAGAAGGCACAGTGTGTAGTACACTATATGTTTAAATTGTTGTGTCAGATGAATCAGATTAAATCATTTTTCTAATCAATTTGTTATTATTTCTATAAATACAATCTTACTGTAATATTAATATGATCTTGAAAACATAATGAGGAAGAATGTAAAAGAATTGTTCTAATGTAAATATTTGTCTTTATGTACACATTTCAAATAAATTACTAAAATTGTATAGCTGTATTCCTATGTTTTTAAATATATAACAAAAGGTTCAAAACGTTACTATGACTTTTTATTGTATTTTAGATGGTCAGCCTCTTGAGGCCTCCCCCTCAGTAGTCCATGGTAGTGAAAATCGCTTGGTAGTTATAGGGTTAAGGAAAGGAAGATAACTTTGAATCTTAAGATGACCACAATAAAAACCAAGGTGTTATCAGAAAAAACTTTGTAATACCAATTTTTAAAATAACATACAGTGGTAATTTGTGCCATCTGCTAACACTGCCAACATTACAGTGATGTGCATTTTTTCATTCCCTGAAGTTTTTATAATGATGTTTTTGCGTCCTTTTCATCAACTGTGTAATTGGATGGCAATTCAATTTAAATAAGTCTCTCGTCTACACTAAGCATTTGGCTTAGAAGGTAATAGTGAATTTTCTGCAATGCAAATACATGCTTCTGGAATGCAGTAAGTTCATCCATGTAGTCAGAAAGTAGATTTTGACAAAGAGAAGTTCTTTGTTGCAGGTAAAAACCATTACAATGAATCATCTGTACATACCAACCATTACTTGCATTGGATTTGCTGTGGGATGTATAGTGATCATGCTAATTCATAAGCTTTCAGTTTAATGATTTCCCATAACACTTTTTCTGTCTGCTCTTTGAGTACACACAAATTTTATAGTTTTTTCTTCTGATTCATGAATTCGACCATCATGCTAAAATACATGCTATGATTGGCTTGTTGAAAGCTTGATGCCAATTTGCGCACTGTATTTTCAATCGTTTTCTGTGCATATGTAACTAAAAAAATTTGGCAAGTGAAATTATGTTCAAAAGAGGTAAATACGAGTAGAAGTGACATTTTATTCCTTTATTGCTTGGAAGTTTTCGTAGTACGAGAGTACACACTAGTGAGGTATAACTAGGTATTTTTATATTAGTTTGGTGGGACCACCAGCAATTGTTCTTTATCCGGAAGTCTTTGCTGTATAGGAGTGCGTGAGGTAGAGGTTTTACTCTACTTACTGGTGTAGAAGCAAATATCTGTTGAAACAGAAACATTGACCCACCAGGGTATTAAATAATAGTAATATAAGACAACTGTTGTATTTAAATGCTTAAATAGGATAAATATTATCTTATTTTCTGATAAATATAGTAATTGTATTCATTTTAAAGAGCCCCTGATCTTTAGAGAGTGTTTCAAGAATAATCGAATTTCTTCTTTCACAGGCAAAGCTGAAGGCTCACATCCATGATCCTAATGCACCAGAGCTTGTGCATTTCTTATTTACGCCATTAGCATTGATAGTGGATGCTTCACATGACACTCATTATGGTCCAAATCTTCCAGCTAAAGTTGTCTCCCCATTGTTGACCCGTGAAGCAGTTAATCTTCTTATTAACTGTGTGACTAGCAAGGAGACAGAATTATGGCACTCCTTAGGGGATGCATGGCTTGTACCAAGGTAATTTTTCTTCCTTATTATTGTATGAATGAATTTAATGTTACTTGGACATCAAAAAGTTCAGAATTGAAGAATAATTTTAAATTATTAGGGACCAATGGAAAAGTTATGTTCCTGCATACCACCCTGTATTTATGGATGGTTGGTCTCCTGAACACCCTGTGTCAGATGAGAGGGATCATACAGTGGTTGCTCTGGGGACTGCTGTAGCAATAGAGGCCAAGAGAACACGTGGAGATGAGATTAGAGCTGCCCAGCATGAAGTAAGTTTGCTTTGTGATTTTATTTTGGCATTAAATCTATATTATGAAGATGGACTGATGAATCTGCTGAATAGATTTTCAGTCGACTTTCATGTGTTACTTTATTCTTTAGGCTGAATTGAGAGAGCAGCAGTATCAAAGGGAAAGAGAGCGAGATGACTCTCATTATAGCAGTGATTATTT
Source organism: Tanypteryx hageni (assembly GCA_028673005.1). Lineage (NCBI taxonomy): Eukaryota > Metazoa > Arthropoda > Insecta > Odonata > Petaluridae > Tanypteryx > Tanypteryx hageni. Next base: position 102,946,854 of record CM054120.1, on the reverse strand, counting down.
TGATTATGAACGTCAAGACCTTTCTCCATCTGAGCCAAATCGCTTTGCTTTTGAAAATAGAAACTATGGTTCTCGCCATGACCGATACAATCGAGATGATAGGTAATTCTTTGTGTTGATATTATTAACAAACTAGCAAATTTAAATTGCTGTTATTGAACCTGTCAAATAAATATTTATTGCAATAATAGGGAAAGATCTCAGACTCCACCTTCAGAACGTGAATTTCCTGGAAGGGATGTAAGTTCAAGAAGTGACATTTCTGCTGATTCAATTGAGAGAAATGGTGGTCCAGGTGACCAGCAACTTCGATTTGAAAGAGCACAGCATCATTGGTTGGAGGAGCTACGATCACGTGGATCAAAAATTGTCCAAGTTACATACCCTCGAACTGCTAACAATGACAAAGAGCTCACTGTGATTCGTGGTGAATATCTTGAAGTAAGTTGAGAAGCTAAAAAGATTGGTAGTATTTATTGTTGCTTTGTGAAAAAATATTTCAAAGAATACACCCATCCCTTTCTTTGTACATGTTTATTGTTTAGCAGGGTTTTCAGTTTATATAGCTGTTACGACAATCAGTTTCACTTTAGCATGCTTTCAGAATGGTCTCCAGTAGTAAAAATCATAAAATGCTTCAGTTCAACTCGAAGTTATGATAAAAAAATAAAGAAAGCAATACTGAATACAATACAACTATATAAATCGTTTCACTTAGAACTCAAGATGGCACTTAAATGTAACCTCAGTTATTCCTATGGGGAAATCTATCCCACTTTGCTCCATTTTGCTCTACATACTCTTTTCTAAGAATGACTGAGGCATGCAAATTGAGGGATGGTTGTAGTATGCAAAATACTTGTATATGCTACATTAACATGAATGGTAAATTATTTAGGTACTTGTATCCTTTCTAAAAAGAAACTTATCTATAAGACAAATGATACATACTTTAGTTGCAAAATAATTGTAATCATTATAAAGGAAGTAGATGGTCGCTTTGTGACAGTGGTGGCTGGCGAGCAGAAAATTAAGTGGTGCACAATTTACTCCTATCCTGGAACAATGGCAAAATATCAGCGAATAAATGGAAAATGCTTTTTATATATTTTGATTTAAAGTTTCTTTTAAACTGTCTGGTTTTAGTTTTTATGACTTGAGATATGTTTTAAACTCTAATTTCTCTTCTACACTTCGAGAAAAACGCAGTTGTGGTAACAAAGATGCTACGGAATTCATTTTCATGATGAGTACACAACACAAATAGTTATGGCTGTAGGTAGCAATTGAATTCCCCACTTCGCTGTAGTACGGATACGGACTACAAGTGAATAGATGGCTGTAGGTTTGCGTGACTCACCAGAAAGGAGGAGCTCGCAAATTATTTCATTTTACGTACAAATATAATGCAAAAAATACGAAATTATCTTAAAATATAATTATTTTATACTACCAACAAACATAAACATAATAATGCTCAACAAACACTACTATGTCACAACCTAATGTGAATTTAGTTGCTCGAAAACTGGCAACGTGAGGTTGAGCAACCTGTATTACACATAGGGAACTGTATTCGAGCCTTTCCCCTCCAGCACCCCTCCCACCCCCTTGGACATCTAAAAACTCACCGGAATCCAGGTTGACTGGAAGCTGCAAACCTGAACCAATACAGAGAGCAATTCGCGCTGCGAAATACATCTTAAAATAATACAGAACAAACAGCTACAATTTTTTTCCTACTAAAGAAACCATTGCTGGCATTTTCTTGTGATTCTAATTGTGAACATTATTATTTTGATTTCTGATTGGCATTGATTTCGGAGACTTTCAAAACTCATAATCTGTCAAAATGGCTGGGGTAGCGCAAACTTGTAACCCCATAGAGGAGCCGCCCCTGCTTTGTGATCAAACTACATATCAATATTTGTAAAACGATTTTAGTGTTGGCTAGGCACTTGTCAAAATGTAATTTGTACATTGGTCCCCTTGGTGCTCTTCATAAAGAGTAGGCTTTTAGCCGGCACCAGGTTTCCTTCCTCCCTTGTAAGTTTGTCTGGTTTGTAAGGAGTTATAGCTATAATAATCCAAGTTTGATTAGCCAGAAATACACAAATAAACAAAACTGCATGCTATAGAACAGTGGTGCCTAACCTTTTACCTATCGTGCGCCATTTTTCCAGTGCCAAAGTGTCGATGCGTCACTTTGTTCTAAGCATGCAATTAGTGAATATAAGTATATGATAAAAATAAATCTTTAATGCAATCTCCAGTGTAATATCAATTTTGCTAACGTGTCTATATCGGGTTGTAACTTTTTTGTTTCAAATAACAGCAGATTTTCTAGATTAGAGTCAGAGTCGTGAGCGTTTTATTTTTGATAAATTTCATGGATGAGAAAACTTGTCCAGACATGTATGTGCTTGCAAATTAACAGAGGTAACACTGGAAATTGCTCATGAGGCAACAAAATGACTAATTTTTAGAACTCGACCCATAATGAGTAAACAATGGTGGGAAGAGAATTGGAAGGGTGATACTTTGTATGTGTCGAGTTGACTTTCCAGACACCAGAGCCATCAGAAATGACAATGTATCCTCACTATCACTCACCCACTCAAACCCATTCATTAATTCAAGACTCACAAACTAAACTGATATAGTATCGACGTAAATGCAATGAAATTTTGAAATCATTCTTTTAAATCCCATGTATTTCGTCTGTCGAAAAACATAATGATTGTTTTGTTTATTTTAAAAACCATGCACCGCATCTGAGAGGTGAATCCGCCAAAAGTGGCACATGTGCCATAAGTTGGGGTAACACTGCTATTGAGCATGGGAACAGCAGCTGAAAGAAATTTTGGTTAAAATGGCAAAATATCCTCAGCTGGAAGATGATGTTAAAAACTGGGTAATAGATCACAGGAAGAATGGAATTGCTTCAATAAAAATTATTTTAATTGAAGTGAGAAGAATAGCAATGCGAGAGTATTGCTGATTTTTCTGGGACAATGTCGTGGTGTGAAAGATTTATGAAAAGACATGGTCTTTGTATGCATACTAAAACTAGAATAGCGCAAAAAGATGCTGGTCAAATACAAAAATATGATTATAGAATTCCATTAGCTTGTCATAAACATAAGAAAGAAAATCTTTTTAGCAAGGGCAAATAGGAAACATGGACGAAGTATCTCGGATGTTTGATGTTTCATAGAACAGTACAGTGAGCATTAACAGAATTAAGACAGTTACGATATAAAACTTCTGGTAATGAGAAGACCTAATACACTGTTGTTCTTGTATGTTGTGCTGACGGCACAAAACTGCCACCATTATTAACCCTAGAATCAGATAGCAGGATCTGTCAGACCTTACCTACACTTCAGATTGCTGCTGCAAGCACGGAATGAACTGTTGTTCATAGGCATGCTATAACTACTCAGTTGAATGAGTGCATCAGCTATGTTCAAAGTCTTGAAACACAAATTATATTAATAGAATTAGTTTTTACCTGTTTATTACTTCAATATTTTTCCCATGTTCTCACTCAAAAATATCATAGGGTACGGCAGACCCCAATATCTGGGAGATTAAATTAAAGTTTATAGGTTCCAGTGATAATATTCAAAAGAACAATTATGCCAAAAGATGAAACTCCACAAAGAATTTTCATTCATGTTCATGATGAGGCATTGATGGAGAGGATATGAAGTTATGGTTGGAGAAGCATCCAGGTGGTCTTCTTAAAAACCATCATTGTAAGTGTGCGATTAGTTTAAGGCACATATAACCAATCAAAATGGCTTGTTACGGAATTGAAGATGCAACTCACAGAGATTCCAGGCGGTTTGACCAGTCAATTACAGCCTCTGGATGTTTCGGTTAATAAAGCCATTTTAAGGCTTTCATGCACCAGGAGTGGACCAAAGGAATGTTCCAAATCATGACATGGCTCCAACAGGACGAATGAAATGGCCCTCGATTAAGAGTGTTTGTGAATGGGTGAAAACTCCTGGCAGTGGAAAGTTAGACGATTGCAGTCATTTAAAAAATGTAGAATTAGCAATGCGCTACGTAGATGCCAGCGAAAATGATCAACCGAAAAAAAAAACTTATGTGAAAACACCAGTAATGATGACTGTTGCAGTGGTGATGATGATTTTCTAGGCTTGTACAGTTAATAAACTGTTCGCTTGATTATTTTGGCATTTATAAATCCTGTTTTTGTTACTGTAAATTATATAAGATTAAATATATACATTAATTTTTTTCGTGAAATTTGTTTCAAATTCTTATGGGCCAGAAAATACAGGATATATGTCAGAAAAGAAGAATGTAGGAGCAGGTGTTTTTGTTCAATATCTCCAATGTTTTCAGCTATTGTTCATCATAGAAATGAACCTTATACACTTACATTTTTTCTTCCTACTAGTAGTCTACTTTTCTTTAGTTTTTAAATATCCCTAGTTTTTAAACAATCTTGAGTAAGTAAGATTAACTGTTGGTTTCTGTGGTGCTAATCCTACATTGTTTGTTCACTGTGGGCAACAGGTGACCATATGATTTTTGAACGTAAGTCACTGTAATCATCACTTGGACCAACAATAAATCAGAATTTTAAGGGGTTATTTCCTTATTATTATTATAATCACTATTTTTTGAGTCACTGTGATTTGTTTGATATGACTTGTAAAAATTGAATATCATCACTGCATAATAAACCACATTTATAAAATTAGAATTCATCCATAGTTGTGCAAATGCAGACACATTAATACTGAAAGTTTCACTTTTACCGAAGAACACCTTCATGATGATTTAAATCCTCTTGCTATTTACAGTTCAGATATAATGATGAGGCTATTTGTTTATTGTACTAGTATTCCCAGCACTTCAAAACTGCTGTTGTTATCCAGCCAGACAAAAATAGTTAAAAATTCTTTACCTCCCATTGAAAAGAATTATGACTTATGAACTACTGCAAGCATTAGTGATATCAAGTCATGTACACATTTAAGTCCAAAGGGTTAATTTGGTGTAGCATCAGAAGTCAGGCTAAAGTTCCACAAACTTGTTTTTAACCCACAAAGTGCTCCACCCCTGGCACCCAATTCCCGTGTCTCGCTTGGCGAGACGTTTTTGCTCACTCCATGGGCTATGTCCATCAACCCTTCCTTCTGCTCACTCTAGATAGGATGGCACTACATGCCTTGATTTTGGCATGCAATTCTTGGAAAAGTTGGTGGAAATGAGAAGTACTAATGTAATTATTTACAGACAAATGATTCATTTACTAAACATACTTGCAAGCTTTTTTATTTTTTGAATAGGTAAACATTTTTCCAACACAGTCAAAATGACCAGGGGTGACTCTTACATTACTAAATACCTTGTGACCTCTTAAGGGTTCAAATCAGATGTGGCCCCTGGAACCATCAGAGACTTTTAATTTTGGCCCATCAAAACAACTGACATTAAATGTGGCCCATTGAGGTACTCAGAAATACTAATGTAGCTCACCATCAGAAAGAGGTTGCACAATCCTGCCCAAAGGTTGCACGATCTATCCCCACCCCTCCATCATCAACCTTATTGTCCATGGTAAATACTCTCTTCCATCTTTTGGTGAAGCATCGGCCAGTGTAGTGTCTCAAAACTTTTTTAAAATATAGAGAGATTTGTTCTGCTATGTCTAACCAGCCAGTCAGATGTATCGCCACTGGTAGTCCTCGTGTTTACTGATAGGTCTGACTGCTCTCATTAAATTTGCCTTCTTATCGTTCAGACGACTTGTTTGTATATTTCTATATTTTGCATATGGCTACAGGGAAAGCCCTATTTTAATCATGTGCAGTTGATGAAGCATTGACATCAGTTTTAAAGGTCATAACTTTGAATTTAAATAGACTAATACACATAATTTGAAAGCTTATTTATTTTAATTAACAGCTAGAAATGTGGTCATCAGTTTTATTAGAATTTGGAACTACAACATTGAAAAGACTTCAAGTTTTACTATAGCGCATTCCACACTTAGTTGACAGTATGGTGTCTTGTGGGCTATCGCTATCTCTCTCTTTTCCATTGCTTTTCCCTATCGCTCTTTCCTTCCCTAATCCCCCTCAGTTGCCAAATTTGTTGCGATTTTGGTGATATTGTCGTTTAAGTAAAATTATGATGCTCAATCGTAGTAAATTATATGCTGACCTGATTATGTATATCTTAATTTTCTAAAAATTCGAGAAAGTTATTAAAAGTAAGAAAAACTAAAAATGTGAACACGGTAAGTTTTTTATGTATCTTTAAATATACAACATCATATCTCGGCTTCTACTGATCCAACAAGGTCAATTTCTTTTGCCATGCCTCTTGAAGGATTGTTTATCATGCTTATATAAATGATAAATATATAATAATTATCAAACGTCTTTTTAAAAATTAATAACTTTGTTATTTCTCCAAAATCATTTCTTGGGACATGAAAAAGTCGATCTGTGGGAAACTTTTTCCCTAATTAATTTAGAGGATACATTGAGCGAACGAAATATGCAAAAATGTGGAAATTTATTTTTGAAAAAGACCAATAAAAGTTCTAGTTCTTATGATACAGACATTTAAACAAAAGCACGGTACAATGCCGAGAAACTGAGCTGAGACGCTGAGCCAGATTGAGATCACGTTGTAACTCCCAAACTTTTTTAAAGACTGTATAAAACCAATCAACATATTTCATGATACCACCACCAAAAGTAAATAAAAATTGAAGTGAGAAGCATTTATTATGAATAAATTTCCATGCTTTATAATTTAACTAATAAAAGCTGAATCTTAGTAATTTTAATAATTTCATTAGAAAATAACATCAGATTTATATAAAAAGTTTGTCCATTCATACAATTTTGGTTCCGCATTGTCATTTTTAATAATAAATAAGTATTACACAAATGAACGTATAAATGTAAAATTGTAATATAAAGTTCATTTACAATGCATTAGGTATAATTTGGTTAATGAATTAATTTAAAATCGGTGAATAAATAAAAAAATCGGATTCCACAAAAATTAGTATTCAAATCTGGAACAAAATCAAAAGATCTTTCTAAAAAAGAAGACCTTTAAGGGTTCATAAAATCATATTTTATTGTTTTAGCTTCACGTTTTAAAGAATGCAAGTATGACTATAACCAAGGGATAATTATGTAAACTTGGTATATATGGGCAGCTAAAAATACAATGCTTCACAATTCTTGTTTTTGGTTTCCTCTGCCTTATTCTCAAAAGCAGTTTTGAAGCCTCAAAAAATATCTCGAAGAAATGAGATGCAAAAAAATTATAAAAACCTCTCGGGCTATGAAGAAAGAGGCTTCATAGGAAGTAAATACAGACCCAAATTTGTTTGGAAATCCTCAACAGGGAGGGTTTATGACCCTTTAGTGAATAGACGAGAGATTTTCACCCAGATATTTCTAAGGAGTTGGTCAATAGGTGCCAGCTTTTTGGTTCCTCTGTAAAATGTGTGTTTTATGATGGAAGGAAGGGACTAACTCGACAGGACATGTGTTGAAGAATTTTCCCAAGGGAGAAGGACCCAATGTTTGACACAATGAATCAGTTTCGCACCAGAGTTCATAGCAAGTGGTTGTTCGATTTGTAATTATACATATATATATATATATATATATATATATATATATATATATATATTGTGTTAATATAGTAACTGTGATGAAAAAGTAAAGTGTTTCAATTGCATCAGCATAGCGTGATTTTTTTCAAGTTAGCTATTACACTCAATTAACTGTTTTTGTTTTCGAGTCGGCGTATCCTATAAATTATTTTTTTTTGCTGTAGGTAGAAATTCGAAAATATTTAAATTCATTTGTGAAATCACCTGAATCAGCATGGAATCTGGATCAAGCAGGAAGTTTAAAGGGATAGGTGCTAGATCTAATTCACAGGAAATTTGGCAAATGCGCACGCCATAAGTGCAATATTATCAACTCAGGGTGGAATGGAGTATAGTTAATTTTCTACTTGAGGCATAAATTGACTTAATAATTATTTCAGCAACTAGAGCAAGAAGGACAAATCTCCTATGTCACCCTTTTGCAGATATATTTACCACCTGCTTGTTAAATGCTGCAAAAGCATATGCTGAGCAGCATAATTAATGCACTGTACCCTCATTCCCGTTCCTTGAAATGAGCAGTGAAATAAGATGATCTATCAAACATAAACTTGACTCTAAACAAGAATTAAACCCCAGGATTATATGTTCAATTAGACATCAATACCAGTGACAGTGCATGTCACATGTACCTTGGGTACATTTATTTTCATTCATTTCTTGTCTATTTGTACTTCTATAATAATTTAACTCTAGCATTGATGTATTATTATGATCCCAAGCTTTATTTCTTGAGTAAAGTTTCCTACTGAGGTTTTTCCACCAATTCTTCCAAGGGTGGTAAGACTAATCCTCATATTCATGTAAAACATATTTTTTAAATTTTCATTATTTTTATTTTCTCGCAATTTTTATTTAATTGTTTTGTTCACTTAAATCTGAAGCACTATTAAAAAGTACTTAGTGCACAAATTCATGATGACCCTTGGATCCTGAATCATTAAAATAAAACAAATCTTGTTTTCCATTTGAAGTAATACGGTTCATTGCTGCAAACCAAAGAATTGTTCACAGTTGTCAGTTGCCATTTTGACTAGTATAGAAGAGAATCTTAGGAGTTGGATCTTCTGTTAAAATTTTTTAAAAATATTAACTATGGTTGTATTAATAAATTTGTTGGTGTAATTCTGTGTTGAACCAGTGGCATAGCTATTGTCCTGCAAAATATTGAATGTGAAGTCTCTGAAAAATTCTAACTTGGGAGCTTACTTTAGTCATGCCTACTACGCTGGCTTTATCCTAAACTTCATTTTAAACGTTTCTTAAAATTTTCAAATTGACCTCGATATATTTTTGCTTTTTTGGGACTAAGTGTATGATTAATTTCACCTCTCTTATTCAGATTTTGGATGATAGCAGAAAGTGGTGGAAAGCAAGAAATAGTCGTGGCCAAATTGCTCATGTTCCCCATACTATTGTTACTCCATTTTCTGGAAATGAGCAGAATGATATTTTCAATAATCCACTGTATGCCCGAGGATATGATAGACACTATCCTAATCAGGTAAGTTAACAAGAAATCTTAATTCTGGAGCATTGTAAGATTACCTTGCTTTTTTAGTTTTAAAACTTGATTGGCGTAGCACGTATTGCATATTTTTTTATTAATGAACTATAGCTTTTATTTGTAGGACTATTTCTTTATTTATGTTTCATATGCTTAGAGTTGTTGATTACTTTTCCAGTGTTCCATATTTTACCCGTATACTCATAACTTAATGTAAACAGATTGCTAAGCACTTCATTTTGTCTAAGAATTGACATGAGTATCTTGAATTTTGAGTCCTTCAATTAAGCCCTTGCTTTATATTTTATGTTCATACAACTCATATATTTCATTGAAAATAATGAAAAACAAGTAAGGTAAACAACTGCAGATATTTTATAAAACTTGTATTGCACAGCATTGAAAATGGGAAACAAGCTGTGATTGACATAACTTTTAAAGAAAAATCCATAGAATTATGTACCAAAAACTTGTTTTTACTTTAGTATGATTAAATATTAAATTTGCATTACATGTTCGTTCATGTGTGACCCACCGATGGGGTTTTGCAACAGATAAAATAATTTGAAACTAAATTTTTAATTATTCATTGGAAGAATATTCAATTTACAAATTACCATATTTTTTGGGTTATAAGATGCACCCCGATTTTTTTGAAGATTCTTCAGGAAAAAAGTATGTAGGTTCACCAAAGCATTTAGGGAAGGCCCCATCGTGCATCATTTCTTACCATGATAAAGTCGGTATCAGGCAACATTTAAAGAAGATATTATATAGATAACAGTTAAGTGCACCACACATCGCATGTATAGACACGCCAATAGTACGTACTTAAACTTAAGTGCAAGATGAGATTTTAATTCCTACTAAATGGAATGCACATGTAATAATGATACGTATGCTCAACTATAGTTGGGAGCACGAATGAAGGCGGGTGAGTCATGAGAGAGAGAGAAATACACTTTACATTGCTGCCAAACCGCCAGCCTGCATAAGCTTACGCTCAGAAAATAATGCATGACACATGAAGTCCTATGCCACAAGCATTCACTGTTCGCTCTTGGCAGCTGGCAACATTGTAACCAGCTATACGTGTTTAATTGTCTGAATGATCCCAACTCGTTTTTGAAGTTCTGATACTCTTTATGTACGATTTATCTGGCTTGTTTATGCAAAACCTTGTGTTTACTTCCTTCACGCTCCATTTTAGAACACCACAATCTCAATATAATCTCAATCATAAAGCACACAAATAAACACGAAAGTCATGCTGCAAATGTAAGTACCGCATGCCAAGAGCCGCTGTAACTGACTGATGCTGATTGGCCAAGTAAAGGAGCGAGAGAAACCACGTGACATTCCTTGCCTTCTGCGCATCCAGGTTCCACCCGATTTTGTTCGTGTTCCCAACTATAGTCCTTTTCCTTCTGCAATCATTTTTGCTTTGTACATAACCATTTTGATAGATACAGCAATACATAACTTCTTCTGTTCTACTATCCATTTTTTCACTTCCTCTCCTATTTGTTGCCATTTAGGACCAACTTACAAAGACTATATTTCTCTTTTCCTGTCACCTTCAGATTTTTCTCCTGTTTTCTCCATTCAAGGATAATTTTTTCTGTGGGACATAGGCTGAAATGATGCTCTGTTGCTCGGTTTTGTGTATTGAATCATCTGAAGCTTATAGGTAATTGTATAGGCGTCTTTTTGCTCTTGTAACCATTGCGATCTCAATACACGTAACATTATTTATCCTAGATTTTCATAAAATATTTATGACATCAATCGGAATTCTAATGTTCCATGGCATTAATCATGCTATTTCACATTCTCATTAGGAATTAAACATCACAACAAACATCACATGCCCTGAAATTGTAATTATTTTGAGCCGTAATAAAGTGCAATAATGAAACTGCATCGTCAAAACTCACACTGCATAAGGTTTTGCTGTGTATATTAACAATTTTTCACTATTAATTATTAATAATGTATATTTTAGTGATTTTGCAACTAATGACTGGCAATTATTCCATTTTGGGGATAAGTGGGTTCCTGATTATCACTGCTAAATACAGTAATAATCTTACCTTCATTTTATAAGATGCAGGCTGATTTTGGGAGTAATTTTTCTGGAAAAAATTGTCTTATAGCCAGCAAAAATCGGTTTTTATAACATACAGAGGCATCACTCATTTGATGTTTTAGAGAATTTTCTAATTAATTCAACTTATGACAATTATTCATACCATTTTGTTATTGTTTTTGTCTTAGTACTTTGAACTGATCTTTTATTTGTTTTTAGGAAATGTCACGTGAAAGTCACTCACCTGGGCGTGAATTGGCTCGCCCTGCAGCTCGCTCACCTCCTATTCCTCCTACTGCTCCAGCAGAATGGGTTAGAAAGGAGAGGCTTGGCAAGAAAGGTGAATTTCGCTACTTCTAATGTCTGCTCTGTCTGTGGAGTATAATGGCTTGTGTGAATTTGTGTATGATTTATGTAATAGTGTATCCGTGCTCAGGGGCATTTTTGTAATTATCTTAATGACCGAGGCTAGCCCGGTGTATGTATGAAGGACCTGAGGAAAAATAATTTAAACAACTTACTATGCAGAGCAATTATTTTCCAATAATTAAAGCAGCTAATACTTCAGCCATTCCTTATCTATCTAGAGCATTCATGTAGCCCTCAGGGTCTTATAAATTTTATAACAATTCTTAAGAAGGTATTTTCATGAAATTTAAAAAAAATTGTATTCCATTCATGATCATAAGGTTTCTAGAATGCCCTTATGCATGAAGGACTATATATAAATGTATTTTAATGGAATTTTTCATCACTACGAGGCCTTGGGGCAAGGAATTAAGCATTCTGTATTGAAATAATTTTAAAGGAAATTAGAAGTTTTATAATCTTATTGTGTAATTTTAGTAGGAAGGAGCTGTTACACTTTCAGAAATTTTTTTGCATTTAATAGCTGTTCAGTACTTGGTGGTGCACTTCAATTTCAACTTTTTAAAAACTTGTTGGATAAAAGTATTGACACAGGATTCATTTTATCTGAGGGCTGGTATGACTTTTACAATATGATGAATATAATCATATGTTATAAAAGGATTACATTAGTAGGTGAATGTTTTGAAAACATTTTTCAAAGTGAATTACAATGATTGAAATTGAGAAATAATGTTGGATGTTGGGAAATGTTGTAACTTAGCAAAGTTATAAGTATTTTTGTTACCTCATGGCACAGCCATGGAGAGTCTTGTATTTCATACTGTGACATTCCATATTGCAAAATTTATTTATCTACATTTTTTAATTCTTCAAGCTTAGTTAATTGAAGGCTTTGTATAATATCTGTCATTTGATGCTGATAAATTATTATTTGTATGAAGAGGGAAGTGATAGGTCTAAGCTCAGTAAAGTTTTAAGTTTAAGTTTTGTTTTGGGAGAAAAGTATAAGAACCATAATTAACAACTTTTAAGTGGTAAATTGAGCCATATAACTATACCGTCATCATGGTTCCATGTTCATACTTACATAATGCCAATTTTGGTGTATTTTAATTGTAATACTAAATAGATCTTAAGTCCTTTGTTCAAACATGTGACTTATACTAGTGTTATACATTCCAATACCTTAATTTCAGTATTTCCATTTCTGCTTGAGAAATTTTAGGGTTTGTCTTTTTGAGACATTTTTATAAGACTTTGAGAAAATGCTATTTGCATGAAAAATTTCATATCGAGTATTACTTCACTATCTATATGTATTTGCTATTAATATATTGCATAAAATTTACGCTACAGTCTCACAACAAAGCATACTATTAATTAACCTTGATCTGATGTTGTCATCTCTCTTCTTAATGCAGACCTTGACAAATATTTTCACCAAGTTTTAAACTTCTTTCCTATATGTATTCTAGGATAATGCTTACTGCCAGTATTCTTTTTTAAATTACCTTACTATTTATATTCATAATCATTTGAAGTTTTTGTTAATAATTTTTTTTGATTGAAATGCGCAGTATTTTCTAAGTTTTTTACCAGTGTTACAACTTAGTATTTGCGGTATTTGTGTCATACTTATTTATGCCTTGAGAACAATTTTTACCTCATATTTTTCAACATTAGATCAAGGTTTTTTCTTAATATTTCTATTTGGCAGACTGGCAGAAAGTGTGTATGTGAATGTTTTTCCAATTAATAACGAGCAAGTGGTATCCCCTACTGAGAAAATTTTCATAAGTGTCATAAATTGAGATGGATCTTTAGTATTTTTGATATATATTGCAACACAAAACTTATTTTTGTATGCAATGCTATGAATTAAATTTGCTCAATCATCACCAGTAGCTGTAATTTAATTTGTAATAAATTATTTGTAGGCTTGTAAGCATCACACATTCAGGATATATTGTTAACTTCAATTTTGGTCATTGAAATGAATGATTTGATTATTTATTAAAATCATTGGTGCAGCTTTAGATTTCATGTTGACATGTACATTGCATATTTTTATTGTTAAATATTCATTTAAATTGATACTAACCTTAAAACTGTTGAAGGTAAATGCCCTTTCCTCAGTCAGCCAGTCTGATTTTTTCAGTAAGTCATTTGTGATTCAGATGCTGACTCAATCAATTGACTTAGCAGTATTCCTGCCACTGCATGTTATATCAGCTACAGCTTAAAGATTAATAGAGAGGATATATGTCAAATTTCAAGGAAGTCGAAGGTATACTTAAATTTTTCATAGTTCTGTTGAACTGCTTTTTTGATTGCAAGTGCGAACATGATATTGATATAATTATCATAAGAAGCTTTAAGAAAATGAGTATTTCCTCTTTTTAACCTTGGGAAAATAAAATCAAATACATCGTTATTTAATTGCAGATTGTTTCATATACTGTGGTTTTTTAGGAACAGAGAAAGTATTAAATTTATGCCGTCCACTTGGTTGTTAATACTCTTTTGTATAATGATAAACATGAATACTTCAAACCAAATGATATAAATTCATTTTTGAAAGGTCAATTTTTATACACATTTTTACACTGGTCATTTGTACAAAGTTGAATTCCCATGCTATGTGCCTATGAACCCATTGAAGTACATTACTTAAAAAGTGCATTATTTTAAGGCAGATAATTACATTTTAAAAATTTCATATCAATATGCATTTAAGAAATGGGCCCAAATAAGGTCAAATCACATTGGGAGAAAGAAAGTGTACTTAAGCATTTTAAAGTACATATTTGATTGCAATTGTGATTATTCGGCAACTCAATTATAAATATCTATTTGCCAATTGAAGGGTTTTTATAAATGCCTGCTTTTCTATAGCAAATAATGTTGAATGAGTGTCAGCCAGCATTTATTTTAATGAAAATGCAATATTTATGTGTGTATTCCTCTGTGAGAGTATATAAAAGGGAAAGTGGCTAAGTATGGGTTTTTGACAAGGTTGTGTCATTTAGTATGCCCAGGTCTTTGGGCATTTGGAGGCTCTTGCACTTTTATTATAAAATTTGGTTATCTGAAAGAAACCTAGTCGTAAGACACCTTTTCAATTATCAAAAGGTTTTTAAGTGCTACCTCTTTTGTACTCATGTCAGCTGTTCTACTATCATTGGTGCTACAAACTTTAAGATGTAGTTTTTTCTTGTAATGTTTTAGTTCTTTGGTGAGTTCTGTTTATGGACCGATTTTGTCTGATCTGTGAGCCCACATTTTTCTATCAATTTTTATGTATTTATCACAATCCATGAGCTTCCTTTTGTGTGTGTTTTATGAAGTCTGGGTGTTGCTTATTTTGATGGTGGTCAATGTGAAAACTTCTTCCAACAGTTTTGTTAGATTAGTTCATATCTATTTTGATCATTATAAAAATTTATATTGTATGAGGTTTGGAAACACTTATTCAACTTGGTTTATTTTGTTCACTGTTTATTATTTGTGAAATTCAAGCAGCATTGCAGTATTGTAGAGTTATAATTGAAGCATATTCTCTGTTACCCATTTTGACCATCCTTAATATTTTAATTTTAGTGCACAAGTCCTTCTCATTACCTAGTTGCATTTTCCAGTCATTTTACACTTGTTATCCCAAAGATTATTTTTTCTTTTGTATAAATCATGTATAGCTGAAAGTATTCTGATATGAACGCAATACTTATGAAGGGTGAGTGTATATTTTTATTAGTTTTATAAATGTAAAATGTAAACTTTATGGAATATGTTCAAACAATTTTCTTGTTATGGTAAATAAACTAATAAAGAATTTCTTTTTGCCTGAGATTTTTTATCATAATGTGCTGGTAATTCAAACCATGAGCATAAAACCCATGAAAATTTAAGTATGTACTCGTGTATTAATTGAGTAATTTGAAAGAACAAAGAAATAAATGAGTGGAGTGGCCAAAAGACTTCATAAACAAAGACCATATAAAACATTTTGTCTGAATAGTATCTTTCACAATAATTTAGTTCTAATTGGTATTGCCTCTGTCAAAAATGACCGTTATACAGCTAAGATCTGTCAATACAAATCCGAAGTGTAGTTAAGATTATTATTGAAGAGACCCTGTCTGAACTGGTTGATAATTTGATTTCGCTTCTTAGAAATTGATAAAATAATGAGATTTTTTCATGAAAAATGATTTAAAAGAATGAAAATGTCATTTTTATCATCATACTTTCAATTAAAATGCATGTATTATTCAAGGAATGCTATTAATATAATAAATATTTTTATGAAGACAAAATATTTTATGGCAGCAATGTGTTTATTTTAAGTTTTCAGTTATTCAACTTTTATTATTATTTTCAGCTAAATTAAATGGCACTTCCTGCAATAAGCACCAAAAACATATCCAATTTCATATTTTTGGTATTATGTTACCATATATTCTCGATCTAAAAATTTTAAGTATTTCACTTGTGTCCATTTTATTACTTGTCACCAGAAATTTGGTTGTCATGGTGCTAGATGTCTTTTACAGTTATTCCAATGCATATGAGTTAAGTGTGTTAATTATTTTAAAATATCAACAGATGTGGGGAAATGTATAGCAGCTGTAGAACTGAGTTTATTTGATATTTCTTGTGCTATAAATAAACCATCTTAAGGCTTTTTTTGCTTGGAGCTTTCAGTGTTTGTGGCGTTTGCTTCCATTTTATTGTTGCCTTCATCTGGTTTTGGTTCTTGGTTGGAGTCTTTTTTTCTACAAAGTGAAATGGTAAGTCTTTGACCACGTATTACTTTAAGTATTAAAATTTATCTAAATAATGTCAATAAAATGCATAGCCAGTTAAATAAGCAATTGAAATTGGCTTTATTACTGTTAAAATTTAAATTAGCGCATAAAATTTAGTTCCGAGCAGATTTCTCATTTTGATTTGAAATACTTGGTATGCATAGTTATTGAATCTATTTAAGTTCATGTGGTAAACTAAATGATAGCATCTTAATCCATGTTAGCTTTTGACGAGTTACTTTAAAACTTCATCTCAATTTTACATGCCAGAAATAACCCATTTCCTTGATAAGTAAATTTAGTTATCATGTAAGAATAACAGTTTTTGAAAAGTTGTATTTGTGTATACATTTTTATTTATATATATTGAAAACTTGTTTGAAGAATTTTTAGCTCGAAGTTACGCCAAATGGCGTATTCTTAACCCATTAAGCAGGGAGGGCATCTATAGATGCGCTTTGAAAAAGAATTATTTTCTTGGTGGGCAGAGCGTTTATACATGCACTTTCTTTCACAAGCTACTCGAGGGTTCTGCCATCTACAGTGGTTTTTCCTGTTCTGTTGTCAGCATGAGCTAGCCCAAAAATACTGTATTTCGCAGCATATAAGACGCACCCCGGGTTTTTTGAGATTTTTCAGGAAAGAAGTATTTTGGTTCACCCAAGCATTTAGGAAGGACCATGTCATGTATCATTTCCAGACGTGATTAAATCCGTACCTGGCAACATTTACAGAAAACATTTATGGCGCGATAACAGTTAAATATAACTTTTTAGATAAACTTCGTTCGTAAAATATATAGAAATGATCTAAAACATAAATAAATGCTTCGAGACTTATATAGCTAAATAGCGTGAACTCGGCAGTCGTATTAATTAAAGCTGTCGGAGTGTATCGCACATGTCGCACGTATAGATAGCCTCTACTGATAATACCTGCTTAAACAAGCTCAAGATGATATTTTAATATAATGGGATAAATAATTAATGGAATGCATATGTAATAATGGTACATCCGCTCAACTAGTCTTTTTTCTTATTCTTTTCCCTCGTACATAACTATTTTGATCAATACAGCAATACCTAACTTCCTTTGTTCTACTTTCCATCACTTCCTCCTCTAGTTGTAGCCATTTAAGAACAAACTTATGAAGACTATGTTTCTCTTAACCCATCAGCTTGAGTTTTTCCTCTTTCTCCAGTCATGAATCATTTTTGTCTGTGGGAGGTGGACCGAAATGATGTGCTGCTGCTCGGTTTCCATGCGTTTTTATGAATTAAATCGCTTGAAGCTTATAACTAATAGCGTAGGCATATCTTTTCACTTTAGTAGCCATTGCAATCTCAATACACAACTATATTTATCCTAGATGCGTATAAAATATTTGACATCTACACGAAATATTCTGTTCCTTGGCATTAATCGTGCTATATAACTAGGGATACGAAAAAAGTATCGATACTTTACTCACATCAGTAATTTCCTTTCGATACCAAGTACTTTTGTACTTGATTCTTTACTTTCGATTTTCTAGTGACATCGGTACTTCCCATAGAGTAATCATTATATATCGACGACTCTTACATACGAGGAGGAGGAGGATATAACATACTAGTAGTTGGTGCTTGCATACTGCAAGCATTTCATCTCACCTTGAAAAAACATTAATTATTCAGACAGATATTTCATCATTACAAATATTCTATTAATTCTAAATATTTCAACTCCGCAGTGATTTTCGTTTTTCCCACGTAAAAATAATAGTTTAAAACAATTCCCAAATGTTGCAATTTTAAACATTTTACACTTTCTCCGTTATGGGGTACTAATGCTTGAGCCAAATTTTAAAGTTGTAGCACCTATAGAAGTAAAATAATATTTTTCTAATTGTTAAAAATTTAAACATTTTTAACGGCCGCCGCTATATATATATGGAGAGATTGAAATGTTTATTTGTGCAAATGCACTGATCTGTAAATAATTTGAAAATTGCAGCTTTCTAGCTCATCCCGTAGCACCTAAAAAATTATTAAACTTTAATGTTCAAATGGGGTTAAAACAACCCCTAAAATTTAAAATTTTCGATTTTTATAGCTGGTTATGAGAAAAGTTCTCTAATGTTGCAAAATTTCAGCTTCCTAAACTTATTAGATTGGTCTACACACTGGATTGCGTTTTCCCATGCTAACTTATATTCCGGGGTCTCTGTAGTCGAACCCAAAACACTGACAGCAAAAGTGACAAATTCTTTATAGATATTGCGGCCGTCTAGCAACTCTGAAACTTTCATTTTTCTAGCTTACCGGCAAGTGCCCATAATTAATTTACAAAAATGGCGCAATGCTTTTCTTATGGGAAAAAACGCAAATTTCGGAATTTCTGGAGTCGAACTCATGTCACTTAGGTAAGAAGTCTTATTTTATCTTAAGGTTTCTCCATCATATCTACAAAATCTAAAACATTCAGCTCTCTAGCTTTTGTAGTTTGGGCTGGACATTAGTATCCTCCTATATGTTATCATTATATATCGACGACTCTTACAGAGGAGGATATCATTCTATATAGACGTTCCTTACAGAGGAGGAGGATATAACATACTAGTAGTTGGTGCTTGCATACTGCAAGCATTTCATCTCACCTTGAAAAAACATTCATTTTTCAGAAAGACATTTAATCATTACAAATATTCTTTTAATTCTAAATATTTCACCTCCGCAGCGATTTTCGTTTTTCCCACATGTAAAAATAAGTTTAAAACAATCCCCAAATGTTGTAATTTTAAAATTTTTACACTTTCTTCATTATGGGGTACTAATGCTACACATTTTAGCCAAATTTTAAAGTTGTAGCACTTCTAGAAGTAGAATAATATTTTTCTAATTGTTTAAATTTAAATAATTTTTTAATGTTGTAGCGATGTAGTTCGTCGTAAGGTCGCCTCATCATGCGGTATCCGCTATGCACGACACGTGTATTTTTCATTTGCATTTAAAAATGATGTACATTGATCTTACGAATTCGGGGCTTGAACCGTAGTATGTCTAAAGGAATATATATTATTATATTATTACTCTATGGTACTTCCGACCCGATACTTTTGTGGTATCGATACTTTTCATTTGATACATCATATGATTATGGTATCGATACTTTCGTTTCGATATCGTATCCCTATATATAACGAGCGCATTAGGAACTAAAACATCGCAAACGCGCCGAAATTGTAATCACTGTAAGCGGACATGCATTAAAGCGTAATAATAAAACACGTTATCGGAATTCACGTTGCATAAGGTATTACTGTATATATTAACAATATTTTCACTTAATTATTAATAATGTGCATTTTATTGTTTTTGTGACGAATGAGTGCCAATTATTCCATTTTGGGGATGTGTGTGCTTGTTATTGTCAGTATTGAGAACATTAATAATCTCACCTTCGGCTGATTTTGAGGTCATTTTTCTGAAGAAAAGTGCATCTTATATGCCGAGAAATGCGGTAAATATTTGCAATAGTGTAGTAGTACGTAAACATTTTGAGCAGTGAATCCCTCAGTTCTTCTAAAGTCACACGACCTCAGTAGTATTTGTTGAGTGTAAATATAAAGCTTGTGATAGTCTTTTCTGTGGGAAAATTTTTAATTTGTGTCCTAGATTTAATTTGAAGGACACAGTTTGCCGACATTTAGAATATATCCTGTGTTTATTTTGTTTTATGTCATAGTAATATTTTCTATGTTTAAAGGTGTATCTGTGGAAATCTCATCTGTATGGGAAAACGTTTCTGTTTGTGCAACAGATGGTTTTTCAGCAGAAAGTTCGGTTTAGTTTATTGTACTAAGATAGTTTTATATTTCGTGCGTCTGGTGTATTTTTTGTGTATATATACATAATTTTCTGGGAAAAAGTTCTGTTCGGAATAATATTTTCATTTTTTATAATGCTTTTATTTGACCATATAATTATGGTAAAGAGGCAATTAAATATGTTAGACTGTATTTTAAATGAAATGCTCATACTTAGTAATGAGGAGAAGAGTTACAGTGAGTGTAGTTCAGAAATGAAGATAAAATTATATCTGTAGGAAATGTAATTGAAGGAAGAGGCATTGCAACCAGGGCTACAAGTCGATTGACTAAACTACTGGGTGAAATATCTTCTGAAAGTGAATCTGAATCTGAGAATGATGACATTGTTGTAGATCAGCGCTTCTCACCTGCCGGTCCACGGCCAGTATTGGCCGGTCCATGATATTTCATTTTTGTCATAGAAGTTTTGTAATGGGCAGCACTGGTTAATGAAAGGCTTGTGTTTTCACTTGTCAAAGTGTAACATTGTCAAATGATAGGTAGTTTAAAATTGATTTTACTGGTCCTTGATGGATTATTCAGATAACACACTGGCCTGCAGTAAACTTTCTGTTATTACACTGGTCTGCGATGAACTTTTGGTAGAGAACCACTGATGTAGATGATATAAGATACCAGACACCATGTGAATTGAGAGGACCCCTATCAACAAGATTTGCTGCCATGTCTAAGACGGAATTTGTGAATAAAGAACAATCTGATGAAATTTTTGAGCATTTTTTTCAATGATGACATATGTGAAGATAAGCTGTTCAGACAAAATTGTAAGCCTAACAAAAAGTAAATGAAAAGGAGAAGCCAAGATTAGGATTGGAGTGATACTAACAAAGGGGAAATAATATTATTTTTTGTAATGCTGCTACTGCAGGGGATTGTACAGAAACCAAAGATCAGTAGCTATATATCTCACAATAGATTGTTTTATGAAATGATGAGTGAAAAAAGATTCTCTCTTTTACTTAAATTTTTACATTTTGCTGTTAATTATGCATACATTGCAGGAAATCAAGTTTCTGGCAAACTATAAAATGAAACCTTTGCTAGACCACTTCACTAATAAATTTTCTGAGAGTTACATATCAGAAGACGAGTTTTCTATTGATGAAAGTTTATTGCTTTGGAAGGGCTGCCTTTCGTGGAAGGTATTCATCCCAAAAAAAGATTTTGATTTGGAATAATGTCATTTAAGTTATGCAAAGCAAAGACTGATTATGTGTGGAATATGTTGATGTATTCAAGAAAAGATATGGAGCTAAAAACGGAAGTAGAAGGGATTGATTTGTCAAAGTTCTCAAAACCAACATGGATTGTACTCACTTGAGCAGAGAAGCTCCTAAAGCAGAGTTACCTGATAGGTATAGATAATTATTACGGTAGCCCAGAACTTTTTGATTTGTTAAATTCTTTGGAAACTAATGCTTTTGGTACTGTAAGATCCAATCTTAAGAAGCAGCCAAAAAATATAATGAATAAGAAGCTGAAGAATAGGGAGGTAGGAGCTGCATTTAGAAAGAAATTGATGGTTTAAAGTGGAAAAATAAGAGGGATGTCTGCATGCACAGCAGCACAAGATTTTTGTCATTTTCTCGGTTTGTGCATGTTTAATTCCTATGTGATTTATAAAAAGCATGGAGGCAAGGACACACATCTTTAGTTTTGGCTAGACCTCATATACAGACTTTTCAGCAGTTATAGAAGTTTTACACTGACAAAACAAACATCTGGAAAAGCGAAGTGGTCAACTGCTGACAGTTTCATAAGACTGACAGGCAGGTATTTTCTGGAAATAAATTCACCATCAGGGTCAAAAAACATGCCTATAAAAATGAGTGGTGTGTTTGTCCAAGAAGCGGGAGAGAAAAAATGTACAGCTGCAATGTGCCACTGTGCAGCTCCATGTTTTTAGGCATATCACATGCAGCTTGAGTAATGAAGGGTAGAAGATGCAGTTGTAAATAGTGCATATAAAAATTAAAAAACTATATTTATCATCGTCAACACAATCCTGAATGAAGAAAATAGGTACAATATGGCAAGTTGAATTATTTTTCTCAAGAATGAAACACTAATATTTTATAAAGAAAAATATTGTTTAGATAGGTTTTTGGTAATATATATATATATATATATATATATATATATATATATATATATATATAACAACTTACGGAAATGGAAAGGTAAAATGAATATATGGATGTCAACAAGGTGTTGGGATGAGGAAACCCAGTGAGCACTCACCAATCAGACGACTTCAGGTTGGCGAGGCCCCGGGGATGTCGAAGCGACACACGTAAAATAACACAAAAACACAGAAACATCACAAGCGTAAAGCTTTCGGAACTACTCCTTCTTCAGCTACAGAGAGAGAACTGATGGCGGTGACACTGGGTGGAGGCATGGGGGTGGAAGGGTAGTGCGGAAAGGTCGAGGATTGGAGGAAACGGAGGGGGTTGGGGATGGGTAGGGTGTTGGAAGAAGACAGAAAGGGTGTGAAAAGCTATCGAAGGTTGAGGCCTGGGGGAGTGAAGGAGTTTAGGAGATGGATATGCGAAAGCTCCCACTGACGGAGTTGGGGAGCCGAAGCATTGTCGGGGAGAGCGCGAATGACTCTCACTGTGAAGCAGTTGTTGAACTTTAAATTATGTTTGTTCGCATGAACGGCCACCGGCAGCGGTCGTTTGAGAATGACGCTGTTGCGGTGGCCATTCATGCGGATGTTGAGGGGATTGCTGGTGAGGCCAACATAAAAGGCGGGACATTGGGTGCATCTCAGGAGGTAAATGATATTGCGGGTGGTACAGTTGGTGGTGGAAGTTATGGGGTAGGTGATGTTGGTTGTGGGACTGGAGAAGGAGTTGCAGGGGGGGTTTATTGGGCATGTTAGACATCGGGGTCTACCGCAGGGGTAAGATCCGGCAGGGTGTAAAGGCGTGGGTGCTGGGGGTTCTTTCTTCCATAGAATATTTGCCAGATTAGGGGGACGGCGGAAGGAGAGCATCGGTGGTCTGGGAAATGGGATCTGGTGAGGGGAGGATGAAAGGATAAGGTGGGCGGCTTTCAGGATGTTTTTCAGAATGTCGTGGATGCCGGGGAAATACAGGATGGTTAGGGTGAGTTGGAGGGTGGAATCGGTGGTGGTGTGGGTATTGAGGTGGGAGTTAGGGGTGGCGGGTGCAACTGCCCGCCGGATTTGGTCTCGGATCAGATCCGGCGGGTATCCGCGCTGTAAGAAGGCATGTTCGAGGGTGGAGCAGTACTCGGACAGGGAATCTCTGTCCGAGCAAATTCTCCGCCCTCGTCGGGCTAGGGCATAGGGAATAGAGGTTTTGGTGTGGAGGGGATGGCAGCTGTTGAACTGGAGATATTGAAGGCGGTTGGAAGGCTTGAGGTGCACGCTGGTGTGGATTTTGTTTTCCCGGATGGAGAGATCGACATCCAGGAAGGTGATGTTGGAGGCAGAGAAGTGGTGGGTGAAGGAAAGCGTGGGGTGGGATGAGAGGCGTTGTAAAAAGAATTGTAGCGAGTCGGGTCCATGTGTCCAGAGAAGAAAAATATCGTCAATATACCTCAGCCATAGGAGTGGTCTGGGGGAAACGTCAAGAAAGCGTTCCTCCCATTCACCTAAGAAGGCATTGGCATAGGAGGGCGCCATGCGAGTGCCCATCGCGGTACCTTTTATTTGTAGGTAGTGGCGCCCTCCGAAAGAGAAGTTGTTTTTTTGGAGCACCATTTCAGCCAGCTTCGTTAGGAAATGGGAGGATGGTCTTGTGTCAGGTGGTCTGGAGTCCAATAATTTTCTCAGAGCGGATAGTCCTTGGTTGTGAGGGATGTTGGTGTAGAGGGAGCAGACGTCTATAGTGGACATAATTGTGTTAGGTGGGAGAGGGGAAGGGAGTGATTTTAGGCGTAGTAGAAAGTGGTTTGTGTCTCTGATGAAGGATGGGATTTGACGGACGAGAGGTTGTAGGTGGGAGTCAACATATGCAGAGATGCGTTCCGTGGGAGAATTAAAGCTGGCAACAATGGGGCGGCCGGGGATGTTGGGTTTGTGGATTTTTGGGAGTAGGTAGAAGGTTGGGGTCCGGGGTGTGTTGGGGATCATCAGGGAAATGGTGGAATCAGAGAGGCCTTCTTGTTTTCCCACGGAACGCAGATATGCAGAAATTTCGGAGGAGTGGCGGTCAGTGGGGTTGGAGGGGAGAGGAAGGTAAGAAGTTTGGTCAGATAGTTGGCGGAGGGCTTCGTCGTTGTAATTCGAGTGGTCCATTACCACGGTGGTGGTACCTTTGTCTGCAGGGAGGATAATAATTTTGTCGTTGCGTTTCAACGTAGAAATTGCGTGTCTTTCTGGTTTCGTCAAATTGTCGTTGTGGTCAAGGAGGTCGGGAAAGTTGGGCTGGGCGACTGCGTGAATTATGTAATTAGCATATTGCTCGATGGGATGGTGGGGAGGAAGAGAGGGTGGGATGTATTGGGAAGGGGGTTTGAAGGCAGAAAGGGATTGTGGAAGTGAGTCGAGGGAAGATGAGGAGTCAGATGTGGGTGGGGCGGCTTTGAGGCGGAGTAAGCGTACGAAGGCTTGTATGTCGGCAAGGAGACAAAAATGGTCAAATTTTATGGTGGGGCAGAAGGAGAGGCCCCGGGAAAGGAGGGCATTCTCGGCGGGGTTAAGAACATGAGAGGAAAGGTTCAGGACGTCATCTGGCTGGGAGGGGTTTGCGGTATGCGTGGGGGTGAGGTCCTGCGGAGAATTGGGATGCATCCTCGGTTCGCGGGTTGAAACAAAGGGAGACCTCCTGAGAGAGTGTAGTGGGGGTGGAGTGGGGATTCCCAAAAGGTCGGCCAAGGAGGGTTTTTGGGCGAGGAGAGGCGGGGGAGGGGGGATGTCGGACTTACCAGCTGGGAAAAAGGGGAGAGGTAGGCCGAGCTGGAGGTGGCGGACGCACATAAGGGAAAGTTTGCGTATGAGTCTGTATCGGTTGGCTGCGATATCCTCTGCAGCTCTACGGAAAATGGCGTCGAGATCAGCTGTGGAGTTTTGGGAATGATTGAGTTCGTGTATGAGGATTAAACATTTCTCAAAGTGCATGTTAGAGAGTGATTTATAGTGGCGTAAGATTAGACGGACAATGTTGAGGGACATGAGGTGATATGTAAGGGCGAAAGATGAGCGGATAGCCGGAGGAAGGCCCGATAGGGGGATTCTCACGGTGAGACCTTTGGGGGGGAGGCCTAGTTCTAGGCAGCCATTGAGGAATTCAATCTGGCAAGTTAATGATGTATGTTTGCGGAGGTGATAATGGAAATGGCGGATATTTTCCATGGTGGAAGGAGAAGTATAAAGTATAAAAGATAAAGGCGATAGGAAAGTTGGTAAAAAGGAAAGGATGACAGACACGAAAGGATAAGGTAAAATAATATAACAACTTACGGAAAAGGAAAGGTAAAATGAATATATGGATGTCAACAAGGTGTTGGAATGAGGAAACCCAGTGAGCACTCACCAATCAGACGACTTCAGGTTGGCGAGGCCCCGGGGATGTCGAAGCGACACACGTAAAATAACACAAAAACACAGAAACATCACAAACGTAAAGCTTTCGGAACTACTCCTTCTTCAGCTACAGAGAGAGAACTGATGGCGGTGACACTGGGTGGAGGCATGGGGGTGGAAGGGTAGTGCGGAAAGGTCGAGGATTGGAGGAAACGGAGGGGGTTGGGGATGGGTTTCCTCATCCCAACACCTTGTTGACATCCATATATATATATATATATATATATATATATATATATATATTTAATCCACATTATCACTAACTTTGTTGACTAGATGACGTTTCATAATCTTATTAATTTTCTTCAACAAATGAAATTGCCCCACCAAATGAACGGGCAAGGAAAAATTAAGGGGTTAAATCATACCAAGTTATACATTTCAAGTTTAAAATTTGAAGATAGTTCTCTGTTGTAGCATAGCAAGTTTTCATAATAAGAATCTGAGATTGCTTCATTTATGTTTCTTGAGTGAAACTTGATGTAATTCATCCATAAAATGACCAAGCAAGGTCTAAAGCAGTGGTTTCTAACCTTTTTTTGCTGCAATCTTATACAGACAATGAATAGGAGCCCACAATCTGTGCTTGTAATTGAGTGAAGATGTGGTTTGGATAGGCCGGAAAGAAAGCAGTACATATATATTATCTTATCAGTGGACACCAAATGTGCCACTACTGCTCTGCAAATTTGGTTGATCTCTGTCATGGTCATTTTTGAGAAAAGGGTGGATTATAGTGAGAAACCCATATTTAACACCTTTGCGGAGGGAAATTTTTTGGATGCTTTGATATGCCCACTTTTCCCCATCTGTTTTGACACATAGATGCTAAA
Organism: Tanypteryx hageni; assembly: GCA_028673005.1. NCBI lineage: Eukaryota > Metazoa > Arthropoda > Insecta > Odonata > Petaluridae > Tanypteryx > Tanypteryx hageni. The sequence continues at coordinate 102,920,127 of CM054120.1, read as the reverse complement.
AGTTTTGAATGGCAAGGGTCATCTGTTACTCATGCTCCATGACTGATAAATGTTAGACCGCTTTACAAGAATATATGGAAATAAACTGAGTGTCAGGAAAGTTTCTTCTTATGATCATTCGAGGCCCTACTGAGAATCTGCTGCAACCCTGATTTGGGTCACGACAAGAGGTTAGGAACCACTTGTCTAAATTAATTGAATGTTTTTCCATTATTTGAAGTTCAATTTTATCCAAAGAAAGTGTTTTGTTTTAATAGCATTTTAATGTCCAATTTTTAAATTAACTTTTTTATTGATAATGCAATGTTAATGTTGTGGTGTTCATATAGATGGAAAAAGAAACTTATAGAGTAGTAATTCTTAATTCTGTGGTCTGAACGATTACCTATAATTTTATTTTTAACTAGAATCATTAAAAGAGTCATTTTAGAGCTTCAAAGTCTTAATTTGCATTATTTATTGTAATGAATTTTAACCATTCACGATTTGCCATATTTGCTGGCCTGTAAGATTCCACCATCTATTAGATGCATCAATTTTTAAAATGTTCACGTTATTTCACTTATTAATGAGAACAAAAACAGCTATGCAACACAGTAAAATAGTCAAGTAAAACAATATTAATACATCACAATCTTGAATAGCTCAATATGCTCATTGAACAATAAATTATTGACTACAAAACATCCCAGTATGGGGAATCACCAGAGAGACCCTGGCCACAAGACTATTAATGGATCTGCGATAAGGCCAATATAGACAATGGCATAGGGGTGGTAAGATTTTGGAGCAGCAATAAAAACGAGATTTTGGAGAGACTTTTGATGAATTAGATTACAGAAGGTTCCTGGCTTATGAATGTCTGTACTTACAAACAAAGCTCCATAAGGTATTAATATTTTAATAAATCAGTCACACGAACGCCATCTCACACATACGAACGAGCAGTTGCATAGCGTTCACCCTCTGTGGGATGATCTGTGACACAGTGGTTCATTACACTGTTACTCAGTTACCTGTTTGTTCGATGATCGAGAGGGTAATCAAATATAAAACTAAAATTTACAACAGCATTGTTTTCTACGATTATTCATCTCAAATATACAATATTTCAGCTTAGTTGTGTGTCAAAAAGGCTTTTGTGGACTGACTTGGGAACCTAACCACCATTTATAAAATGTTTTCTATGATTCCGAGTTCCGAACAAAAGTCTTATGAACGAACTTTTGGAATGCAACTCATTCATAAGTCCTCCTGTATTATGATCTACAGATGTATGGACAGGCAGACACATACTGTATTCATGAATGATATTTTAGGAAAAAGGGCTGAAAAATAATTTTGCCCAGGGGCAGGAAATTTCCCAATTCACCACTGCCAATATTATTTACTATATTTACCACATTTGCCTGATTGTAGAGCAACCTCAAGTATGTATAAAATATATGTTCATTTTACGTGACTTTTTTCAGAAAAGGTCTGTGGGCATTAGCAATAAATATCATCTGAAACCATTGTTTTAATGATCGATTAGTTGAACTTAAAATTTTATTGCTCAGGAATATTTGACAGGAATAATTATTAGCCTGCTTTCCAGAATGGAAATTGGCTTATAGTTTTGTTGTTGTGTCTGTCTGTCTGTCCGTCCCCCCTATTAACATTTGAACCAATAGACCGATTTTCATGAAACTTGGTGGAAATCTCTTGCTACATGGGCTGAGCTCCCAAGGATAGTTTTTGTTGCGAAGATTGAAGTCCCAGGTTCGATTCCAGGAACTATCTTTCCCATTTGATTTACATGGGAAATCTGAAATCCATCGTGCAGGGTAATTTTGTCTTGCACATTAAAATATCTTAGAATTGTAATATCGGAGCAAGTTTTATACTATTCTCTGAGGAAAGGAACAAAGATTTTAATTTTTATCGTAGAATTTTATCGATTGTTTTTCCTAGAATTTTGCGTAAATACTGGCGTTTTCGCATTTTTTTATCACTCATTATGAGAGTGTTGCCATAGCAACAACTATTGTTAGTCTCGGATTCTGTATAGTCTAATACATACACGCGTAATTTGTGCCACACAAATACGCGTGGTCAATTTAATATTCCGTCCGAATGTATTTGTAATATTTTTTAACGCTCAAATATGAAATTTGGGAACACAGAAAGCAACATATCCGCGGTGATTTTAAAGCTATTAAAGACAATATAAGTATTAAATAAATGATCAAATGGAAAGTAGGCATCATAAGTTCCGTATGGATCATCTAGTTTTTATAATGTATTTCAGCTGATTTGCTCAATATGACGGGGTATACTTTAAGGAATACATCAATACAAACAAACATCCCTACAAACTGAAATACATGATGCAAATAAAGTCAGTTATAGAAGGTTTATAGAAATGATTATAGTAAGGAACATCTAAAACAGTGTAGAGCAGAAGTTACCAACCACCTGCATCCTACTTCCCATCAATCATTTTGTCAAACAACCATGATAAAAAACACCATTTTTGAAGAAGTGGATTTTTATATTATATGCATTTTAGTATTATATTAATCATAACCGGACATTTTAAGGATATTAAATATTGCAATAACTTTGTTGAGAAAAATTTTTATAATAATTATTTTGGAAACTTCATTTCCCACTTAGATGACTTTCACATCCCACTGGTTGAAAAAACTGGTGTAGAGCAGAGGTTTTCAACCTTTTTACTTTCTTTTGCAGATGTACCGTTAGAACATTTTTTAAATGTTCTTGTAGCCCTTAATACATCCTAGAGTGATAACAAAATGAATAACACTTGTGGTAAGATTGATAACTCATGTTTATAATTTTCAAAATCACAGTCGTGGCAAAATTTTCTATTTTACAACATTACGCGTAGTTGTAACATCACATCTTTTGATTCCGAAGTTACGCATGAAGAAAAATTATAACCTATAACACTTACACACGCTCCTTCAAAACTCTTGATGTACCCCTGGTTGAAAACCCCTAGTGTAGAGCACCCCATCTCCCTTTTGAACCCTTTCACAGTCTGCCAATATCTTAAATCAGAACTGAGGGTGCCAGTGATTTTTTTGTTTATATATTCCAAAACAATCTTAATATGTGATATTTTTATTGAAAAGATTATCTTTAATTTGCATTACCTATTGACAATAATTCTCCTAATTAGAATATTTTAATTCAAGAATAAGCACTTCGATATAAAAAGATTGAAAAAGTAAATACTTATTTTAGGTATCTCCAATAGCCAAAGCAAGGTTGTGAAAACCAGATTTGGATTTCATCTACACACACATCCTTGCTATGGCTGTTGGAGATTCCTAAGATAAGTGCTTAATTTGTAATTTTTTTATATTAAAGCATTTATTCTTTATTTGCCTACAGCTGTAAAACAAGCTCAATAAGTCTCCTTTGAATTTGAATATTTTATCACATAAAAGTTTACTATGTAAAAAATTTTGAAAAATATTTTACTATAGAAAATTAAAATACTATTCAAGTTTTGAACCTCTTGTCAAATGTGCTGCTGTGGTTTGTTTTTAAAAGATTTAAAAATTGCTAAATACGATATTTTAAAGTTTTTTTTTTAATTTTCTCTATCAAATCTGAGAACCAGGACCTTTTTTCTAGAAAACAAGCATTGCTTTTATTTTTGTTAACAACTTAAAGAAATATCAAAGATGATCTTTAGAGTTAATGCTTAAAATTAAGATTTAGTCTTTGGTTGCTACATGTTCACACATTTAGTTTTTGATGTAGAAGGCTATTAATTTGATATATTTGTATAAATTATTGTAGAATTTACTCAAAAGACCTAAATGCAATCATATTTTTTTATTATCTCTTTATAAATATTACTACAGTATAACATAGTGCCCAACATTTATTTCACTCCAGAAAAAACTCGATATGATGATTCTGATGAGAGTTTTGATGAAGATGGTTTGCCTATTTCAAGCCAATCACACTCGAAAGAGCCAACACCTCCCCCACCTCCTCCACCTCCACCACCAGCTGCTCCTCCTATGCCCAAAGAAGCCAAACCTATTACCAAAACTAAGGAAGAAAAATCTCCAAGGACTTTACCCAGAGGTAAGAGTAGAAAAATTAGTTGACATGTAAGTTGAATTCATAGTTAACATATATTGAAGGAATTCTTGAATTTTGTCCAGTTCCAAGTGGCCAAGATATGGTTCAAGAGGAATTGAAACATCTTCTGACAATGTTTAATCATGAAAAAAGGAAAGACATTGATATTTTGAAGACTCCTCAAGTTTTCATTGATCAAACTTCCACACCAGCAGAAGTTCAAAATTGGCTGGAGGCTAAAGGATTTACCCAAAAGTTTGTTTACTTTGTTTCCACTTTAAGAAATGCTTACTTTCATTTTTTTTGCAAAGTAATAATATTTTTTCAATTGATTTTTAAAGACTCTGCAAGCAGTTGAATAACATGACTGGACGTGAATTATTTTCTCTGAATCGTGATCAATTGCAAAAGCATTGTGGTAATAATGAAGGACATCGTCTTTATTCCCAACTTACAATTCAAAAGAACGTCTCTGGGGTAAGTTGAACATATTAAAATTAGCAGCTAGAAATTTTATCTTTTAGCACATTTTAAATACGTATAGAAGCTCAATTTTCAAATGCATTAATTTAGAAGTTTATTTTTGGTGTAACAATAAATGTGCTTCTCATCATAATTTTTGTAAATTTATGCCACACTTGATGGAAACTATTTATTTACGACAAAATTTTTCATGCACTTTATATACTTTTGGTATCTTTTCTAAAATAATAGAGAAGTAATGCTAGGACAGTTATTAAAGCTTTTTAAAAGTGATATTTGGTGAAAAATTTAGTGGATTTTATTGTTCTCCAGTAATTTTGTCATTGATTTTTATATCATATTTATTTGTGCTAAATGTAAACTCTTTGTTGCTACGCTAAACTTATATTGCTTGATTCTACTAACAAACTGAAATAGGCATATCTTGCCTAAAGACCTAACAGATTATTTGGTATTCTGAAAGTATTTCATTGTATATGAGGTAATGTCATTTACCTAACAGATTATTGGATATTCTGAAAGTATTTCATTGTATATGAGGTAAAGTCACTTACAGTATTTCGTGGCATATAAGACGCACCCCGGTTTTTAGATTTTCCAGGAAAAAAGTATTTTGGTTCACCAAGGCATTTACGAAGAGCCACATCATATATCATTTCCAGCTGTGGTTAAGTCTGTATCCGGCAACATTTACAGAAAGTATTCCAGTGTGATAACTGTTAAATATAACATTTTAAATAAATTTCATTCATAAAATAAATAGGGATGATCTAAAACATTAATAATTGCTTCAAGACTTGTATAGCATTAATGTGCCCTGCGTGAACTCGGCAGTTATATTAATTAAGCTCTTGAAGTGCACCGCACACGTTGCACGTATAGATACCCTTTACCGATAGTACTTAAACTTAAGTGCAAGATGAGATTTTAATATAATGGGATAAATAATAAGTGAAATGCAGATGTAATAACGATACTTACACTCAATTACTCCTTTTTTCTGCAATGATTTTGATCGATACAGCAATACCAATCTTTCTCTGTTCTACTATCCATCACTTCCTCCTTTAGTTGTGGTCATTTAAGATCAACCTTACGAAGACTTTCTCGTATCCCATCAGCTTCACTTTTTCCTCATTTTTTCCATTCACGAATCATTTATTTCTGTGAAGTTAGACCGAAATGACATGCTGCTACTCGGTTTCCATGTGTTTTATGCATATTGAATCACCTGAAGCTTATAATTAATAGCGTAGGCACTTTTGTAACCAATGCGATCTCAATACATGTAACGTTATTTATGCTAGATATGCATAAAATATTTGTCATCTACACAAATTCTACTGTTCCATGGCATTAATCGTGCTATTCAACGGGCTCATTAGGAACTACAAAATCGCAAATGCACCATAATTGGAATCACTGTGAGTGGACATGTATTAAAGCGTAAAAATGAAAATGTGTCCTCGGAATTCATGTTGCATAAGGTATTACTATATATATTAACAAATTTTTCACTATTAATTATTAATAATGTATATTGTATTGTTTTTGCGATGAATGAGTGCCAATTATTCCATTTTGGGGATGAGCATGCTTGTTAGTATCATCATTGAGAACAGGAATAATCTTACCTTCGGCATATAAAACGCGGGTTGATTTTGAGAGTAAGTTTTCTGGAAAAAAATGCGTCTCATATGTCGAGAAATATGGTATTTTAATATTACCATCTTATGAGTCACTGTCTTTTTTCTTCTAGTTTCGAACAGCTCGAACCCTTGAACTTAGAGCTTTACTTGACAGGGTAAGACAGAAAGTTGACAGGGAAGAGAATGATATGGATGCTGATCATGATGACCTTTGTTAAGCAATTTTAAGTTTATGTATTAGCAAATTGGTAAGCTCAATGAATTGTTGTCATTTTTGCGAAACAATATGGCTTTTGTAATTATTATTTGGATACAGAAAAATTAACATAGCAAAAATTGCCTTAATAAAATTTGAATGGCAATGTTTTGATCCATGAGAAATACCATAAAAAGTATTATGTCACCATTAACAAAAATTATAATAGCAAAGTAACAACATTATCATTATTTTATTCATCAGTTACTGATTTGCATTTAAAAAATTCAATGAGGTTTATTTTATGTATGAATTGCTACTGTAAGGTAGTGTGTGAATATTATTAATTGAACTTTGCAATAAACATTGCAGACTATATACATGCTTTAGAAACAATGCCTTATATTAAAATTAAATTAATCCATCAGCAAATATGTATATTAAAATGTATTGTAACTATATGTATATGGTGTATTATTATTGCTAAATAAATATTTTTATTATATCAGATATATTTATACCTATACATTACTTAGCTGTTTCAATAAGATCACTTATCGAGTGATTGGTACTTGTAAAAGTTACTCAATTACTTCATATTTTTCTTATTTCTACACTTCTGAGAGCGTACTGAGATTAACTCCTCAAACATGCGCAACAACATATGTTGTCCTGTGCAGCGTCCACTTTAACGGTTCATTTATCCTTAAACGAATCACAGATGCCTCTAAGGTCCTTGGATCAGGAAAACTTCCCATACAAATATTTCCTCTCTGCTTTGTATAATTTCACTCCAATATAGTTGTAAGCATTTCCTTGTCACTTTACCATTATGTTATATTTGATTTCCTGTTGGCAGCAGCAGTGTCACTTAAGAGGTATCGTATAATTTTTCTATTCTAAGTATCTTGAGAATTACGAGAGACTAATGTAAATGAGACAGTTGCATCTCAGTAAATATTAAATATTGCTGGTAAAGTAGGACATCCCTGCCTCACTCCCCTCCCTACTGAAGTACTTTTTGTTTCTTCTCCTTCAATAATCATTGAAATTAAAAAAAAAAAACAATTTTTCTCCAATAGCCATAAAAGGATGGGAAATCCTAACCTTTATATGGCTATTGGAAAAACAATGTTTTTGAATTTTGATTTTAGCCATAAGCTCAATACTTCTTTCTGGGATACCATATATGCCGCTCACTAAGATGACCCGATGTTCAAGTCGACAATGATTTTTTTGACTAAAAAATTTGTTTTTTACATGTTTGCTTTTTTAGTCAAGTCACTTTTTCACTCAATAAATCTTATAATCAGTTAAGTGGTCATGACAAAATAATAATTGTTAACCTTCCGATTCATTTTATATTGGAAGATGTCAAATCGTGTTTGATATCTATATCTGATCTTCATTTGTTGTGGATCACAAGAGCCTGATATCGTATCACGTGTTCCAGAGGATGAATTTAACGATTAATAGGAGTCTGATGCAGAAGGCAAGGGATTTCATGGTATTTAAACTGAAATGTAGAAAAATATCATTCTTGAATGTTTTTAAAATCTCCTTTGACCATTTTTGTAATTTTCTATAGATCATATATTTTTATTTTTTTAAAAATTATTTCATGTATTAAAATGAAAAGTTTTAATTCTTAGTTATTTGTTGTTTTAAATTATCATTTTACAAATCTTCTAAATTACATCTGCTAATTAAATGGCAAACAGCTGAACAGCTAATTCAAAATGGTAGCCACCTACATTGAAAAATATGCTGGAGTTTATGGTTCACATTCAAGGATATACCCAGGGGATGGGTCTGGATTCCCCCCCAATGTACAGACATTTGTGGAATCTGCGATAACCATGCCACAAACTTGCTATGATGCCTCTTGCTATGCTGCCACTTGCTGCATTGAGTTATTAGAACTAAAAACGTTATAAAAGTTTATAGTATTTGAATAGGACTTTTATTTAATCAATTTCTGGAAATTGGTTTTCAGCCTCAGACCCTCCCTGAAGTAAATTACATGCATGTTCACATTTTATACCGGCCTGTAAGGTGACCCCAAAATTTTACAGGAGCGACATATACAGTAATTATTTTGAATTGTATGACCAATGATGGATATTTTAAAGATACATTTGCAGCTTAATACAGAAAAGGTTATTTTTGGATAATGAATTCTTTTTTATTCAGTATTCTTGATGAGATTGGATGATGACCATTTACACTTTAAACCTCTATAACATCTAAAAAAATCATTTTCAAACTACAATAACTCTTAATAATAGATAATTCTTGGATAAATATTAGGAAAGGTAGTTGTGGTATGAATGTCCTGCCAAATTGGAAAATTGCTACAGCAAAATATTTGGAAAACTCTTATTAGAAGATTTGCTTATGCAAAGCAGGTATTTGTCTGGTCTATAAAAATAAGGACATTTTTGATTCTCTGACAAAGCTTATAATGTTTCGCAGAAACTTGGGGATACCTTAAATTATACATTTTTTAAAACTTGATATGTACAAAATATCTGGATCTGGTCATCAATTTTCCCTATTTTGGGATCTACTTTATTTGAAAAATCACAGAAAATACTCTTTTACTGCATTATTGCATTGAGGATTAAAATTTTTCTTTTAAATTTATCCTTGAATTTAGATTTATCTATTTTATATTCAGCTGAAATGAGATTCAAGATATTGATGCAAGTTTTTCATTTGATTAAATGATTATTAGTAAATATGTATTTCAAAATCCTAGACAAATTAATCTTTCTGGCTATTCCTTTCAGATAGTTTTGTTTCAAAAATGAAGACATCCAAGAAAATGAGAATCTTTGTTAGCCTTACATATATACTATCTATAGGGCTTAATTATGATTATTAGGGATCTAAGGGTAATTGTTCAGTAGTAGGGATCACTGCCATCACTCAGCTGTTACTTTTATCAGGAATACAAGGTCTAAAGTAGGGTCTAAAAATATGAGGGCTTAAGGCTATATCTCATTGATTAATCAGGCCCTGACCACATTTGCATTCAGACACAAAAGACATCCACATATTTTTTGAAATATTGTTTTGATATGTTGCAGATGTATGTTTCTTCATTAATCCTAATGATTAGCTTGGCTTTCTTTTTATTATAGTTAATATTTTTATTGATCTATTAACAGTATGTTACAAAATTTCAACAATCATGTCACAATTTTTTTACGAATCCAGCTATAAAAATATCTGCATTATATATTTGACTTTTAATTTCTGATAGACATTATATGTAATGAATTTGATACAACTAAAAATTGTTTAACATATAAGATGCTGAATATTTCACATTCAATTTTCCCTATCTATGCATAATTTTATTTAATAAAATCAATTATATTGATAATCATAACATGCATATCAAAGCGAATGCCATCAGTTTCTTTTATAGGAATTTATTTGATACCTTTTCGGTCTAAGTGGTATTTTTTTTACATTGTTAAGATAAATTACATTTAGTTTTCATGGAAAACATGCTCATCCCACATTATTTTCACCTGTCAAACCATGAGTATCATGGCTTGGGTACCTCTCGGAGGCCCATTTTCAGGAACATCAAAAATGGATTTAAAGTTAGTAAAATAACAAGTAGCTCCATTGCTTGTTACCAATATTACACAAAATCTCATTTTGTTTCACATCACACAAATATTTCTTGATCTGGAGTGTGAATCCCAGAGTCATAGGATCCTTGGCTTTGGTGATTAGGCCTTCCTTTTGTCCTGGGATAGCGGTTGCGTGCAGTTGGTGGATAAGAAATACGCTGTCTGATAAAACTTGTGTGGTGTGATAGGGTTGGTTTTTGCTGAAAATAAAAATTCTAATTATATCCAAGTATTTTACTTGCATAATTAAATTTTTCTTAGCTTGAAGTAAAAATAGAACAAATAAAAACTTTTGCTTATAACATTTTCTACAAAATTTTATTTCCTAAAGCTTAAATCTTTAGCTGAATATATATATTTTCATAATCACTGCCCATAAACAAGGATGATGGCATCTTCAATTTTCTCAGACAGTGAAATAACAGACAAGGCATATAAATTCAATTGAAATAATATTTTAGAAAATTTGTATGGCAGTAAGGATTATAATGGCGCTCCTAAAAAACACTACTGTATTATGTTCTTAATGTACTTTTGAATTTTTTTGTTTTACTCCAATTATTTATTTACTGTATATCACAGCATATAAGTTGACCTTTAATTACCAAAAAACCTGGTTCAACTTATGCAGAGTATAATATGCAAACCTTGAGTTCTGGGCGATTGATGTGGAATAGTACAAGCAGCCTTGATTTACATTAGGTATGACCTTGTGCCATTAGATACTGTGTAATTGGGGCTTAACCCCTCTACGTTGTCCTGCATACTGGGTACGCAGGACAAAAACTTCACATGCGGTTGTCCCTGATACTGAGTATGCTGAGGAGATCGCTTGATTTCTTTATATTTTGACACAATAAGTTTTTTTTAATCTGAAAAAACTTTTATATATTTCAAAACAGTAACCTTGGGACAAATTGAGAATCCTCCTAATAACCATAAAAAATAATAAAAAGGGGACCCTTTTCTCATAAATGCACAAAACACACAAGCAATTAACCACACACATGTAATTCCTTTTAAAAAAATACCTAAATATGTATTTTGGAATCAAAGATTCCATCTTCAATAGACCGATCACAAAGATGAAGAAATACGGCTTATGGAGCATATATATACAGACAAGGAAAGTGTGAGAGGAAAAAAGGTAGGGGGACGGGGAAAAAATATTTAAATTTTGTGATGGGGGAATTAGGAAGTCCATTGGAATGACCATTATTAGAAAGGGAAGACAGTGTAGTGTCTGTTATTGGACCTGTGTCTTGGTCGAGGGTAACATCTTGTGTTTGTGAATGGCTAACCTTGGGCCTTCCTATTGCGCTTAATTCTGCAATTTTTACTCTTTCTTTTTACATTTATTATATGTACATTCAATTTTGTGATTGAATTTTCATGTAGTTATGCGAATTGGTCTTGAGACTTGAGAGCGTGCTACCATGATATCCTTCACTGTTCCCTCCCTCTCAAGTATTTGGCCATGATGATGGTTACTTGGTAACCAAAATATGTATCACCATTTTTTATCCGGCCTTGCTTATTTTTATCCGGGGTATTGCCATTTTTATCCGGCCTTTCTTATTTTTATCTGGGGTATTCAGTTTTAGTATTATTGACTGGCATCGGAGATTTTTCCTCAATTACAGCCCATTCTTTGTTCTTATTTTTTCACCAAAAGTACTCACACCAGGATTTGGGGATGCTATCACTAGGGATAGATTTGGGCTTATTTGCAAATTGATGCATTTAAGTAATAATGAAGAAAAAGACAATTACTGTGGTCCTGCATAGTTAGAGAAAATTATTCTTGTAATTTAATATCTGAATGAAAAATTAAAGCAATTTTTTTACCAAATAGGGAAATTTCAATAGATTTATCTTTTTTGAGCTAATCATTATAAATAGCTGCTTCTTACATATATAGGATATATATATATTATATTATATAAAACCTAAAGTGCTACAGAGGTAAAATTTGGCATGAATATAGGTTATTGGTTGCAACCTCTGGGAAAAATCCGAAATTCCAGTAAATGTTGTTTTTAAGGGGTTTTTGACCTCAGTGTCCAATTTTAAACACCCATAAGAAAAGCATTGAAAATGGTGCAGAACTATATAAAATTGTTTTTTTTAAATTATTTACAATTAAGATACAAAGTTGATACATGCACCATACTGTGGAAAAAAGAATGAATTTTATTTTTCTTGAAGACAGAATTCTAATCCATGCTGAATTTGCGTAAAAATTTCCGTTTATGTCGTAAAAGTCCCGTTTTTTGCTATTTCCCGGCCGTCCCGCCGTTGTGATCATATGAGTTGTTATTCTCGTTTTGAATACTGTGGCGGTTAAATAGAAGCGTAATTACTGACATCTTTCGATAGAAATTGGTACTAGAAATCTGAAATTGCCGGGAATGTGTAGCTTGTAATTAATGTAGTTTTTATAGTAATTGTTATTTTTAGTCTAACGTGCTTGTTTCGTGGCAGAAATTAGTAAGTTTGTGGGAGTTATTCGTTTATTATTCAATATCGTAATTGAAAAATCATTTAATCCTTTATTTCGTGAAAACTTCGAGTGATTCATCAATTTAAATGGGAACTATATTGGGTCTACAGAGTGCAGTGTAAGTGAAGTGAACAACCATACCAATTTATTCAGTGCTGTGCTGATTTTTGAGTTTTGTATTAAGTTTCTTACTGATTCTCGAACATTATAACTTCTTATTTGATTATGTAGGTTATTTAGATCACTGAGCGCACTTGGCGTTTTCTGACACCTTGATTTATATCCTGAGTTTAGACTTTCTGTACTTGAGTCGACTGAAAAGAACTAACACGAATATTCGCCTTACTTGTAAATGTAATACTTTAGTATGTAGCCCGAAGAAGTTTTTACGAATTTTCCCATCGAAATATTATTACAAAATTTGTTTTTATGAGGAAAGTTTTACTAACTTTAGCCCAAAACATGTCGACCGTTATAACTTTCATTCAAGTGGTGCGTTTGTTTTTTTCTAGTTTAATTTCAACCCGAAAGAGAATCGATAATTTTAAGAATCCATAGGGACTATGATTTTGACTCATTTTCTCATTCTAAAAATTACAATAACAAATATTTGAGGTTATAGTAAAATAATTTTGTCTCATCTAAACGTCCATTCTAAGAAGTAATATCAGTTTAAAAGATAAGATAAGAGAGGGGTGGCATTCCACTCAGCGGCCCCAGGTTCGAATCCGGCGGAGGTCGGATTTTTCAACCTGGGATTGTCCCTTCCCCTACTTTTGTACTTGAGACCGCGCAAGTCAGCGATCAGTCCTTCGGAAGGGATGTTACGCAGTTGGCCCCCATTGGTGCTCTTCGTAAAGAGTAGGCTAATGCCGGCACCGGGTTTCCTACCCACCGTGTTAGGGGACTAGTCTTTGCTTGTTTATATGTGTTCAGTGTGGAAGGAGTAATAGCTATAATAATCCAAGAGTTTGATTAGCCAGAAATTCCATACAAACAAACAATAAAAGATAAGAGGGTGATAACTGGTTAAATATGGATTTCGTAATTGTAGTTTGTAACACAGAACTGATGTATTTTAACCGAATTGTATGGCGTAATTAATGACAAGGCTGATCAAAGAGTCACCGTGTTGTGTTAGCGACTAGATTCATATTTCAAGGTTTATTGAAATTAAATATACTTGTCGAGGAATTTATATAGCACCGTTAATGCTTGTACAAGGAATTAATATCGTAGTTATATTCAAAAAGCTATTTCACTTCAAAAGCTGTTTTGCGCACTTTATCATTGCACAGGAATCAGTTACTCCAAGTGAATGTTGGGTGTAGTATGTTTAGGTAGAGACACACTAAGAATGAGAATGTAAGTTTTATTTTATCGGTAATGAAATATTCTCTTTCAGATTTTTAGTAACAAGAATATATTCTCACATAGCAGGTATTTTTATTTAAATGATTTTATGGATATCTGCAACCATTATTAAGGATATTTGAGTTAATTTAACTCTTCTTTATTGACGGATCTATTATATACTCCATACATAATTTTTCAAATCATTTTTACATTAATTAAGTCATCTCCTTAAACAAACTTATTTGATGAATGTGATAAATGTTTTACAATGTATACCCCATTTACTAAGAAACAGAGAATAAATATGTCAAATCAGATAGTTAAACTTGCCCTCTAAATAAATCTCAATAAGAATCTTTTTTCTGACGCCTGTTTTATTTCTATTGGCCTTACATTTTAGGATGTTTCATGTTGCTTGGCATTACTGAATCTCATCTTCATTGCTATTTTGTCTCCATTAAATATTAATTTATCAATTAAGAATGGAAAATATCTCTCAGCAGATGTTTTTATTATGTTGCTGTGAATGATGTGAATTTTAGTATGTACTTAAGCAGTCCTGTATGTGTATGTATGTATATTTGCATGTGTATATATACATATAATGTCTTTTATATACTTAGCTACTTCACTAGTTACCTGGCTTTTACTATTGCAAGCCGCAAAAGAGAGTGTAGAAGTTGGAGTAGAAGCATTTGAAGAAGATGCAAGTGGAGATTCTGGTAATTCTGGCTCGTAGCTAATGGAGCTGGTCTCACTTGATTCATCAGATATGCAGCAAGATTCACAGTCCATTTGCTCTTTTAGTTCCTCCATTGCTTCATGTAGTTGAAATAGTTGTTTAAACAATGATGTATCTTGAGCTACTAGGCAACCCTGGAATAGTTAGAATTTTCATTAGCACTGTCTTCATTTCAACTTGAATTCTTAAACTGTAAGACCTTGTTATTACAAACTTGGTTAAAAGAAAATGCTCCTTTATTTCTTTCTCCTTAATAAGGATAAGTATTTTAGTGTATATAGGTTCATTAATATTAAATATGGTTAAGATGTAATACAAACACGATGCCATATCAGTGAATAGCATATTTTACTGAATGGGTATTGCAATGCTTCATCTCAGGGAAGATTTAGCTCATAAGACCATGGGTAGAGAAAAATGTATGAATTACCTCAAATCAGGATAATATGATTGGCATTATGGATTTTTTCATGTTTAAAGTTTTTGAAGAATAATCTCCTAGTTAAAAATATCTCACAGTAAAATGTCTGTAAGGGCAAAAATATTTTATATACCTGTACTAACTAGTTCTGTAACAACTTTACTATCAATCAAGTTTTAGCAATAAGGTGAGCGTGATAATTCATTTTAAGTAATATTCATTCTCTCATCCAGGGCCATTTGAAATTTTTCTGTATACCTCTTGGATAGTTTTATTGACTTCTTGGTACCAGCACTCCTTTTTGTTACCTAATTAAACTTGCCTTGAAACACAATCAATGTTTTTGGTACCCCTTTGGGAGTACCGGTACCACACTTTGAATGGTCCTGCTCTTGTCCAATAAGCTCAAACATTTAAGCGAGTATCATAAAAAAGCAAGCATTAGATTTATTAAACAATGCAAAAATACATTTTCCCAAAATTCATGAATTTTAAATAGACTAAATAAACATGAAGAAGAGCATTGAATGTGCATTCAGTGAATGGCCTTATCATTTAGTTTTAGTATCAGTGATTCATGAATTCTAAGGACAGGTACATACATTTTACCCATAATGTGCATTTGACCTTCTCAGTCATTTTATGGATTTTAGTTATATTGACAGGATTGGTAACATATAATACGTTAAGTATTAAACCCGTATTATACAATTTATACATTTGTAAAACCAATCTAAGTTGGCTTATACTCAAGTTATAAGGAATGTATAAAAAAATATTTTTGTCACCCAAGTAAAAAGCATTTTAAAGCTATTGTTTTTAATAGATTTTGCAAACTTTGGGCATGCATAATAAATACAATCATGTAAAATTTCTTTTTTAATAAGTTGAAAAAAATATTAATCAAATGGTACTTGGCAAGTTAATATAAAATGTAATTCAACATTCATCATTTCTGTTTTTATCATTTAATTTTAAAATGTAATTGATCAATAGCAATTTTTTTATTTCTCTGTGTTCAAACGATTTCTTAATTCATTATGCAGGTAGGACCAGATTGAAACTACCGTTTCCAGCTGATCTAATGAAGCTGGAATTGATAGTAATTTTTCTGATAATAAGCTTAGATTAGGATGCCTCCATCTATCCAACTCCCATTATGTTGTTGAAATTTCCTTCTTGTTCCTTTCTTGTTTTCTAGCATACTAAACATTCTAGCTCCATCTTTGTAGTGTTGAAGGTCATTTAAGCCTTCACTATCGAACTCGAGGAGAAGAAAAACTTCATCATGAGATTTTTACAGCTCTTCTTTCCTACATATGCCAGGTGTAGAAAATTGGCTGTTAGGTTATACACATTTAAAGCATTCTCACCTCCTTTGCAGATAAGCATTTGCATTTTAGAATGCATCACTTTCACAGCATCAACTAGCTTTTCTTGCCATTGATGACTGACATGTATTGATTAATTTACAAATTAGATCAAATAGCGAAATACTTTCATTTATCCTTCTCATAAAATTTTTGTCTAAGATCATTGTTGTTATATTCATTGCAAGTTGGACCTGATTTTGGGTTAGAGCCTTTTTCATATATGGTGAGTTTTAGGCATTGAAATGAATCCCTTTGGCTACATCATCTTGTTGGACAGGGCAGAACAATCCTACCACCACATTCCAGGTCGTGCTCCTCATCTAAACCACAAAAATCCTTCAATATTGCTGATACTTGTGTGGCAATATTTTGTGGAATTAGATCTTTGATTAAAAGTTGTCCAGTATGAGAATTACAAGTTACATGCCAAAGGTCAGGCATGTGCCCCATTTTTACTTTCTTCATACACAAAGTATAGAGAAAGTATTGTTTTCATAAAAAAAATCGAATTCGAGATTTCAACAGAAATACATGTTTTAAGATACCCTGAACACGTTTTGACTATTTTCTCGATGATGTCTGTGTGTGTGTGTCTGTGACTGAGATTTTGTGGGTGCTTTAACTCAAAAACTATTAATCAGATCAGCATGAAATTTTATATTTAACATTTTTGTTAAAGGAAGATGTGCTGATTAAGAGATATTTAAAAAAATAATTATTTAGCTGCCACTGCCACACCGGCGACTATTGTAAACACTTTATGCTCCTTTTTATTTTCTTAATTGTTGGAGCTTTGGGCTACATTCAATATCAGAAGGCTACAGTTTGTGTTTATTTCTGTTCTTTAAATTTTTCTTGCCGTTCCTTAAAATATTCATTATCATTTAACCTATTTGGAATTATTGGAAATATTACAAGTATGGAGAAAGTCATGTGGTAGTCACATCAGATTTTTTTATAGGGGTGGTGGTGGTGGAATGGTTAGAGCATTGGCCTTCCATGCAGCGGTCCCAGGTTTGAATCTGGTGGAGGTTGGATTTTTCAAACAGAGATCATCCCATCCTATACTTTTGTGGTTTGAGGAGACCATGCAAGTTGGCGCTTAGTCCTTCAGAAGGGATGTTAAGCAGTTGGCCCCCTTGGTTCTCTTTATAAAGAGTAGGCTAATGCCGGCACCAGGTTTTCCTCCTCCCTTGTGAGTGTGTCTGATGTGTAAGGAGTTCTGGCTATAATAATCGATGAGGTTTATTAATCAAAAATACACACAAATTACAGTAGAGTGCCAATTATCCATGGTCTGTCTTTTTTAGAATTATTGTTACATTAATAGAATACATAATTAATACAAAATTACACGTATGCAATTACATTATAAACGTAAAAATGAAATGATTTACTATTTTAAAACTGGTCACTTTTTCAAAAAGTCCGTAATTTTTTGTTTTCATATTTTGTTTTTGATTTTTCTTATGTATACATGAATTTTTAACAAGTCAACATTGACAATGTCGTCATGATTTTCCATGAACTGAAATATTGTCTCTGCAGCTTAGTGTGCCTCTTTACAGCTTATGTTACAGGATGATTGCAGTTGCAGTTTCTCAGACTAGCTGTTGCCTCTAGTACACTTTGCATCAAATCATCATCCATCATTCTTTTATACCCAGGTTTGTTTTCATCAACCTTTAACCATTCATTAACATTTTTTTCATCCATATCTTGGAATCCCTTGAATCCTTCAATGATTTAACAATTAATTGAGCAACTTCTTTCGTGTCAATTGCGTTTCCTGGACGAATGCTAATTTTCGAGTGGGCATCGCTTGCCAATAAAGTTCCATCTCATCAGCATTGTAGATTTGGTCCAGAACAAGACCCCTCTTGATTAGTCTTTCCAACTTGTTACAGAACACTGTAGCTCCAACGTTATCATCACTGAGTTGTCCACACTATATTTGTCACTCCCTTATGCCATGACTCTCGTTTTAACCAACTGGAAGAAAATTCAAATCTCCAATTTTTGGAAAAAATATTTTACCTGATTCAAAATCATTGGCCCCGATATTGGAGTTCCTTCTGCTCTTTGTTGGTAGAACCACTTGAATCATGACCAAATCAAGTTCCTCATACATAGCAACTTTCATTGATTTTCTTTGAGATGCTCCAGCAAATGTTTCATAATTAGAGACAAATTCTTCAAGTTTCGACCTGTATTTGATAATATCCCACACTGTTTGCTGGCCAATTCCGAATTCGTCCACTTAGTTTGAGACACTCACTTTTTCGCATCTTTTAATTATTTCACATTTCCTTTCGACTATTAAAACTACCCATTTTCGTTTGCTCAAAATATTTTAAAGGGTTTACAATGACTTCAACAAAGTGAAAAATTTTTGCATTAAATATATCTTACTTGGATGACAAAAAAGTACCGTATTTTCTGGTCTATATCGCGCGCGTTATCTATACAAAAAATATAAAAATCGGGGAAAAACATCATGTGCATTATACAAAGGAAAATAAAATTTTATTGAAATCAATGCATATTAACTTTTACAATTCATTCGAAACCATAAAAATCATCACCTGAGTCAGTGTCAAATGATTCAATAGCACTCATAATTTGGTCAGGCACATTTGAAACTTCATTTTCACAAGAATCACCTTCATCATCTTCAAATTCTTCCGTGTCTGTCATAAGTGTATCACTAAGAGCCTTTTCAAAACAGTTTTTTACACAGCTAGCCGTCACAGATCCCCAACTCTCAACAATCCATTTACACATTTCTGCATAGGATGGTCTTTTCACTTTCCCGGAGTTGGTATATTGATGCACACCCGCTAACATCCAATCCTTCCACTTAGCTCGCAATTTTGATTTAAATGACTTGTTCACGGACAGATCTAGTGGTTGAAGTTTTTTGGTTAAACCACCGGGAATGATAGCTAGCTTTGAATATTTACCGACCAATTTTTTAATTTCAGGCGTCACATGACAACGACATGAATCCATGACTAACAGTGACTTCAGATTAAAAAAGGCAGATTTTCGCTTTCTCCACACACTGTCCAACCAAACCCTCATCATTTCTTGGTTCATCCAACCTTTCTCATTTGCGGTTACTACAATATCCATAGGAAAGCATTCTTTTGGCACAGTCTTTCGTTTAAAAATCACCATAGGAGGAAGCTTAGAACCATCAGACATTGCACACAAAACAACTGTAAAATTCGACTTCTCATGCCCAGTAGTTGCTATGGAAACATCTTTCACCCCTTTAAGGTTCACAGTTCTAGCACAAGGAAGATCAAAACTCACCGGAACCTTGTCCATATTGCCGACATGCATTGCATCAACTCCAGACATGTTTTCTTTCATATATTGTCTAAACTTAATCATTTTCGCCTCCCAGTCCATCGGTAATTTTTGGCCGATGCTTGTCGATGTACGAACACACAAATTGTTCCTCCTCATGAAACGGAATCCCCAGGAAGGATACGCTTTGAAGCCCACGATGTCCATCTCTTGAGCAATGCATTTCGCTTGCAATAAGACTCTTGTTGTTGAAATCCTAATGCCTTTTGCCCTTTCTCGTATCACCCACTCATACAGTTCTTCCTCGAGTTCTGGCCAAAAGCATTTTCTAAAACGCATTGCTCGTTTTTTCTGATGCAACTTTTTCAGCACCAATTCACCTTTACGCCATTCTCGTACACTTGATTCCCCCACGTTAAACTTTCTTCCAGCCTCACGATTTCCTTTTTCTATAGCGAATTTTACAACTTCTAATTTAAACTGCGAAGTGTATGATTTTTGCTTTCGCATATTTTCGTTTTCCATGGTAAATTAAAAACTTTTTCAATACCGACGCCAAGCTAATTCAAGACTCAATAAGACCATGTGGTGTACAGTGAAAACAACTTAATAACGGAAAGCCACAGCAAATTTTAATTGATTCATTTTTTCAGGAAGTGCTTGTTTCAAATCGATTTTTTTTACTGCTCATTATCTATACATTTGTACCAGGTTTGAAGAAAATCACTTGCGCGTTATCTATAAGGTGCGCGTTATAGACCAGAAAATACGGTAATTAATTTCTCTCGGAAAATTCCAAAAGACCGAGAAATTTTTCACACCACGAAATATCACAAAACACTGTGGTCTACTAACTCTGGGTCTTTGTAAAGCACAGAGAGCTCACTTCTCCTGCTTGAAAAATCAACGAACTTGCTGTGTCTGTTTTAAGCAAAAAACTTTCATCTGGAAACTTTTTTTGGAAATCCTGAAAGTGTCTTGTATCTAACAAATTAAAGAATTTGAGTTTTGAAATGTCACAACCTGTTGGCGATATTCATGCAAATGACATCAATAATTTCAAAAATTTTCTCCTATGCAATGACTTTTTGTCTTCGCTTGAGATGATAGTAAGTCGGAATCTTTTTCTTTGGGAAAAATCATCGTTATTTGAACATGCCATGTTCACTCTGTCCCATATACTATCAAAATCTTCTCTAATTTTCTTAATATAATTGGAATAATCTTCAACTTTTTTAATACAGAAACTAGCATCAAAAGCTTTTTTCTGGATTTCTTGAAATGACACATTCTGGGGTATATAGAAGAAAACACAGCAAGAAGGAAATTAAAGTTGAAATCTTGTAGGTTTGAAAAAAGGCCTCTTGCTGTACAGATCGTTTCAGACTCCCATTTCTCAGCATCATCAATCATTCCATTCAGCAAACTTTCTATTTGTTCTTCATACTCATGTACTGTTTCCAGAAGTCTGATGTTGTAATTCCAGTGTGTTTTGGCTAAAGCGGGAAATCACTTCTTCACTTCTGCATCTAGAGCTTCTGTCCTCTTGGTTGATTTGCTGAAAAACATTCCAAAGCTAGAAAGTGATATGAAAAATATTTTGCACTCTTTAATGTAACTCAGACTGTGAAAGAAACAAATTTAACTTGTGTGCATAGCAATGTACAAAAAATTTTCTCGTAGTCTAGATTGTAAAATGCTATGTTCACCTGCCACTTTTGATTATTTGCAATTTATCTTGATAAGAAAATGCACTGAATGATTTATTGAGTACCTTTTCAATGGAACAGTTACATTCCTGTTGAAGAATCACACTCCCCGCAGTCCAACAAGTAGCAACAACATAAGCGGGAGCCCCTGAATGCATGGTGGAATCTGTCGATGTGAAGCTTCCCTACGTCTCTATAAATGCGTTGATAATAAAACAAAACCACTTCTCAACTTCACATTCCGCAAGAAACTTACACTATATTATTCATTAACAGCAAACAAAGTAACTGAACACCAATAAATGAATTATAATGAGGCTGTATATACGAAGTAACACTTGAGGCAAAGCAGTCAATGACCGCATCCATAAAAACATGAATGCATAGGATTCTGTGAAGCAAGCAGGTTCCCTAACCCCTACCCCTACTCTCCAAGTAGACGCATGTGCAGACTGATCTCCAGTCTCTCTCTTTCACTCTCCATCATCCCATCATATGACTAGTGTTGCTGCTGGTGCATTTTTCAAATATTACAGTTATCTAATTTGGCATTTTGCTACTGACACAACCTATGAAATCAGCCAGTTTTTTAATTTTAAATTAGTGTTTTATTTTATTTATTCTTTTGAGGGAAGCAGCGCTTCCCTAGCTTCCAAGGACACCTTGCCACTGAATTACAAGTAAATTTTTAATCTTTTAGCTTCAGTCAGTTGTTTATTGGTCACTTTGTGGGAGGTATATTTGCCTGAAATACTGCCCTAGAAGGTGGTCGTTGTTCACAATAGACAGGTGGTCACTATACACAAAAAATAAGACATTGAAGCCATAGAAATTCATTTCATAGCATT
Source organism: Tanypteryx hageni (assembly GCA_028673005.1). Classification (NCBI taxonomy): domain Eukaryota; kingdom Metazoa; phylum Arthropoda; class Insecta; order Odonata; family Petaluridae; genus Tanypteryx; species Tanypteryx hageni. The sequence continues at coordinate 102,897,775 of CM054120.1, read as the reverse complement.
GGGAACCTGTAAAAAGCAGTCATATTAGGTCATGGTCACTATACAAAGGAGGTCACATTTGCATAAATTCAGCAGTTTCATCAAGATTCACAATGTCATTAGTGCTGTATTCAGATTCTTTCTTTTAATTTATGGAACCAACTTTCAACAGCATCTATGTCAACATCATTTGCTTCCCCACAAGAAACATTAAAAGTAATTTAGCTTTGTAACCATCTTTTTGATACAGAGAAGCCATTGAGTTCTAATAAGCTTTTGTTCTTTTGCTTTTTGTTGCAGAATTGAACAGGAAAAGTTTTGGCTCTGGCTGCTGAAAACCATTCATATTCTACAACATTGTTCAGCTCGTTATATTTTGTATTGCGTTATTTCTTTTTGACCATGATGATTTCATTGTTAGATAAATATTTTTCAATAAACTTGAATGCATGAGCCTTCACTTGGTAGTATTCCATCTTAAATAAAATGACAAAAAAAAACTTGTACAATACCACAATTTTAATTTTGAAAACTCATGACCAGGGTTTTGATGCTTAGCATCATCTTCAGGTAACAAAGGGATCAAAAACATGCAATATATAGGTTAGTCACGGGAGATGGGAAGGTTAAGGCAGTCATGAGAAGAAGGGATGAGGATGACACTATTGGCTAGAGGTAGGGAGGGGAGGGTATGTGGTCTCATGCTGATTATCGACAGCCAATAAGAGAGGAGAAGGATAAAGGTACAAATAATCATTTGACACCGTTACATTGTTATCTTTGTTACATTTTAGGATTTATGATTGCTCTAAAATGTCAAGTTTAAGTTCTTTTCTAGTAAAGTGACATTTTCATATTAAAACTACTGTTATGTTTACAAAATAACAAATGTTTGGCAAAGTGGGATGTGGAGGTTGAGTTATTCTGGAAGGCCTGCAAATGTTCTTTGAGCCTAATGTTAAATTTTCTCCCAGTCTGTCCAGCATAAACACCATTACAGTCATCACAAATAATTTATAGACTTCACTTCTATCCATTTAGTCTGCACTGTCCTTACGGTATGAGTATGGAGACTGATCATATCGTGTAAGCGACTCAAGGTGCAAAGGGATCATCAGATGTGGTCAAAATCAAAGAAAGAGTGCAATAAACTGATCATATTGTTTTGTCTTATACCTGTGTCAGCTCAATATGGATCCATAAGACATAAGGGATCCTAGAATGGGTACTAAATACCAAATGAAGTGTGGCTGTCTGGTATGACAAACGCTGGTTTTCTCTTTTGTTTTGGACATTTGACACTAAAATATATTAAGTTTGAGTGTGATAAAGCAAATTAAAAAATCCTGATGAATAATTTTATAGAAAATTTAATAGTGGAAGTGGATTTGCATGAAATTGGTTAGTGAGCCACAGGTTGGGTGACTCTGTACTAAGGTGTAATAATACTATAAGTTTTAGCTTAAAATAACATTAGTAACAGGGTCCTTATTCTAATATCAATATTTTATAATCACAGTTTATGATGGTCATACCATAATATTATATTCCAAAATGAACAGATAGCATCTTATAGCTGGAGCCTATTTGTTGGTCAATATACAGAGTTGTAAATATACACAAAATTTTATATATCATACAGGTATAAAACCTATATTTATAAAATACATAAAATCAAAAAATGTTTCTTGATACAGTTGGCAATGCATTTTAAAAAGTTCGAGGCATACATAAATGTAATATAAGATGCCGATACATAACAGAATTCCATAATACACCTTGTTTAAATTCATAATTGTGTTTCTGAAAAATGCTATGTTAAGCAAGATAATTTTTCTGTAGGAAATGACTAATAAAAAAATGATGTTACCCTGAAAAGTTGCCACTTTATGTGTGAACTCGGCATTAAATGATATGCAACTTAACTTGAAAAATATGTTAAGCAAAAGAACTTTATATGAGAGATACCTGTAACACTTGAAAAAAATAACACAAATATTACTAGTGCTCAGCACTTGCTCATGTACATGAATATCTGCCAGCTGCCTTACACTCATATTAATCACACAACTAGTGTCTCAAGGATGCCTATGCATCATGATGACATTACTGACAAAGTCAACAGTTGGAGGCTTCAGATTCAACTTCAAATCCAGGTTCAGAATATATAGAATCCCCAATCCCGCATCACAAGAGAAACAAATGAAGTCAAACGTATTTGTGCATTGAGCATTGCTTTTGAAGAAGAATAGATTCAACTTACTACAAGACTTTTTACAACTCATTGTGCCCAATGTACAAGCTAAAAATTCTCTCTCGAACCAACTTCTCGACAAAGTTTATGAAAAATTTTACGTCTTTAAACATAGAGTCATCAACTGTGCTTCTAATAGATGGATGGAAAAATAAGAGCTTGAACACCAGTACATGTTACACACTGTTAAGGGTGCAGCAGTTTTTATAGACAGTTTGGATTTTTATGGAGATGGGGAGACTGGAAAAAAATCATTGAAATAGTTAGCTTAGTTTAGCCAAAGAGCATGCCCAATAGCTTTCTTGAACAAATATATATACAGTAGTTTCAGACAATGAGTGAATATGAAAATATAGTAGAGCACTGATTATCTGGGGCCCGATTAACCATGGGATGGATTATCCATGGTCGTGAATTATTTCCACGTTTAGATTGTTGGAGTCTGATCTTACATATATTTTACAAGTTAAGATGAAAGAAATTTTGACCCCTGTAAAGCACCACCTCTGAATTGGGTAGGTGGCATATTAAACCCAATTGTTATTTATTTCATACAAAGAACATGTATACCAAATTTCATTAAAATTGACTGGATAGTTTCAAAGGTAAAACACCAAGATGGACAGACGGACGAACATGACCTGTCCAATATGTTTTCACTTCTTGCGCTTTGCACAAAGAACACATAAAGAGAAGTCATATGATTTTGGGCATTAATGTGGTAAGAATTTCAAGTAGACTATGAAGTTAATTCAAGTTTCCTTTAAATGTATGAGGTGACATCTGGATTATATTTCTGTTTACTAATTCTGAGCAAGGCCGTATTAATTTGGTATCTCTGTAACATCCCAGTAAAATTGTTTCACTTGGTAGATGAAAAATAGCTACCTATAAAAGAAACCTTGTGTGAAGGGGTAGTTATTGGCTGATGTGTCAGCATTCAATAGTGACTGCATTTGAAATAAAAAATATACCCTTTGATAGTGATTATATGAGTATAAATTATCAAATGAAGACAGATGTGCAAAAGTACAAGTAAACAAAATTTAAGATGTCTCCGTATCCTTAGTGTCTCATTTTCCTTGCACTGGTTGCCTCATTACCTTTTTACAATTTCAACACTTTTTATTTTAAGAAACTCCTTTGTACTAAACATCCTCCATTCCACCGCATTTGTTCTTCCTCATACCCCCTTCCTATAGGCCTTAAAGAACAGTATCCCATTTCAAAAATTTAATAAGTTGATTGATTTACTCTGTGGTTGATTGCAGCAAAGTGACATCCATGTCAATTGGATGTAGCGTTCAGTCATCATCCAGGTAGTCTGGGGCGCATATCTTGTGCTTGCAGTGAGTTAAGTCACATTGGGAAATCAATGCATGGGAAACATATGTACCTACTTGAACTAATTTTTATTTTGCTATTTGTATTACAAGATAACAAATTGTTCAAGATTGCAAGAAATAACCCACTCTGGAATTTTGCGTGATATTTAGTGAACTATTTATTGTAAGAATTTTAAGGCCTGCCATAGAGTTTCTCAGGAGGGCTTAATTGGGATATTTAATTATAAAATTTTAGTAATTGAATACATTTTCATATCTCAGGAACATATTCTGAAGTCAACGAGCTTCATTAGAGAGTGTCTCAGAATCAATTGGTATCGCAGAGAGTGTCATAGACTCGAGTGGCAATGTAACTTTAGCAATCTGTCACAAAAGCTCTCCACTTAAATTTCATTTCAAGTGAAAGGCAAGGTAAGTAAATTCTTAAAAAAATCTCTTAGTACTGTATCTAATCTTGAATATTGCATCTCTTATAGGATGACAAGTATGTAAAAATTAACAATATTACTTTACGAATTGCAATTTAAATTTGATTTGCAACAACCTTGAAAATTTGTTATTATTTGATTAACATTGTTTATACCAATATTGTTGAAAAGAGGATTTATTATTATTTTTTACGCCCACTCCGTTTTTTTAATAATGAAGTTTTATTACTTTTAGTTTTTTTCTGGTTTTTCTTGCTAATTTTATATTGATAATCTCCACTTTTTATTATTTTCTTATGGTACTGGGTATTTAGAGTAAAGTAAATACGTATTTTTTGTCAAGCTTTTGTGCATATTTCATTATTGATGCATCCAAAGACTTGACATCAGTAAGCTTCAGAAGTTTTCATCTAAGGAGACAAAAACGTAACAGTTGCTATCATGTTATGGCTACACTGTAAATATCAAAGAATCTTGCCATTTGTTTCTAAGCAATTGCTAATGATTTTACTTCTGTCATGAATTTTAATCCTAAGAAATGATAAGACATTAGTGTCCCTAAGCCTGCAACATGGTTTATATAACATTTCTATGTTTACTAAATAAATACCCTAAATTCCCAAGTATAACGCGCACTCATGCATAACGCGCAGGCCAACCTTCGGCTGTTTTCCGCATATCTCCAAAATTTCTAGTATAACGCGCACTTGTGTATTACGCGCAGGACACCCGCAGAACATGGGATCGTTGAGCTTAGCGTTTTTTTAAAGAATGCTACACTTTTAGCGCCCTTCCCCAACTCTCCTGTGCGAAGGAGAACATTTGGGGAAAACCCCTGGATACCGATTTTTCCCATTCTTATTTCCGATACAATGACCACTCGAGGGTCAAAGAAAACTGGTTGGGGAGTGAGGTGTAAGGAAGTGGTGAGGGTGTCATGAGATGTGTTGGAATGGTGGGGGTGGATAGAGGTGCACAAAACAAAAGAAGGACCAGACCTCAAGGGTGGTACGACAGGGGGCAAAAGAAAGCTAGCATAAACAGCCAGAGAATCTGAGTGTGGGAACGAATGTGGAGGGCACACATTGTTGACTCACAGACAGAGAGACGACCTGTAATCTTCATCGCCCATTCATTTGTGGTTTGCAGTCTGGCAGTAACGTTTTGATCAACGAGGTAGGGTACTGAAAGTACGGAGTTTCGTTCCTCTTTGACAGAAACCAGGTGAGGTATTTTCAAGGATATTTTGTTTTCCTTAAAAACATTGACATTATTTTTACTGAAACTTGTTGACTTTGTCATTTATGGAGTGTTACCTATTTAATTTTTCTTTACCTGACTAAGAAACGGTACGGTTTCTGTACGGTATTTCTTGATTTGGTAATGCACAGTTATTGAACCTAATGAAAAAATATTAATATTTTTTTTATTTTTTAAATTGTAGACCCACCGTTGGACCATAACCCTATTTAAAAATGCCAAAAAGAAGAAAATCTTACATGGCGCAGAAAAAGTTAGAAATGTGAAATATGCCGAGATTCACGGTAATCGGTCAGTGGCCCGTTTCTTCGAAGTGGGCGAATCCAGCATTCGCGAGTGGCGGTCCCAAAAGAATTTGTTGAGTGTTCTACCTGTGGCAAAAAGGGCACGAAGGAAACGAAAGGTGTTTTGGCCAGATCTGGAGCAAGAATTGAAGGACTGGGTTTGTGCGCAAAGTAGTGAAGGAAGAGGAGTTTCAACTGTGTCACTTAAATGCAAAGCAATACAAATAGCTCGCGAGAAAAATATTGATAATTTTAAAGGCAGTAATTGCTGGTGTTATCATTTTATGGAGCGAAATAGTTTAACAGTACGAGCAATTACATCTACCGGACAAAAGTTACCAGAAGATTGGAAGGTGAAAGTGGAAGAGTTTAATTTGTTTGTTGGACAGGAAAAGAAGGGCGTTGAACCAAGTCAGATAGGGAACATGGATGAGGTACCTATGAGTTTCGTCATGCCATCGAAATTTGCAGTTGACGTTAAAGGCACCCAAGACATAAAAATATGCACTGCTGGAGCTAAAAAATGCTGCTTTACTGTTGTGCTAACAGTGACGGCTGATGGAGAAAAGCTTCCCCCAATGGTAATTTTCAAGCGGAAAACCATTCTTAAATAGGAATTTCCTAAAGGTATTGTTGTGTGCGTAAACCCAAAAGGCTGGATGAATTGCGATATGTTGCGAATGTGGTTAACTGAGGTATGGGGAAAAAGGAAGGGCTCATTTTTTAAACCAAAATCGCTGCTTGCATTGGATTCAGCTAGGTAAATGATTCGAAAATATTATTGAAAAAATATTCCAAGATTGCAGTTATTCCTGCAGGTCTAACAACAAAGCTACAACCACTGGACATCTCCGTAAATAGATCATTCAAATCGAAAAGACGGAGGCACTGGGAAAAATGCATGGTAGATGGTTTCCATTCCTATACAAAGTCTGGAAGGATGCAGCGAGCGAGCTTCTTATGCTGAAATTTGCAAATGCATTGTGAAAAGTTGGGCCGATGTAACCCGTGAATGTATAATTAATGGTTTCAGGGTATCGGGAATTTATTCCCCTGATGTTGATGGGGGGATGGAGGGTATTGTGATTCATCATCTGATGAAAGCGATAATTTTCGCTTGAAAATTTTCCGGACTCATTGGTCAAGAACTTGAATGATTACGATATAAATTATGACTGAATCAGAAGATTTTTATGGTTATGTTAATTAATAATCGAGTGGGAATAAAAGTTTATGAAGAATTTGTGATTTTTTTATTTTTATATGTGAATGTGTTTTGTTTTGGAATTCGTTATCTTATTTAAAAAGGCATTGCGTACATTTTTTTCAACTAATAACTTCGAATCTGCCTTAATTTGTCTTAGGATGAATAATAATTAGGTAACTGAAATTCGATTTTGTATCTGAAATGATTGAAATGCATGGTAATTTATGCCAGAAATTTTTTTTTATCAACGGGACAAAAAGAAAGAAGTTTCGAAAGATTTCAGCCATTTAGTGATTTCACGAAGTTAGAATTTGAACGCTTTAAGGCATTTTATTTTATAAAGCTGTACTTCTTATGCATAACGCGCACTAGTACGTCTTATGTATAACGCGCCCTAAATAATTCCGAAAATTTGGCAAAAAAACCTCGTATAACGCGCGCGTTATACTTGGGAATTTAGGGTATATTAAAATAAAATTAGGTAGCCATAAAATACTTCAATAGACTATATTTACATTTCAGATATAAAGTAGCCATACTCAGTGGTAATTCAATAACGTTTGAATTTCGTGAGAATATTGTACAAACATGCCTCACTTAGCGCAAGAGAGGCATTCCGAGACGTGTGCGCTATCTGAATTTGCGCTAAACGAACAGTTTGTAACAGCACACCCCAGTTGATTTTTAGTTTTCAGAAATTTTTATATTATTGGGGTGCTAACAGGATAGTATCCGGGGCTAAAAATGATAATAAAAACACTCATAGCCATGCTTTTACACAAAGTTATACCTGATTCTGTTAACTTTATGAATGAATGTGAACCTAAAGATTACATCACAACCCAGCATTAGTTAAATATCCACCATTATTACCTTGTAATGGGCAAAAAGAATCGGGGGACTAACCTTTTGCAATAATTACGGAAATACGTTAATTTCCCTCTCTTTAAATTTATCGTAAACCTTACGTTTTACGGGAAAATTGTTTACCGAAAAATGTGTATTTAATTATTTTATTCAACTTTTGTTGTCTATATTTTTAGCTCAGATGAGTATTTAAGGAGATGCTTGCGAGGTATGTTGTAAAATACATGTAGGTCTTCATGTACACTGGTCGTTATTATCGTTCGATTTTAACCAAAATTGACGGTCTACAAATTTTAGTGAAACTCCCCAATACCAAATTTCATCAAAATATGTCCATTGGTTCCCATGCGGTCAAACGGAGACGACCTCCTCTATATGCGTTCTTTTCATGCAAAGAATGCGTAATAACGATTGTGAAAGTTTAAGTTGTCATGAACCTAATCTAACCCAACACAAATACTCATCTACACCGAACCCAATGAAAGTTTAAATTCAGTCATATACCTAATCTAACCCAATCCCAAGCAAAACCCCATCCAAAGTGAACCCAACCCTGCACATCTCAACAGTAACGTTCACAAGTTTAAAACTTCCAATGTTAGTGTCGCTGCAAAAGACTGGAGTTCTGGAAAACCAATGTAAAATACTGTAAAAGTGAACGAGTGAAATAGAAATAAAGCTAATAAACGTATAACAACAAATTTGTTTTTAATTAGAGTGAAATGACTGTCACTGAACAGAGAGTGAAGAACGAATGAAGTGAAAAAATGTTGGGACCATAATACGTAAAAGACCGTAGCATTTAGGAGATACCTATACTTTAGAAAATGTTCAAAAATTTTAGTCCCGAGATGCCAACCAAGCTATAATTAAAATGCGCTAAAAGAGGCATACCTGTATTGCCGGAAATCCTCTGCGGTAATTCAGTGATATTAGAATATGAAACAACATACAGTAAAATCTCATTACAACGTACTTCACGTTTGTGTTTCAAATTACCGTACTTTTTTTGAGCCCCCGTCAATTTTTCTGCATAAATACTGTATAAATATTTCAAAACAACGTACTTTCATGTAACAAATTTTTATATACTAAGTATGAGCTTTAGATGTCCCGACAATATTTTTGTGGTTTTAACGTATGCTTTCACACGTAACTGATGCATGTAGAACCAATTCTTGTTCATTCAAGTCATTTTACACAAATTTTGAAGGCATCTTTTGTCTTTAATACGAAAAGATCTGTGAAACTCCGCCAAAATCCCAAATGGCGGGATTTTTGGAACTGGAAAATTTAGAACCGAGGGTCGGTTATTCTCTCGTATTTTCATAAATGTATCGAGATAAAATCTTAAGTACTTGGATTGCAGATTCCACTTATGAAGAGCATTTCAATATTCCCGTAGAGCTTTGGAAAGATGTCTCCTCAAAACTTCAATTTCATTCTTCACTTACGTTTGAGGAGTTTTCAGATGTTGATGATAATTTGAAAACCACACCTTTATTAAGGATGCTATCATTCTAGAGAGCATTACTGGACCAGGTGAGGAAATAAGTATTGACTCTGAAGACGAGATAGAGGTTGAGTTAAGTGCGACATCGTTACACCACCTTTTTGAACTTCACGAATAATTGGTTCCTGAAAACTGACACAAAATGCAAATTCGCGAAGTGCAAGTCCTATTTTCCCATAAGACGCAATGTTATTATGAGAGTACGGTTCCCAGTCAACCTAAAAAATTCACTTTTTTATCATTTATAATGCAGTTTAACAGAAAATAATTGAAAACGTTACAGCAACGTAACAGAAAATGAAAACATAGCATCATAAAGTGTAAACAGTTTTTTAATTATCTTTAAAACGCGTAATAGCAAATGAAAACGCAACATTACAAAGCGGTTACACTTCTTCACTTGTGCAATTTAACTCAATCGCATTTTTGTATGCGATTTTCGAACTTCTTTACTTCATTCTAAGGAAGCCCTTCAATTTAAAGTAATGAACTACTGAAATGAAATGTTGAGTACATGAAGCACAGTTGTATTCTTGGCTTCTGCAACAAACATTTCCAAGCCGCAAATAACACTAGCATTAAAAAGTGGCAACATTTATTTTATTAAATACGTTCGAAATGCGTAACAGAAAATCATAACCTAGCGTATGAAAGTGATAAAATTCCTTTTAATTATTCAAAATGCGTCACCTAAAATAAAAACGAAGCATTAAAGTGGTAACACTTCTTTTAGGAATCGCGTTCAATATAAGTACGCTGCAGAAAATCTTGTTTCAAGATGATAGGAATTCTTAGATTTACATTATAAATTCGTAATAAAAAGTGAAAATCTGACAAAACAAAATAACCTTCCCCTCAATTACGTTCAAAATACAAAGATAATAGCAAATGAAACCCTTACATTCCAAAATGATGGAATTTCTTTAAATTTTAAACTAAAGTTACGTCGAAAATAAATAAATAAGTCGAGAGTTATTACGTTTATTTATGTGGAGCAGTACTCCATTGAAAATTGGTTGGGCCAGGTAAGGGAAATATGAATGAAAATTTTACTCGGCCCCACCGGGTTGGGTAAGTTAGTGGAAGTGTTTTTGGTTCCTCATCACGTTCACGCGAAATGCAAATAATCGACGCGAAACAAGTAATGGTCAAAAAATTTTGTCTTGAAGTGCAAATTTGTGAACTGCCAGCACGTGGAGTTCAAAAAGGTGGTGTAGTGACATTGGAGAGTTTGGAGAAATTCAAAGTATTTATTATGAAATCTGATGATGTGCAAGAGACTTTGTCATATGACGATGTAGGAAAATTTTAATTCTCAAATTCTAAAAAATGAAACAAAAGAAAATTTTGATTATTTTATGAAGTATGATAGTTGTCTTTTCCTTCTCCACTGTACTCCTCATGGGTATTTTCAGTATACTGTACTTTCAGTTTAAAGTATAAAAATGTATAATAATAATAATGTAGAGATACGTTGTATTGAGATTTTATTGTATAGCAATCGGTGGTGTGCAATGATATATTGTTTTGGGTAAGCTTTTTGATATCCTTCAAATGGCACAGGCACCAGTCTTGTTTTAACATGATTTTAAAATGATATCCAAGCATTAAAAAATATTAATAGTTACAATTTGTCTCAGAATTTATAAGATAGAACGATCTATATTTAAGTAGCCGAAGGCGATAGATTCCAGTCCAATGTCCCATCAGACGGTGTTAGGGGTGGTAAGGAGGGGAATGAGCTGCAGGGAAGAGGGGAGTAAGATTTGCCAGACAGGTTGCTACCAGTTGTGTAATACATACTTCCACAGCATACTACATTGTAAAGATTGGTCTGTTGCACTCTCAACATTTTGACTCCATCATTTATTTCCTTTACTGTTGTTTGTTCATCTTTGTGGTTCTATCTTTATTGTTAATTGTTACCTATTTATTTGTTGTTTATGATTTTTGGTTCTTTTGAGGTTTTTGTTGTTCATTCATTTGTTGTCGTTTTGGTCCTTTCATTGAACCTTCTTGATTGATGTTTTTGTTCGTTGAATTTTCTTGGTTGTTGAGTGCTTTTCTTATGTTTGTTCATCGTTTTGGTCCTTTCCTTGAACGAAGAACAACCGACCCAGAAACTGGAAAATCTCGTCATAAGAAAAAGAGCAAGGTATATAGATGACATAATTTATCATCCCAGAAAATTACAATGACCTTATCGAATACTCAGTAGTATTAATAGTAGTAGTATTTGAATATAGTAAATTTCAAGCACTTCACTTTCTGCATGAATTGAAATTAATATAATACCCGTTGATTTTCAATGGGAAAATCTCTAGTATAACAAAATAATCGTATGTTGAGTACAATACTTAAATGTAACCTCAAAACCATTATTAACTATGCATTCCATGGGAGTTAGATGTCAAGTTTAGTATGCTTTACCTCATATTCCACCTTATACTGGAGTATGACGAGCTTCATTCATGTTGCTCTTTTTCATAATTTATAATTGTCATATTTCCAACAGTTTATTTTAATAATTGTCTTTTTAAATGATTTGTTATTATATGTTTTTGTGTTTACATTTGGAATAGATCATAAATATTTGTTAATATTTTCTTATGCGTTAATATAATTCTTAATGGAATGACCTAATACATTTCACACGGTTTTGCTTTACACTCTTTTTCAAGAACCCATGTACCACATAAAGTGAAGGATGGGTATAACCTAAAAATATAACTTGTAATAGTACACAAATTTATTAAGGCATAGGAAATACAATCATAAAAGTTACTTGTTTATCAAGTCAATTCATTTTACTTGATCACAGATTTTTAAAATTACTTCTTCATAAAAGGAATTCTTGCTTTTCATTGTCATTAGCAAACTGGAGCATGGAAGAATCAATATATACATAGTAGGACTCACCTTCTGCCTCCATCACCATGTCAACATGGTCAAAATCTGATCAAATAGCCACATACCCTGGCTATATTTCTTGCAAGCGTGTCTTCCCTTCTCGCTGCAACCCTGCTTGTCCTTTTTCCAAAATTAGCAGTATAATCTTTAAGGATGACAGCTTGCATCCTCTCTCATCACCTTCCAATTCTCTCCCTCTTCTCGCATGTCATTAAAGGCAATTCAACATATCCCATTTCCTTCTTTATGGTTGAGTTATTATTCTATACTTATTAATTTAGTAATTATAAATACAGGCACCATTCCTATTCGTCCCTAATTGGTTCCTGGATAACAGGTCTAATAGCGAAAGGACCAATAGCAAATGGTGTTTTCCCATAGGATTACATGTTATAATATATTGGACGGTACCATCAAACCATATTTCGGACATTTAAAATTATATCTGACCATTAAAAACAATGATAACAATAGGTATCCATTAGTAACCATAAAACTTTCTTACACCTAAAATAATAATCTAAAACATTTAATTTCCCTACATGTACTCACTTAAACTTGATGGCTGATGTTGCTTACAGGGAGGAGTGGATGGTTGGGGTGCACTGGGGAGAGAATTAAAGGGTGAGTGGGGATGAAGGATCATCAGGATCTTCATTCATTAGCTCTTCATCCAAGGGCTCAATCTTTTTAGTGAAAAAGCTATCAATTTTAATTTACTTGGCAAACTTCTTCTTCTCCTTCAATATATCCCTATAGCACCTCATTCTATTTTCTGTGTCCCTGACAACCTTAGAACTCCTTTCCATTATGGGGCGATTATTTTCAATTATTTCTTTCATTGCTTCCCAATGTTTGAAGAAGTCATTCAGGAGGCTTGTTGTCAAATCCTTGCTTGGGGTTGTGTCTCTGTCCTCCTCTTCTTCCTCTGATGTCTCGTGCTCTTCTAGCTGAAGCAGTTTCTCAGTACTCAGCTCTTTATTATGGGACTGAACTAGTTCTTGCACATCTTCAATTGCTAAATCATCAAAACCCAGTTGCCTTCCCACTTCAAAAATTCTTTGCTGAATTTCTTCTGTTGTGTCATCTGAGTAACCTCTAAAATCAACAGCACAGGCTAAACATTTCTCCAGGAAGTGTTCATACTGTAATTAGTGGCTTTATCCCAGGCGATCTTAATGTTTTCAATGTCCATCTTGATATTGTAGGACCTCCAAACTTCTTTAAGAGTGGGTTTATTAGAACCATCAGTTGCTTCAAAACAATAATCAAATGTTATCTTGTGATAAACATTCCTGAAGTTACTGATAATATTTTGATCCATGGGTGGGAGAATGGAAGTTGTATTTGGTGGAAGAAACGTAACCTTCACCTTGCCATCAAAGATGTCTTCTAAATTTGGAGTGTGACCTGGAGCATTATCTAACACTAAGAGAGCCTTATTATCCAAGTTCTGGTCTTGCAGATTTATGGTGACTGCAGGTATGAAAGAGGCAGTGAACCATTCATTAAAAATGTCCCTTGTCACCCAAGCCATCTTATTTGACCTCCACACAACAGGGGGCTTTTCCTTCACACATCCTTTCAATGCTTTGGGGTTCTCAGAATGATAAACAATCATGGGTTTTAACTTAAAATCCCCAGCAGCATTGCCACCCAACAACACAGTTAATCTATCCTTAGCTGGCTTGAAACCAGGCATGGCCTTTTCTTCTTTGGTGATGAAAGTCTTAGTGGGCATCTTCTGCCAGAAGAGGCCAGTCTCATCCACATTAAACACCTGCCTTGGATCATAGCCCCCTTCTTCAACGATATATCTAAAACTTCCAGGATAATTTTTAGCGTCCCCAATATCTGCACTGGCAGACTTGCCCTGAATCTTAGCAGCATGAAAGCCAGTCCTAGCCTTGAATTTTGCAAACCAACCATCACTAGCCTTAAATTCCAAATCCTTCACAACACTTGCCCATATCTCTTGCAATTTCGGCGCCAGATTTTCCACTTTCAAATTTATCTATAATTTTTAATTTCATGTCCAAAGTTGTAACAACATGTTGTCGTTTAGCAATATTACCACTACTAACTTTTTTGTTCACTTTGGGAGCCATAATTAAGGGCTAAATATTCTTTAAAATATGTATAGAAACCAACACAGGTCCAATAACGAAAAGGACGCTCTAAATCCAACTGATGATAACAAAAATGAGGATTGACATGCATTACAAATGGACGAAAGATGGAAAGAGGATGAATAGCGATCGAATGGGTTTAATTGGATGGATGAAAGATCAAAAGGATGAATAGTGAAGGACAAGACAACGAGCGGCCACTGTATTTGTATCTACATTTATTGTGAGGGCATTACCTGATTACTCAGACTGCACACCCCTGATACAAATCATTTATGAATAAGGAGAGTAGAGGATGAAACCTTGTGGGTGGATGTGTTATATATTTAAACTTGTTATGAGTAAAGTAAAGGACGAGGAACTAGAGATGCTATAGGAGTAGTTAGAATAATATCAGAAAGGGCAATAGAATACAGTCAAGATATCTGCGCATGTTTCGTAGACTGGCAGAAGGCCTTTGATAGAGTAAATTGGGTAAAGTTGATGAAGATATTAAAGGATATAGGTGTAGACTGGAAAGACAGGAGACTGATTAGGAATCTATATGAGAATGAAGTTGTAAAGGTCAGGTTTGATAATGTGGACACCTGCGGAATAAATATCGGTAGAGGAGTAAGACAAGGCTGCTGCCTATCGCCAACCCTATTCAATATATATGGAGAAAGTCTAATGCAAGAAGCTTTAGAAGGCACAGGGGATTTCAAAATAGGAGGAAGGATTATAAGAACAGTAAAATACGCAGATGATCAAGTACTTCTAGCAAGAAAGGAAGAGGAGCTACAAAAAATGATAAATAGACTAGTGATAACAGGTAGAAAATACGGTATGGAAATAAATACAGAAAAATCCAAGGTCATTCGAATATCGGGTAAAGAAGAGAATCTGAACATAACTATTGGGGGAAAGCCATTAGAACAAGTTTCAGAATATAAATACCTTGGAAGTATCATAACACGAGAGGCAAAATGTACGGATGAGATCAAAACTAGAATAGGAAAAGCAAAAGCGGCTTTCAGGAGAAAGAAACAACTACTTACAGGGAATATAAGGGAAGATATCCGCAAGAAGTTGATAAAATGCTACGTATGGAGTATAGCATTGTACGGGGCAGAAACATGGACGCTAAGGAAAAATGACATCAAATACTTGGAAAGCTTTGAAATGTGGACTTGGAGGAGAATGCTGAAGATAAAATGGACAGATAGGATGAAAAACGATGAAGTGCTACGAAGAATAGGAGAGAAGCGAATGATTATACAGACTATCAGAAAGAGGAAGGCTAACTGGGTTGGACATTACCTGAGGAGAGAGAGTATGATTAAAGACGTGTTAGAAGGAAAACTAGATGGGAAAAGGGAAAGAGGTAGGAAAAGGTTTCAGCTGATAGACGATTTGAAAGGGAAAGAGAGTTATCAAGAAATAAAGAGGACAGCGGAAAATAGGAATATATGGAGAACCAGGTTTAACCAAGAATAATCACGGACCTGTCTACGGACAGACTACCTATGATGATGATGAGTAAAGTAAGCATAGGTTGTATACAGTTATTTGAATTTATCCTAATTGTATTAATGATGCCAAGGAGCATATGCAGTAGGTGGTGTTAAGTGGTTGTGTGGAAAATTGCTACCTGAGACAAAAAGACAAATTCCCCCCAGTTCACAACATAGGTGTAGATCGGCAATGACACTGCTCTTATTCCACTCCTAGTAAAGTTTCACCTAAGACATTTGCCTCTCAAACTCACTTCACACAATGACCATGTTGCTAAGAATGCTGATGAGGTAATGGTCAGAGGCAGGTTTTACAATTAAATGTAGTTCATATTTTTCCTGTAAGATGTCATTACCTAGATATGCATTCATTAGTAAAGGGTTTCTAATTTTACCTCTGCCTTCTTTAATGAAGTAGATGGTATCCACCTAATTGAAGAAAACCACAGCAATTTCTTCATTCCGACTATTTTACATTTTGAGAGGAAAGACCTGATAAATAATTGTCACTCTCCAGGTCATTACAGTGTAGTGAATGGCATTTTCCCATCCCTTTCCCCACTACTTGAACTTCCAATTGTTTTCCCTTTTTCCCTTCCTTCCCCTCCTCCCACACTGGAACCATTGACGAGACCTCTCTCATCTCCTCTTCCTTCCCTTATCTGAGGGCAGGGCCGTGCAAAGGTACTTGGGGCCCGGATGCAAAAGGGGTTAAGGGAACTCGTTTATTTATGTTGAGACAAAAAATATTAAGTGGAGCATTTATTTATGAAGTATTAATTATAACAATTATTTTAATATTATTAAAATATAATTATTACAATATTGTTATGTTTTGATAAAGAGTCAAAACAAAACAATCACTTATAATAGACATTATTAAATCTTATCATCCACTTGACACAGAGGGAATTTACACAAATATGTTTTATGTATTTTAATATTATTATATTTTGATAAATAGTCAAAATAAACAATTTTTTTAAAACATTTCAAATTCTATGCTCCCTCGATTGGGGCCCGCTAGATCGGGGGCCCTGGTGCGGCGCATCCAATGCACCCCCCATTTGCACGGCCCTGTCTGAGGGTATATACACCAATTGATTGTATAATTCTGTATCTGAGGATTTTCTTGTGCAATGAAACCTAAGTCATGTTAATATGTATTTTTTTATAAAGTAAAATTTGTTAATAAGTTATTTTTCTTGTTTCCTCTTCTAAAATGGAGAAATTACCTCAAGTTCAGGCTAAAGTGGTTACTTAAATCCAAACCTCTCCTTTGGATTTCAGTAGTGAGCTGGTCCCAGTTATATATAAAGCATCTTGTTATGTATAGTTATGTAGTTATGTATAGTTGTTGATGTTGACTTCTGAAAAATTGTGATTTTAATCTTTAATTCATGGCTAATCAGAACATGATGTAAGGATTTAAACATTGCATTTGATATGAAACTAATGTTCAAATATCAAACTTAAAATTTCAAATAAAAAACTTATATGAAATACTTTTTGTAAAATTTTAGTGCTGTTATAGGTCAATTTTTGATTGACAGTTTTTCTGCTCAGCTCAGTCTGGATGTTCGGAATGAAATTCATCTTTGCCAAAACAAAAATGTGATGAATTAAGGCTTTTTTTTTAATTGTAGCATGTATTTTAGATAAAAAGTCGGGAGTTTAGGCACAGTAGGCAGCACTTGGCCTGATATCAAGAGGGTTAATTTACAGTTCTACTGGCATGCTTTATAACATATAACTTTACAGAACAGCATTTCTCTACTATGGTGAGCCACAAATGGGTTTTAGGTGGGCTGCGAATAGGTTTACGATTAGTTATTCACCCAAATTTTTTTAAAAACATCATATAACTAGAAAGAAAAAGTTTGGGGCACCAAATGTCCTTACTATGGCACTGGGTGGGCCACAGGAGATTGCTTGAAATTAAGCTGGGCCCAGTAGCGGAACTATAATACAGTGGAGTCCACAACTGCAGGATGCTGATAGATTTAAGTGGTCCTACAGCTCCATCTATATCTATATATTCAATTAAACTATGAATTTTGAAAGGACCCAAAAATTATTTCAATGGGGAGCTGAAAGTTTGTAGTTCGCTACTGGATGGGCTGTGTTATTAAAAAGGTTGAGAAACACTGCTATAGGATACATGTACTTATTTTTCTCTGATTTTGTATGAAGAAAAAATTTTGCATATTATTTAGACGTAGGTAATGATATTTGATAGTGCTTACAGATAGACATGCAACCATTTGACTTTACTATTTTTTACGTACAATATGGATCTAGGTAATTTTCTATTTGATTTAAATATCTAGTCATAATAATGTGATTCTTTCGCTTTGTTCTTTTATGAAGCACCTTAGCATCAGGATCCATTTGCTACAAATTCATGAATAGTTTATGCAAGAGTTAGTGCAGTTATAATGTCCAAGTAAAATTTTCATCAAGTTATTATATCGCCATGATTGTTGCCTAATAACATCAAGTGATATTACTTAGTAGAATTCAAAGTAAAAGTTATAAGAAAATGTTAATTAAGGATATTTACTCTTTTTACTTTCACCATATAGGAGAAAGTATTGTTTTCATGAAAAATTCAATCTCAAGATTTCAATGGAAATACATGTTTTGAGGTCTCCTGAACATGTTTAGACCATTTTCTCAATGATGTCTGTGTATCTGTATGTCTGTGTGATAGGAAATTTGTGGGCACTCTAACTCAGCAACTATTATCAGATCAATGTGAAATTTTATATTTAACATTTTTATTTGAGTGACAAGAACCGATTAGTTTTTGGTAAAAATTGGTTGAACAAGTGGGTATTTACTCTTGTCACTTATCCATTTCTTTCAAATATTTGCTTTAATACTTGATCAATGTAAAAAGTTATTGAATAAAAGTTATAGGAAACTTAATTTTCTACAACTTTTGTTGGAAACATTTCCCCATATAATGCATTGTTTAAGAGGTATTTTAAAAACCATATTTTTTACCTACCACCACCACACCACCTAAAGGTGACTTTTGTAAACAATTTTGTTACACTTACTTAGTTGTCTTAGTAATGTTCCCTTTTATTCTAAAGTGTTGGAGCTTTGTGGCTATATCCAATATGAGAATGCTACTGTATGAGTTTGTCTGTTCTTTGTGAGGTCTTTAAATTTTTCTTATACTTTCTTTAAATATTTATTATCATTGAGCTTATTTGGAATTTTTGGAAATATTATAGGTATAGAGAAAGTCATGTAGTGGCCACATTAGATTTTTTCTTTTGCTAGAAACTAATGGATCTTCACAAATTTGTGCAAAAATGAAACAAAATTAAAAGCTATACTTCACTACCGCCAATATTTGAAAAACCTCATCTAATGAAAACGATAGTGATGAAGTGGGCAGATGAGTTTCCAAGAGATTATCTTTTAATGATTGTAACCATGTAAGCATTGGAAAACATTATCATTTTACTCACAAAGGTTTCATGATAAAAGCCTTCATGGTAGTTTATTAAGTCAAATCTTAATCGGGGAAAATATTCACAAACAATAAATGAGGCACTAAATTTTAAAGACAAGATATTGTTTGTAAATTTTTCTTAATTAGTAGAACCATGGAAGAGTAGAGAAAATTATCTGAAGACCATGGGTGTCCACAGAAACTTTTTCATGTGCGGGCAAAACCCAATATTGGCTTGAGGCATGTGCAGTTGTATGACTGTATCCAGTCCTACATTCCCAACATAAGCTTTTCAGCTTCAATATTATTTTTTAGTATTTATTGTTATTTTTATTTATCCTTATTTTATAGTATTGTGGATGATATAATTTATATATTATTTCCAGATCTTCCAGGGAGGCAACTGCCCCCCAATCCCCTCTCCCTCCCCAAGCATTTAAAATTTAAATTTCTAAATCTTTTCAAGAAATTTAGAAACAAAAATATAGGATTGTATATTAGTTTAACATAAACTATGGTTTCTGTCCAATACATGTGTGTATTTGTGTGAATGATGACTATGGGAGAAGTTGGGTTGCTTGTCATGTTGGTGTATGTTAAGGATACTGTGGGCCCTGTGACTGCTTTGGTAGCCACAAAGATCTATAATGGACCCTGAAGACACTAACAGTGAACCCATATAGTATTATTATAGTTTAGTTACAACTTTTTATACTGATCATACTGAATATTGTATACACCAGGGGTCGGCAACGTTACTCGTGGGCTACATGTGGCCCCTTAAAGTGTTTTATGCTGCCCGCTAAGCTGTGATGATAAAGTAATTGCCAAAATTTCACATGGGAAATTATATAAATTCAGTTGGTCTGAAAAGCTTCTCTGATGAAGTTTCAACGCTAGTAAATTATTTACACTTGATTTTCACTACAATGGAACCACCGAATCTCTAGGTAACTTCTGATATAAATGCTCATCAGGCCCACCAAAATTCTCCTGATTTCCAATGTGGCCCTCTTAAGCATTCACAACTACGAATGTGGCTTACCATGCTGAAAAGGTTGCCCAGCCCTGGTGTATAGCTTGCCA
Source organism: Tanypteryx hageni (assembly GCA_028673005.1). NCBI lineage: Eukaryota > Metazoa > Arthropoda > Insecta > Odonata > Petaluridae > Tanypteryx > Tanypteryx hageni. Next base: position 102,877,550 of record CM054120.1, on the reverse strand, counting down.
GTTAGCCCCACCATAATAGTATCTGTTGATATTGGTCTAAATTATTTAAAATGTTGTTGTTTAACCATTGTAATTGATTGTTATGTTGATGTAAGTTATTTAAGCTCAGGTACCGCTATCTTCAAAAGTAATTTGGTAATTATTGAGAAAAATGCCCTTACAGATAAACTTTTTATACTCAGGAACATAGCATTTTTCATGAACTGGATTTAAGCAACAATCGTAATTAGGCAACATAAAAATATAGTCTCCATTATTCATCGAGTAAATGTAATCGAAATGATGAATAATTAAACCTGCATAATTTGACGAAGTATCGAGACCAGTTAGAATATTTAACAAATGTTAGCTGTGCCGTACCTTTCTTAACGAGAGTTAAAAATAAATTATTGAGTTCATCTAATGTCGTGCAGAGATATGTCCAGAAAAATCCTAAATGATACAAGTAATTATCTTTGTCATAAAACGGCTTGGTAGACCATATCACATTTAAACTACAATTCGAAGAATAAACGATCGGTGAATCGCCACCGAAGACGGATAATTCGCTATTGAAATGCTTAAATAGTTAGAGCAACCGTATTATAGCTATTGGAGTTACCATTATCATTTACATACTGTGATTATCTGCGCATGGGTGTGTCCCTTGTGGAACCCATTTTCTTTTGAAGACCATCGGACAATTTTCGATGGGCGACCTTGGCACAATAACCGTACATTAGAGATACATCATGGAGAGATTCGATAAATGGGCGGAACATATTCTATAATTATGACGCTAAAAAAAATTGGTTTCTTCCGATCCTTGATGGTTTGTGCTGTAAATGTATCAGCAGTTTGGAGATCGTGTTTTTGCTCACGTAACAGATAGCCATTCACCAAGACACTCGGAGAAAAACATGCGCAGATATATACCCGTATACACAAGCCTCGTGACGCACACGAACCCATAACACAGAGAGAGAAACATACTGTAGTTATTTTTAATTTTGTGCCTGAAATTGATATTTTGTTTATGCGAGGAACGTAGAAACATTAAACCCTAGCCCAGCTGCAAGTTCTTTCCTTTTGCTGGAAATCTCGCTTGTTTGAGTACTCACAGCATTATTGGAATATCAGAATTCTAAGATAAGTTTGTCATTCTATATAACCTTCAGGCATTTACCCTTACAAAACTTATGGTGGTAACACTACGAATGAGAAATGTACAGGAGAAGGTTATGATATTTCATGAAAATATTCGTGACAGATATGGAAGAAGCATTCCAATTAGTGTAGACGAATAGTTTTAAGAGGAGAGTAATTTTAAAATTTATTGCTAGCTAATGGCAACATTTTAAGCAAAAAGCCAGAAGAATAACTACATCCAGCCATTAAGTTAGTTTGGAGCTAGATCGAAGCCAATGAAGGAGAACTCGCGGTGATCGAAAAACGCTCGTATTTAGGTCAACTCATTCCGCTGACCGATAGGTTCATGGAAAGATCAAAAGAAAGGTATGATAGGAAATATTCGCTCGAAACGAGTGCATTTTATTATCCAATCACTTTACCTCCAAAAGGAAGCTAATTTTGCATTTTCTAAAGAATGGTCGTTCAACTCGATCGAGATCCATGACATAAGAAACGTTTGCAATGGAACGAGAAAGACCGACAGTAAGTCGATGGATTGCTTTGATCGCTGTTTGTGATAACTTATGAAGAAGGGCTTATAATAGTAAAGAAATATTATTTACGTAGTCCGTTTTTTCGATAGAGCACATTCTATAATTCGCTTTTAATGCGAGAAAACCTTTTTTCGCTTAAGAAAAATGAATTTAATTTCATAACAACGCACTTTTCTTGTATCATAAAAGTCGCACAGGACCTCCCGACCTCCTGCAACTTCACAATTTCTATCCTTTCGAGGCAAGTAGTTATCTTAGTTATGTCTCAAAACTAAATTTATATGTCATTAATTGCGATTACACCCTTTACCGATAAGACAATTTTTTCACATTTTTCATTAGTTTATTAATAAGTCGCGTACGGGCAGAAAGAAGGAAACTATGGAAAAGTGCTATAATTTTTTCAGAAAAATCTCTGAAAATTCTGATAAATAC